>JAWNPA010000012.1:21170000-21770000 GCA_035045345.1 Drosophila hamatofila | reverse complement strand
AGACGTGGGGGGCAGCGAAAAAAGGATAATGGCAAACTGCAAAGGCAGCTGCGGCGAGCGGCACTCGTAAAAGCTCAAAAAAAAAATATATATATATATACGTAATAACAAAGTTTGTAGGCGAATTTAGTTAGGGTTGCGTTCATTATGCGTACCAGAGTGGGTTACGAGGGCAATTACTTCTATTTACTATAAATATAAAGAGAGAGAAGGAGAGTGAAAGAGAGGGGAAGAGAAAAGAGAGAGGGAGAACAGGGCAGGCAGTACAGAAGTCTATAAAAAATAAAACGAAACTCAGCGCAACGTGGACCAACAACAAATTGAAATGTTTGAGTCGAAATTCAAGTGGCACAGCGAGCTCATAAATTCGCACACATAGTTACGATTGACAAATCTGCTCGGCATCAAAGGGCACTTCAGAGAGGGCAGTTCTTAGAGTTGCATGAACTTCAGAACAATAAATTCGACTTAACTAGCCAACGGCGTTGCTTTTATGAATAATAAAAAATAAAGTGAAATTAAGCAGAGCAAACATTTTATGCATACTAAATGTGTTACATATAATTAAAATACTTCATTGACTAGTTACTTTAAGACACTTAGATACGATTTATATAAAAATCTAAGCTTTTAGACAAGCAATTATAAATCTAGATTTTATTTGATGGCTCAATCATAGGCACTTGGAAAAAATAAGTATACTCGATAAGATCTAAGAGTTTGTTTGCATGGCATCTGTATCTAAGATAATAAATATATATCTTATATTTTATAAATTTCATAGTTGGGTCAGTTTTACTTAGTTACTTAGTTTTACTTAAACTGTTAGTAATTTTTGTAAACTTAAAAGTAAATATAGATATTTATTACGTTTATAACTTATAATTTATAGTACAATCTATAAATTTACAAAATGTTTAGTAAATTGTAAAAATTTTAAAAATAGGTAGTAAATTTTAAAAATTTTAAAAATCTGTAGTAAGTTTTATATATAAAAAAAAAATTGTTGTGCATTTTAAAAATTTGTCAACAATTTTACAAGTTTATGTAAATTTTAGATATGCAAAAAAATTTTTTAACCTAATGTTAAAAAATAATAAAATAAATAAATTAAAAAATTTATTTAAAATATATAAAAAACTATATAATATAATAAAAAAAAATTACAGCAAACGTTACTGATTCAATCTTAAAGCGTTAACAGAAAAGCTTTAAGCACATAAATCTTATACGATAAATAAACCGCTAAAAGACTTAAAATTCAGTAAATATTAAATATTTAACTATTTCTGCCTATTATAGCCATTAGTAAACCCCAAACTATTCCAAAGTATGCAGGCAAATATCAAAATATAAACAAATAAAAACTGTGTTTACAAATCCAAACAATTAGATGTTTATGGGGCAAACGATGGATGGGTGTAAGGACCCTCGTCCTCGTCATGGGGCATTGCTATGCTATGCTATAATGTTAATGCATACGTTTAGCTCATTGGCTTTGCACGCTTCACTGAATGTCCTGGCAGACATTTATGTTGTGACAGCTGCCAGCTGGGCTTTACCTTCTTTTATTTTGTGCGTTCGTTACGCAGCAGCTGTGCGGCCCGAATGAAATTTAAATATACGCTAGGTAATGAAATGTAATAAAAAGTAAAAGCCTGGAAAAGCTAAAGCTGGCCAACAACAACGTCAACAACAACAACAACAATATTAACAACAACAGGGCCATTAATAATGCTTAAAATATAAGACCTGGCAAATTGGTTTAGCCAAATGTCTGAAAAACTGCTGCAAAAGCCGCACCAAAAATGTCGCAGTTAATTATGATGTCTAAGCTGTGTGTGTGTGAGTGTGTGTCTGTGTGTTTGTGTGTGTGCTTGTGGTTTTTGTGGCAAACGTGGGCTGCCTTACCTGCTGCCAGGCATAAATAATTAAGTTCACAGAACTACATCTCCCGCAAAAGTCTCGCTTGCAAGCACAAAAATTATTACGAAAACCAAATTCGTGTCGCAATCTAATGAATGCCATATGGAGCACGTGGCATATAAATACAGTGAAGCCTCTAGCAAACTACAAACTAATTAACAATATTTTGTACTCTCTGTAATATAATTTTTTTTTTTTTTTTTTTTTTTTTTGCAAGTTCAAACAACATTTTTTTTTTTTTTTTTTGGCAAATTTGAGAGAAAGTTATTTGCTTGGCTTCGTTTACATGAAATTTACATTAAAATTGACATTTTTGTGGCGAACATCCTGTGAGGAAAGGACACACACACACATGCACACACACACACACAGAGGCAGAGGCTACCTGACAATTGTTGTTGAAAATATTTCAACACCTGATGGACCCTTAAGTTCGTTTAATTAAACCTAATGTGCAGTCCGGCCATTTGACCATTTGGGCCCGGGCAGTTATCAGTGCCTAGCCACTGCCAATTTGCAAATGCCAAAGGACCTTTTGCTGGTCATCTATATGGCTTTTACGTATACCCAGCAGGCATAGAGACAGGGCAAGACGGCATGAGTTTGCTGAAAATCATATAAAATGATAAGAAATGGAAAGAATAAAAAACAATTTATAGTTAGTTAGTTTTTTTTTTTTTTTTTTTTTGCATAAATTGTGAAATTTTATCTTCAAGGCGATAATTCATGTGGAATGAATTTTGTGTAAGGTAGATAACAGATAACAGCAACAATAAAAAAAAATAAGTTAATATAAAAAATTAAAAAATAAATAAAATGAAATAAATTGAATACAACTTTCGTATAAAAACAACCTAGAATATTGCTTGGGGGTATTCTTTAAAAAAGACACAATGCCTTAGAAAGGAAACCTTAAAAAAGACAACGTAAAAGATAAAATATAATACAATTTTCATATGGAAACAACTGAGACTCATTTACAGGGAATCTTCTAGTTGAGCAATGTTAAATACAGCACTATTATTTATTGTTAAGAGACTAACAAGACAAGAAATATTTGTTGATTTTTTTTTAGGAATTGATATCAAATGCTTTAACCACTACCACAAATGTATCTTCCAGGCGATAATTCATGTGGTATGAATATTCTTTGAGGTAGGTAAAATATATCAGAGATATTGTGGATGGATATACTTTAAGAAGCGCTTTGCCAACAATGCCCAAAAAACAATGTAGAAGATAAAAGACAGTATAGCCTTCAAATAGCAAGATCAAAAAATCCCTTACTGGGCACCCTTTAGTAGAGCTTTGAAATACTTGTTCTTAATGCACAGAGTTGTCCTAACAAAACTGAAAGTATTAAAATATTATAATTGCCAAGAATTAGCATTCTCATAAATTGCTTCCAGGCTATAAGCAGATTCCATTTTTAGATAACTTGAACTTTAATACATATTTTTATATATTTATATTTGATATATATTTATATTGGGTATATTTTAGTCTATACCTCGCAGCTTCAGCTTGAATGCGCAATGCTTTTGTTTGCTGCTTCTTATTTCAACTTATTTTTTGTTTTCTCTCCGCTCTGCTTTAGTCGCACAGCAAATATGCATTTCGAATTTGTTTAGGGCCGCATCATGTTTCAAATTTTATTGGCATATTTACCGTAAATTAAATGGTGCGTAAAGCACCTAACAAACCACCCGGCTCGAAACGTCCCTATAAATCTGTCGGGGTGTCCACTGATGTGCACACGCGTCGTATACGCAATTTGTATGCCATTATTTGCGACGCAGTCGTGGGGCAGGGCAGGACAGAGAGGGGCAGGATGCGGCAAGGTTGGGTACGAGCGAGCAAGCTGGGAGACAAATTACATTAATTGCTAACAAGCACACTCCAAAAACCAACCCCAAAAGGCCCTTTCTCCTTTCCCTGCCCCTGCCCCTTCCCATTGCTTCTTCTGCCTCTATTTTGAACATATTCATTTGCCTCTCCTCACATCAATTTGATTGTAAATTTTTTCCTTTTTGAAGACTTTGCTGCGTTTTTTTTTTTTTCTTTCTTTTTTGTTGCTTTCCACTGCCTTTTGTTTGTTTTTGCAACAGCTGCCTGAGCTTGCCTTGTAGCGATGATAAGTAATACATTGTTTGATAATTGCTTTCAATCTATTCAACAAATTTTAATAAGGGAAGCAGCAGAAGCAGCAGCAGCAGCAGGAGAAGCAACATCAATGTGCAATTTGAAGCAGAAATTAATTAAAATGCAAATTAATGTGCAATTAAAAGCCGAAGCAGAATCTCTTCTCATTTTTATTTTCGATAGTCATATTTCAGCGCTTTCGCATGAAATGCCATCGCATCAATATGCAAATGAAATCAACTTTTCCAAATAATGAAAGAAAAAAGATAAACAATAAGCTGAAATCAAATATATATTGAATTGAGCTTTTATTTCTCCTATCAATTTCGCTCTTACTTTTCCACTTTGGTCAAAGCAAGTCAATGAAATTCTCGGTAAGGATTGCAGGGTATTAAATATGCTGTATTTAATATACATATGTACATTGAACTCATGAATACATTCAATTCGCTGGCGCTTGCCTCCATTTGTCAGCATTTGTATGGATTTTCCACATCATCAAACAAGCCTGCGTAAGTGGCTGAAATGCCTTGAATGACTTTGAAGGACTTATTTCACCTTTCGATTTCTCTCAATATTTGACTTCCCATTGCTATCTCTGTCCTTCTCTCTATTTACTGCCTTTTCTGTCTCTCTCTCTCTTTCTTTTCTTCCCTTATTTTTTTCTCCTCTATCTTCTCTATCCATCTGTACGTCTATCTGTTTCTCCCTGCTTTCTTCTCTCTCTCTCTCTATGTCTCTCTCCTCTCCTTCTTCTCTGTCCGCCTATATCCTTTACTTCTCCGTCTGTGTTTCTCCATCTTCTCAATTTTCTTATTCTCTGCCTATCTATATATATATTTTTATCTCTCACTCCTTCACTTTTCTCCTATCTCTGCCTATCTCTCGATAACGATCACTTTTTCTTTTCCCTAATCTTATTTTTCCTCACTCGCTCTTTTTCATTCTTCCCACCTCTCTTCAACCTGTCTTCCACCCACTTTTCCTTCTCTCTTTCTTTTTATATATTCTTATATTCTTTTTTCTGATCTTCCTCTCTCTCTCTTTCTCATTCAATCGTCCTCAACTGTTCTATATTCCCTACAGCTTTCAGATTTTCATTTCGTTAACCATAATTATTCTTGACTTACTTCCGTCCTTCATGCTCACTTTATTACATTTGTGCCATTGTTGCTTTTGTTGCTCTTTCCCATGGTCACATTCGCCACATTTGCATGTTTTGTTTGCCTTATCTTTGGCTTTGATTTATCTCGTCTTTCTGCATTATGTCCTGCATGCTTACATTACTTCCATTCTGTTAACTATCTTATTGTCTGCATTCATTACGAAAGCCAACCCCCCGCTGCTAATCTTGTTCCATTCATACCCCTTACTTACATGGGGAGGACGAATCGACCCTTGGCAAAACTTGGCTTCCCACACAATACACACACATACATACATATACATAAACACATGCATAACCAGATATCGAGTATCTGTGACCGCAGGAGTACGTGCTAAATAAAAGAATTTGTCAGATTGCCAGATAAACAATGCGAAAGGGGAGGTGTTTGAGGGCCAACTAGACATGTGTATGAATGAATATACATACATATCTATGTATATATTCTCATATATGTGTATATGAGAATATGTTATGTGAATATGCAATCAAACAAAATGGCAATAATCGCATTACCGTTAGGCAAATCCACTTAAATGGAAATCAATCAGGCCCATTATCTAGCTGGTAACAACAACAACAATAACAACAGCATGGAAAATTGCCAATCAGTGGAAATTTATAGGAAAATTGTAGGCAAAGTGCACGAAAGGTTGAAGCGCCAAAGCTTCGCAGTCGCAGGCCTCAAGTGCTAGCTGCTGGCCATATGCTGGAATCAGTTAGCAATATACCAATCGGCTGGCAGCAAGTGGTTGCAAAACCAAAGGTTAATCACCCCTCAAGGCACAGAGGGCACACACACACACACACACACCCACACCACACACATGTGTGTGAGAAGCGTCAGACAGCAGCTTGAAGTGAAGCTGAAGGAACGAGTGTAAGGAACATGTAGGGTTAAGCCTCTAGAGGGTTAGAGCTCAAAGCTTTTTGCAAAATGGCGCAAGCATACATGACTGTGTGTGTGTGTGTGAGTGAGTGTGTGTGACTGAGTGTAACTGTGTGTGTGTGTGTTGGTTTAGCACTTTCAATGCGCCCAAGTTCTCGATTTGACTTCAACTGAACTTTTGCGTGTTTCAATACCATAAATTCTGCATGCCTCTCTAAGCAAAAGGAATCATATATGTATTTGTATGTGTGTGTGTGTGGGTATGCGTGTGTGTGTGTTTTGTTTTTGTTTCAGTTAAACTTTGCGGCTTAGCAAAGCATAAAACATTTCCAAATGCATTATTGTTCAACTTTTTTACCCAAAGAAAGTTATATTTAATTTTAAGTGTTTGCTTTAGGGAGTGAGAGAGAGAGAGAGAGAGAGAGGTGGGGAGGAAGGGGTTGGTAAATGATAGCTTTAAACTTTTAAAACAGTTAAGCGTTATCCAAAAGGAAGCAATCATTGAAAGTGCTGTTAACTCTTAAAAGGCGCCGCCAAGCATTGACAAATGACAGACAGGCGACGCTTGCCCTGACAATGAATCATCCCCGATAGAATCATTAAGGCACATAGCAAAAGCCCCAACACCAAACCCTAATACCCCTTAAGCCTCTCTCCCCTCGACTAAAGTCTCTGTGCTAAGCGCATTTTAGCACACAATCAAAATACATACGAAATGAGCTGCTGATTATTTTTTCATTAGCACGCAAAGAATTTCTTATTAAAATAAGGGTTGGGGCTGGAGTTGGGGTTGGTACTGGGATTGGGGTTGGGGCTGCAGCATGGTGTTTGGAGCTGTGTCTCTGAGTGCTTTGTCTATGGGGGGTTGCACGAGCCCCGCCAGAAATGTCACAGTTCATTTTTATTTATTGGCACAATATCCTGTTTTGGCTGTCTGTGCACGCCGCATGATTCATTCCATTTGCCTGGTGTCCGAGCTGGGGCCAAGGGCTTTAGTTAAATAAGGAAACGCTGAAAATAAAGGCGCAAGACACGCGATGTGGGCGCAGCCTAAGAAACAAACTGCCAAAAGTTCAAGAATAATAGCTGAGAAAGGATAGAAAACTTAATACCCTAGAGTAAATGGCACAGGTATAGAAATTGTGTATGGATTTGATTAGTTGAATAGATAAGAATGAGCTGAGGTAAATTGTGAAATAATATATTATATATATAATTCATATATGTATATAAATTATATATAAATTTATGTTCATTATAATTGAGTGCCTATAATTAATATAATATAATAATATGTTTTATATACAGTTGTATTCATAAAAATAGTAGTGCTGCACTATACAAAACAAAAACTAAATAAAAATGTACTTTTCCTGATGGGAAATAAAAATATGAACATCATATAAATATTATCTATATGATTTCAAATTCTTATCATAATAAAACTTTATTTTCATATAATTGTAATCATTTTTAATATGTCTAATTAAATAACTAAGTTCACTAATGATTAAAACAACAGAAAGAAATTTCTAAAGAAGGAAGTTTCTGCTCAGATATTAAAGAAAATATATTCCTTATATAATATATATATATATAATAAATTATATTATAAAATATAAAATATAATGTAATTATATTATAAAATATAATATAATTATATTATAAAAACCCAAAATATATATTATAATTTATATATATTTTTTTAATGTATATATTTAATCTATTTTATTTATATAATAAGCGGTCTATATTTTCTTTAATACTTATATCATATATATTTGATGAATCTAAGACAAGAAAAGAAACAACTCTGTATCAAAAGTAGTTTTTATATTTAGCTTCTTCTAGATAAATTTATGTCCCTCATATTTGACTGCATATAAATTCATATTAAATTTAATTAAACGCCATAAATATGGCTCAAATGTATTAACATAATTTATAAAGTCACTCCTTTACACATTTCATAGCGAATTTATAGTACTCTCTCGCTGCATAGTGTATCAAAAAGCATAAATATAAATAAAATTCAAATGCAATGCACAAAATGTTTAACATTTGTTTTGTGGCCCACTCGCCCTTTGATGCAGCTCGTTGAGCCATTCAAAGGATACACACACACACACACACGGATATAGAAACACCCTCGCAAAGCTCTATAGCTGGCACCCTTTGCTATGTTCTAATAAAATTTAAATGCAACTCTTGCGGCAAAGCCTAGCACAAACTAACCCCTCGGGTTGTGCAACTCCTCTCTATGTGAGTGTGTGTGTGTGTGAGAGTGTGTGTGTGTGTGAGTGTGTGTTGTGTGCTTGCTCAGCGCAGCAGAAGACCCAAAAATAACAACAACAACAAGTATTTGCCGGCATTTGCCGAATGCCCAAAAAAAATTAAGCAGGAAGCGTCAGGAGCAGCAGGAGCAGCCGCATATTGATTTTTGTCACGGTCGCATCCACCACCGCATCCATAGCGCAGCGCGTCGCGGGGGTTGTTTTCCGTTAGTTTTTCCCCCGTCAAAAACACACACTCACACACACACACATACAGGGAATAACAACAAAGCAAACGCAATCAGCGTGTGGTACAAGGACAAAGCCGCCAGCTGTTTTTGGAGTTCGGACTTCGACTTCGACTTCGCCTCAGCAAGAATTGTTTGGAGGTTTTTGTGTCTGGGGCCAAAGGCCGCAGCTCATGTGTTGCTTATGAGATGCAAATATTTGGACAGTCAAATTACGCACAAACACACAGTATTTTGCTCAGTGTACGCATGCCAAATGAAAGTACAGCAACAACAATAGCAACAACAACAACAGCGACCGGCAAATGGGGCTACAAGTGTTTTGTAGCAGACAGGCGACTGTCTGCATGTGGCGCTCGCTCTTTATGAGTGTGCGTGTGTGTGTGTGTGAGTGTGCGTGTGTGAGTGTGCGTTTGTATGTGTATGTTGTGCTATGTTAGTCTTCTGTGTGTGTGTGTCAAAAAGGAAACTCCGCAAATTACTACAAACAACACAGGAACGAATAAAAAGCCAAGCAGGCTGACTGCATTACAAACGCATGAATGAACAACGAAGCCAGGCAAAAAGGAAGTAAAAGCAAGTAAGCCTGACTGGCAGATGCCCTGTTTAAAATTTAATGTAATGTATGTATAATGAATCTAGATTACCTTAATTTCTAGCAGGACATCTGCTTACATCATGGAAAGAAAATAAAAGTAGGAAAACCAATTTCATAATTATTAACTCTTAGCTCTACAAGCTATTTTTGTACAAAAAATTTTTCCAGGACCTAAAAATTTCTCCATATGAAAGCTTTTATTTACTTTTAAAGACAACCCCATTTATACACATGAAAATAAAAATATAAAATATAAAAATATAAATATACACATGAAAATATAAATATAATATAAAATATAATAAAAATAAATAAAAAAAATATATATTAAAATAATACACAATTAATTCAAGATATGAAAACTCTTCTTAACAAACCCTTCTGTACTTCATAAATTTCTAAAAAATTATGGATAAGAATACTTTAACTTCCTATAAATGATGTCCGAGTTTTAACTCAAAGTAAACTTTATCTTTTTATACCTTGAACCCATAAAAATTAGGAAAACTGGTTACTTTATTATTTTAATAAGATATGTCATAAGATATGTCATAAAAAAAAATAGAGAAAATATAGATGAAAAATATATTGATATATATCTGATTTGAGTATCTCATTAACTCATATTAAAAAGATATTTTACTCAATCGAATATCCTTCAAATATATTGTATTGATACAACATTCCTATTATCAAAATCCCATCATATCTTTTTCATAGCTCAACCTGCCTCTCCTTTCCCATTGCAGGGTATCCAAAAAGCGCTGCACAAGTGCCTGCGAAAAGCCTCTAAAAAGCTGCAGTTGAGCTGCTTAATGTGACTTTGCCGCTGGCAGCCTGCCTGCCTGCCTGGCTGCCTGGCTGCTATAACTCGGCACAGTCTCACACACAGTTTCTCCCCCGCAATTTGCAGCATGCCCAGCTCCATCCCAGCTCCCATTTCCATTTCCACTTTCATGCTCCCACTCTCATTCTCAGTTTCAGGTACAAGTCAAAGCCGTCAGCCACGCCCCTTAAAAATGCACATTAAACACACCTTGCATGAGTCATGCGGCTGCCGTGTCGTCCTCGCACTGCCTGCCTTATGCGCTCGACTGTATTATGGCCAAAAACGCAGTCAGGATAACACACGGGGGTAACCAACCCTGTTAGCATGTGGTGTATGTGTGTCTGTGTGTGTGTGTGTGTGTTTGTGTGTATTGGTGCGCCTGCTGCACGCAAAAGCCGGCTTCTGTCGCCAGCGTCTGTCTGTGCGCCTCTGGCAGCGTCGTTTATGGCGCAAACTTGTTTAATATAATGAACAGTGCGGCAGCAAAGCCTTGCAGCCAAGTGTGGCAGGCTCTGGCAGGATAACAGGCTGACTGGCAGGCTCTGTGGCAGCACGTGAGTCAGCCTAACGGAGATGAAAAACCACCCCGTTTTGTGGGCCAGCAACTGCACTGGAAAAACAACCACCAAAGCAGCTCACTTCGTCTAGCCAAAAAAAATAACAAACAAAAAGGAAAAGCAAAAGCAAAAGAAAATGCACAAAACTCTTCACTTGCCCGACATTTAATCAATATCTCAATATATCCATTACTCAGTGCTTCAACTCATTAGCCAGCAGACCGATTGCAAAACGTATTGATTAAAACTTGACCAGAACAACCAGTTGGTCATGTTAATGCTTGTCTGGCAATCTCAATTGTGGCCAGTACCCAGTCGGAACGCCATGCATGCCAAAGGCACTTCTCCAGCATCTCTTCATTCACAGCAATCACAATAATTGAGCAGATGTGTAATTGCTTTTTAATAACAGCTCGAGTTGAGCTAAAGGCTGCCAGGCTGAAAGCCTGTAATTTCACATAGACTTTGAAGTCTTTTGTCAGCAAGCTGATAAACAGGCCTACAAATGCATTTAGAACTGGTTTGACATATGCTGGGGATGCTATAAAATTATAGCAATTGAAAATGAGTTTGCATTGCGAGGATAAGAGTTAATGGGATGTTATAAGAAGGCTGGATTAATATCAAGATTAAAGTCAAGATTAAGTCTGTTAAATAAGTATCAGTTTGCATTGAGAAGTAGACATATAATATGCTATAAAAATGTTGAATTAATATATAAAAAATAGAAGGCTGGATTAAAATCAAGATTAATGTCAAGATTAAGTCTGTTAACTAAGTATGAGCTTGTGATAATAAGTAGACATATAAGATGCTATAAAAATCTTTGATTATTATATAAAAAATATCCGACTTTTCATAGAATTTAATCTTGACTTTAAAAGTAATCAAGCCAGCTGATATTAAAGAATCAAATGAGTTTCCATTGAGAAGTAGGCAGAAGTAGACAAAAAATATGCTATAAAATGTTTGGATTAATATATATATAAAATATCATACTCCAAAGTAGCCAAGTAAACTAAATGAAATGAAATGAGTTTTCATTGACCAGTAGACAGAAGTAGCTAAAGAAGATGCTATAAAAAGTTAGGATTAATATATAAAAAATATCAGACTTTTTCTAGTAAGTTTCAGACTTAATCTTGACTTCAAAAGGATTAAAATATTCAAGTCAACTAGCTGATAAATATGCTGACTAAAGCCGGGGTGGCAAACGCTTTGCCTATCTTGAAATGTGTCAAAAAACTTATTTTTATAAAATTAACATAAGTAAGCAAAAGCAAAAACTCTGTCAAGTCGTTGCTTAGTAAAGGGCCATAAAAACAGCTTTGAGCGCGCTTTAAGCGCTGCTTAACCCCAAACGAAAATTAAAATTATAATAAAAACAGCAAAAAATCAACAAAATATATTATCAAGATGAACATTTACTCATTATAAGCAGACGCTGACCGTTATTCATGACTGGCGAAAAGAAAAAATGGAATCCTTTTGAAAGGAAGCCATGACAACCGCACATATACATATATATATATATATATTGTCGGGTATAACTGGGCTATGATTATGTCGTCTACGTCGTCTGTTTATGTCTCGCCCATGTGGCGCCGTCTATCCGAAGGACCGCCTCTGCCTTCGCTCCTTAGCTCCCTCAGTGGCATGTCCTGGCTAGGAGTTTTTGTGTTGCTCGCTTGGTCAGCTATCGCATGCATTTGACTGCAATGAACTTTTCAGCTTTTGAGCAGAGGAAATTGTTTGCTAAAAAGGAAAGCATAATTGCCAGAGAGGACATTTAAAAAGGAAATACAATTGACACAAGATATGCGTCACACAGAATGGGGAGAAAAAATTAAAAAAAAAAAAAAAGAAAAAAATCAAAGCGAATGCAGAAGGAATACAAAACCAGAGCAGAGGGCAAACTGACAATTGTCAGGAGATTGTCATTAAAATGCTGCCAACTCAGCAAAAAAAAAAAGAAGGAAAATACAACAAAAATTAAAATGTGAGGAAAAAAAGTGCACAACGTGCAAATGCCCTGTAAAGGTATTTTAAATCATTCAATAATTATTTATCAAATTATTTATAGGAGTATAAATGTTATTTTTAAATTTTTTTTTTTAGCATTTTTAACAAGTTTTCCGTTCCTGGTATTAACAATAGTTTGATAATTAGTCTACTAAACTAACGAATACTTAAAATCTGCACAATCTATATATTTATGTAAGCTAAAAAGAAACAAGCTCTACATATAACTTAATCATTAAAGAAGAGTACCGCTCACGTAGATAGACATAGAAGAAAGCTTAAGATAATTACTATCTATACACATTTGTGCTCATTAAACACAGTAGTGAATAATAGAGTAATTGATAAAAAATAGTATTGCAAATGAGCCATAAATGTGAACCAAGTAAGAAAAAAAATCGAAATTCTATTTATAATTTTCCAATTTCTATGTGTTCAGGGTAAAAAGAATAAACGCATTTTAGTGATAGTCCAATATTTTTAAGCAAATTTGAGACGAATATAAATATTCAAATATTTTTTATTCATATCAATTTTTTTAAGAATAAAAACTTAACATATTTGCATTTTTATGTATATGTATTTGCGCATTTTCATTTCTTTTTTATGTTTTATGCAGCAATACTATTTTCATGAACGCAATTGCATATTTATATAAAGTATATAAACTAAGTTTTAATTCCCTTTAAAAACAAAAATACTCGTCATATCAACAAGTCTTAACAGCTCTTCTCCTGTTCCTGATCTACTTATTAAATTTAATTTAATTTCTTTCCTATTTGCACAAAGTCAACTTATTTCCTGTTACAAGACTTGTGACGTCTACAGGGTATCCAGCTGAAATGAAAATGCCAAATACGTGACACTACAATTTGCAGTTGATCTGTTAAATTACAAGTTTTCAGCATCAAAACAGAGAAAAGTTTTCCCTTTGCAATGATGTCATATGAAAAGCAGACACGAAACGAAATATACTTTTGCTTATTTTTGCCAGCACAAATCTCATCAAAAGTTTTTGGGCGGTGGCTGTTGCTCCTGCTCCTGCTCCTGCTGCTGTTGCTTCTGAAATGTAGCGTAAGGATTTAGTCAAAGTAATCCTAGTACCTAACCTTTTTTTTCTAATCTGCCCATCAGAGAGCATCATCACGTTTAAGCCTGACAAATCGTATCTATTTCGAAGCCATGCCACAAAATGGCCCAGCAAATCGTTCATAATTGTTAACGGCAATAAATTTTCCCTGCCACGCCCCCCCTTTAATTTTGACTCGGCTTATCAGAAATGAAACAGACAATAAAATGCGAGCACGACGACGACGACGACGACGACGAGGAGGACAAACTACGAACGCAACTCTGTTTATAAACGAGTTAAACTTTAGTTAATCGCATCAAAGCTATAAACAGCGCGTGTCTATCTATGAGTGTGTTTATGTGTGTGAGTGTGTGTGTGTGAGTGCTTATGTGTGTGTGTGTTTCTGTTTATGCGTGTGTGTGCGTGTGGTTGGCAACACTCTTTGCTCTGTCAGGTTTTACAGCGCATTGTTGTTGCGGCAGCGAAAATTCAATTTACTGAAATTGAAAATGCGGTGGTGGCTGCATTGGCCGAACTTCCGTATTGATAGCAGCACAACGAAACTCACAACACACTCACACGCACACACACACACCTATATATACACACACACACACACAGGAACTCGCGCTTCTTGTCAGTGTTGCCAACTGCGTGAGAAGCACGTACACTGACGGCTTAACAACTTATTTATGCTTAGCTATGCTCTACCAAACGCAATTGCTGATGTCGATGTCGCTAATACCCTAGAAAAATTAATAAGAATTGTGGGTATATAAAATTTAGAGATATTTTATTTGAGGTGTGGCTGAAATGTTCACTATGAATCTGTATAGTAATTGGTAAATAATTTACAGTAAATGGGAATAGAACATTTTCAGTTTTCTGGGTATTTTTTTATGGATTATTTATACAAAATTTTCCATCTAATAATTGCCCATATTACACACTTTCACACGACTTCAAAACAAAACACCAGATAATAAAAGTATTACAAAAATTATATTTATTGAAATAAAATTTTTTTTAAATAATATTTTGGATTTTTAATTTATTTACTAAAATTGCCATTTTATACACAGCTCTATTTCTCCTCGATTTTATTTTTATTTAAACGAAATAGTTTAAACATAAATTGAAAGAAATTAATATAATATAATATTGTGGTTTTTGTTTTTTATTTTTTTGTAGAATAAATCCCAAGTTAACAAGCTTATAAAAACATGCTTAAAAACTAAATTGAATGAAATTAATTTTTTTTAGAAAAATTTTTTTGAACTATTAGAAAATTTAAGAAAATTATTTAATTAATTATTTGTTTGTTGTAGCTGATATACATTTTTCAGCAAATGAAGATCTCAATCAAGCCAAAGCAAAGTGAAGCAGAGAAAATGATACCACAAACATGATCAATCTTTCTAACTGTACACAAAAGCCCTATTCTCGTACAGGGTATCTCAGACTCTTGCACAATACCTAATCAATGTTCAAACTCAACTTATTTGCACACCAGGTCCTTCCATTTGCCTGTGTAGCGGCAGCGCCTGTTCGTGGAGTCAGCACACCATTTGCCATTCAGTGGGTGGGTGGTGCTGCTGGCCCATCATTGATGACGACGGTGGGTGGGGCTAGGGTGGTTGGGGTGGCTAGCTAGCTCGGAGTGTTGATTCACTCGTTTTGTTGCTTGTTTTTTTGTTGTTGATTTTTCACATTGTTCGCCTTGGCGAATATCATTTAAATTTAATGCTAAAGTTCAGTTCAGTTTATTCAAATTGTGAATGCGCGCTGTATCGTATTTATGCATAGCAGCAGATATTGAATTGCTTTCACGAAATTTAAGATGCGAGGCAATGTCAGTATGTATTTATTATGTATATTGGCAGGGCGCCGCAGCAGAAGTTAAGCTCCTGCACAAGGACCAAGCCAAGCCAAGGAATGCATATAAAATATAAAAAAGACAGAATGAAACGCGTTGCTATCTAATAAAAATAAATTGCAATATGAAACTATTTTGCACAACAAAAACAAATACAAACACACTCAAACATGCAGGAGGAAGCACAACTAGCTGCGAGGCAGCCAAAAATCGCGGGATACAAAACAATGCAAGGAAGCAAGAGACACAGAGAGAGAGAGAGAGAGAGAGAGAGAGAGAGAGACAGAGAAAGAAACACGTACAATAAATGGCCAAGCAACATGAGCAGGCAACTTACAGCTACACCCACGCCCCCACGCCCCCGCCCCGCCCTCTTTAACACGTTATCTGCAGCATACAAATAGTTGGGCAATAAGCAGCAAAGAGCAAGAGAAAAAACGTAAACGAGTCCTTTATGGCTGAGATATTCATGTTGATGGCAACTGAAACCCTTGCGCTGCCTCTGCTCCCTATTAATGGCAAATCTATGTAAACGGCATGTGCTTCAAGTCTGTGTGTGTGTGTGTGTATGTGTGTGTTGGTGTGTGTGTGTGTCTGAGTCACACCTTTGCCAACTTTGATGTGCATTTCATTTGATAACATTGCGAGTGACAGACGAAAATGTGAGCTGCCAAGCTCTAGCGCCAAATCATTATGATAATGGTGTGTGTGTGTGTGTGTGTGTGAGTGTGTGTATGTGTGTGTGTGTGTGTCTGTCTATCTTTCTCTGTGTCAGGCCTAGGGATAGTGACACGAGCATACGAACACGCGCCACGCAGCACAAAAGCTGAACAAGTTCGACCAAAAATCATAGCATACATTTGGGCACATTGAGCCTGCAGCATTTAGTTTCAGCACAGTGGTGCATAGCTGTTAAGAACTGTTTTCAAAAATTCAATTAAAATCGAAAATAGCTAAAATTGACAACATATAAATAATATGATAAATGATCAAATAAATATGTTTTGCTTAGAAAAAAAAATGATTCGCAGTAGAGATTGAACTATGAAATTTAATTAAAAGTGGAAAACTTTTTTATTATATTACAATATATAAACTTGAATATATATTAAAATATATGTTAATATGTAAATATATATGGTTGCACATAAATATTAGTTAAATATGTATGCATTGCTTATTCCATGCTTCAAGATTATGTTTATGAGTTAGGAGAAACTGAAGAATTACTAAAAAAAAAAAAACTTTTAGAGTAAAATGATATTTAAAAAGTTGAGGTTTTATTTAAACAGCTCTTTTATGTTTGTGTGGATATTTAATATGATAGGCTACTAATATACAATATTGATTAGGAAAATTTGTAGAGAACCCTTTTTCATTGAAATAATACGTATCTATAGTAGAGAAGAGCTCCACTTTTCTATATTATTCTGTAATGCATTCATAAGAACTGATCTGTAATATTCTCAACTGTTCAACTGTTCTACCCTTCTTTACTCGTTTCTTCTTTACTCTTTCTCTACTCGACTCCACTCTACTCTACTCTACTATTCTACCCTTCTTTACTCGTTTCTTCTTTACTCTTTCTCTACTCGACTCCACTCTACTCTACTCTACTCTACTGTTCTACCATTCTTTACTCGTTTCTTCTTTACTCTTTCTCTACTCGACTCCACTCTACTCTACTCTACTCTACTGTTCTACCCTTCTTTACTCGTTTCTTCTTTACTCTTTCTCTACTCGACTCCACTCTACTCTACTCTACTCTACTCTACTCTATTCTACTCTACTCTACTCTGCTCTACTCTGCTCTACTCTGCTCTACTCTACTCTACTCTACTCTTCTCTACCCCCTCCACTCTCCTCACCTCTACTCTCCTCTACATCTAACCCTATATAACACATTTTCCCTTTTTATCCACCCAATTTCTGTTATACTTCGCACCACTTTGCGCTTTTGTTTAATTGTTGTATATTCGCAAATTTATTGTAGTTGTTGGGAGTCTAAAAAATTTGGGTCATGCGATACGCAGTTGTAGATAATGCAAATGCTGATAAATTGCATGCAATTCATATAAGTAGCAACGCGTAAGCGTGACTGACATGGAAATAGTGATAAATGAGGCAGCTACAAAGGGCGGGGGCAGGCAGACGCAGAGGCAGGCGCAACTTGTCAAAGGGGGTGGAAAGTTTGAAGGGTTGATAACTGACGTTGACTTTGACGTTTTGATAAGCAAACCGAGCAGCATCGGGCTCTTCTGATGCTCTGTCATAGTTGCTAGACAAGTGACAAGTGAAACAGAGAACAGTAAGCAGCAGCTTCTTCTACATACTTACATAGCTTTGATTGACTTGATGTGGGCGTGGCAACGCCCTCAACTGGCAATTGAGACATTATAAGTGTATAAGAAATGTAATGGCATAGAGACAGTCAAGTAGGCTGGCAGACAGCCAGGCAAATTGCATTTGCATCGGTCAACTTCATTAAGCCAATAAATGACAGCAAGCTGTGCACTTTAATTATTAAATTTATACTCTAATTAAGCATAATTGCAGTGTACTCTCTCTCTCTCTCTCTCTCTCTCTTTCTCTGTCTAACTTTCCCACTGTTGCACTCTCTCTTTCGGTCTCTTAGGCCTTCTCTGTGCATTTGCCATTGTATTGCGTTGCGTTAATCAAATGAGCGCGAGCGTGCGTTGTGCGTTTAATTATGCAATCAGTCGCAAGTGTCGCTTGATGCTGTACATAAAACAAGCGAGGTACTCCAGCTAATAAGTGAGCCAAGCGAACAGATACTCTGTGATAATGTTGCAAATTTAGGCATGTAATTGGTGAAATAAAGTAAGATAAAGTAGTAAAAGAGGACAGAACTGGCTGAGAGACACAGAGATAAAGAATGAAAGAAAGAGGGAGAGGGGCCAATATGGATTGAATTATAGAGAGAAAGAGACAGACAATGTTAAAGAGAAAGAAAAAGAGAGTGAGAAAAACATAAATATAGAGGAGGAGGAAGATAGAGTAGAAGACAGAGAAAAGAAATCCGAGAGAGGAAGACGAAGCGGAAGATATATATATTGAGAAAATTTTTAAAAAAGAGCGAAAGAGATAAAGGGAGAGAAGGTAAGAGAGGGAGCTATGGAAAGAGGGAGAAAAAGACAGAGAGAACAAATAGAAAGAGAGGCAGGATCGATCGAAAGATAAAGAAAAAGGGAGAGAGAGTTGGGAAAAAGAAAGAGAGATGGAGATTGAAAGAGAGACACAAAAAAGAGATCTAGAATCTGCGATAAATATAGAGAGATTGAGAAAAAGAAAGAAACAAAAGGAGAAAGAGAAAGAGTGCGACACAGAGAGATAGGGATATACAAAAGTGAAAGGGAGACAGAAAAATTAACACAAGAAAATTCAGAGAGAGATAGAGAGAGAGAGAGAGAAAGAGAGAGAGAGAGAGAGAAAGAAACAAGTAGAAACAAGTAGTTACTACTATTACATTATATTACTATAATTATATTATAAATATTTATTAATTTGATAATAACATTAATATTATAATAACAATAATAATATTTATTAATATTATAATAATATTAAATTAATATAATAATAATAATATTTATTAATATTATAATAATTTTACACCCATTTCTAGTTAACTCCAAATTTACAGGGTATTTAATGTGACACACAAATGCTATCAGTTTTAAATAATCATATTACACACTAAAACTGTCATTTCAAAAATGTAGCAAAATATATATAATTGATTTCGAGTTGCGATAAATGCAAAACTTCAATTCCCAATACCACAAAACTCCCACAAGCCGCCACGCCCTCTGGCAGTTTTCTCAGCCAGTCAGTCGGTCTATCGGTCAGCGAGTGTGTTGCGCCTAATTAATGCAATTGTAACAAATTGTGTTGAAACGAGTTGAATGGCAGCTATCGAGTCATTGGGCCAGTCCGTGTCTGGCTCATTAGCCAAAGTGCCACAAGCAGTCCATCTTAATTGAATTAACACTAATGAGCATGCAGCACACGGTCAGAGCTGGCCACATACATATATTTACTTATGCAGCCGTATATATATATATATATATATATAGTATATCGTATATCTAATCGTATGCTAAAACAAACTGTGAACTCTCGACTGCTGACACAGTTCCATGGACACGCCCCAGGAACTTCCTGCTCCTGCCACACACACATCCTGCGCCGCAATGACAGCTCAATAAATTTCTAAAATACGAAAAGAAAAACTAAAAAAAAAAAAAAAAACTGACAGTTAAGGACATCAGTGACAGACAGAGAGGCAGCGAGATAGAGAGATAGATATACAGATACAGGTGTTAAATTAGCAAAGTGCTGCTCACCTGCCAAAGTGCTCGCCAATTAACCAATTTGCGCACTCGACCATTCGGTCAATGCAGCTCGCATTGGTTCGTTGCAATTGCTAAATTTATCAAAAAAAAATAAAAAATACGTTCGACACGTATCCCTGAGATACATCTACAACTGTTACAGCTATATCTACACATAAAGATACAGATACAGCTTTAATAGCGCATTTCGGCTATGAGCTACGCATACTAATCAAGACACTTTGGGTTTATGTGCGTGTAGCCAAAAAAACCAACAAACAAACAAACAACAATCTCCAATTGATTACGCTCGACTTTTATTCAATTTGGCAGCTTTATCTTTATGTTTCTATCTTTATATTTATTTCTATATGTATATTCATATATATCTTTATGGCTAATGGACGCAATTAGCAGAATCGCTTGGATCGTCAAGCGTGAGCTAACGACAAGAGTTGAGCCTCAACTGAGAAAGCATAGCAAAACTTGAATATGGAATTGTTTTTGAACATAACTTATAAAAGTTTTAACATTTTAACAGCCAAAAAAAAGAAATAAATTTAATTAAATATGCTATTTACAGATTTAATAATATTTTAATCTATTTATACGAAATCAAACCGAAAGTGCTTTAGAAAAATACTTATAAGACTGTAAGTCAATTAACTACAGATGCTTTACTTTCAAGAAAGTATCTTCAATCTCATATCATTCATGGTTCAACTGAATATTCTAGATGCTGCATGTTATTTTTTATCCTCTATCTTTTTACTTTCTATTATTTTTTTTCTATAATCAATTTTCTATCTTTCATCTTATATCCTCTATTCTCTATTTGCTATCGCCTACTTTCAATCTGATATATTCTATCTTCCATGTGTCTGCTCTCTTTTATCTTTAATCTTCGGTCTTCAACCTTCTACTCTCCACCTTCTATTTACCATGTTCTATATATCTTTTATCTCTTTAATCTTCTACTCTCCACCTTCTATCTTCCATCTCTATGTAATTTCTATCTTCCATAGTTTATCTAAAGTCTTCTATGTTCTATCCTTTATCCACTTTCATATATCAACTAACCTTTATTCTCTATCCTCAATTTTCTATCTTCTAATCCTTCTATTGTCAATATTTCATTTTCCATCTTCCTTATTCTAGCTCCCATCTTCAATCTTCCATCTTCTATATTTTATCTTCATATATCTATATTCTTCATCATCTTCTGTCTTCTATCTACTATTTTTAATCTTATAAGTTATTTCTTCTATCCAACTTCTATCTTCTGTCTTCTATCTCCCATCTTTTTGTTAAATTTCTATAATTAATATTTAATTTTTTTAAATATTTATTTTCGCTCTATTTCCATCCCAGACATTTCCACTACTAAATTAGCAAAAGCTTACATAAATTTCCCATATATAAAAACTCTAGCCACTATTTTTCCAACTTTACCCTTTGTGATTCATACGAAAAAGAAACAAATAAAACAAAGGCAAATACATATATATGTTTTCCCTGGCAGTTCATGAACCTTTTCACCTGTTGCGCGCCAGCAACAGAAGCAGCAGCCACGCACATCGAGTACAAATATAAGAATTTGTTGCTGCTACAGCAAACAGAATAAAAACAAACAAAAACAAACCGAATCTCAAATTTCCTTATTCAAATTGGTATTTCAAATCGATTCATCAATCATGGACAAGTCGCTCCATGACATAACCGATCCAGCTGTGAATCGAGCTGCTGTCCAAAACGAATGTATCTAAAGTTGTTGCTCAACAAGTAATGAGATGGAGCAAGCAAAAGAGAGAGAGACAGAGAGAGCAATAAATAAAAACATCCCATAGATATGCATCAATTAAGCTTTCATTCTAACATAACATAACAATTTTTTCGATTTGTGGCCCAAAATAGAAACCGGTTCTCACAATGTTTTACGGCCTACACGGCCGACGTGTATCTCAAAGATACTTTTTATGGAAAACCTCGTTTCAAGTGTTTGCTTGGGTCAATTCAGTTTACAGACAGTGAACGTCATCGATGTGGGCCTACGGCCACGCCCACACACACACACAAATACAGACAGCCAAATGGGCTAAAAAGCAAATATCAAGTCAAAGACTTACCATTTGCATAGCGGCCGCTTGTGAATTGCCAAAAATTTGTGCAGCTGTCTAAATAGAAGAGAGAAAGAGAGAAAGAGAGAGAGAGAGAGAGAGAGAGAGAGAGTGAGGAAGAGCGCACAATAAACAATGCGAAATGGAATGGAATGGAATATGGAGGCTTGAGTAAATGTTAGCTTAAGCATGCGTATCTATAATTTAATAAATTCTGCCTAACAAAGGGCTGAGATGATAATGCTTTGAGCTCGTTGCTTTGCATAAATTTGCAGCGCGTGTTTGGCACGCAACGAAACTAATCAAGAGACAAAGTAAAAAGCAAAATATGGCAAAAAATATATGAAAAAAAAAACTTTGTCGCATTTTAATGTTAATTAATGAGCAGTTGAGACATCTCCAGGTGTGTGTGTGTGTGTGTCTGCTCAGCAAACAAGTTATAAATATATATATGTATATACGACCATCTAGAAATCAACTTAAAACCGGCCGGCGTGCGTTTTCTTGACTGAGGTTAGTTAACAGGCAGCGAAATGAATTGCAATTTTCCGGCTTGGCTTGTGCAATGCCAAAGCGGCCAGCTGTCAGTTAAGAATTTACCAGCAGCTGGCTGAATTTACAATGCAGATTAAAATGTCAGCAAGCGGAGAGTGCAATAAATGCAATGCCTCATAAATCATAATATGACGATCAATTAAAGTTAACATAAGCTTACAAGCTTGAAATCTGATTTGCAATGCAGATTAAAGTATATTTTGACAGAGAAAAAGGAAGAGATAGATGAATAGAGAGAGAGAGAGAGAGGCAGACAGAAGTAGCTATTGAAATAGATAACTTCTCTTTGTAAATAATTTGATTATTAATCAAAAGAAAAATAGAATACTGAGGCCAATGCAGAAAATACAAAGAGTTAACAATGATAAACACTTATATTTTAATAATCAAAAATTTATTTATAATGATTGAGGCATGGGCTGAATGAATAAAACTGCAGATTGCAAAGACTCGAGCGATTTAACTTTTAAGCTACAACTAAAGAAGTGTTTACGTTAAAAAATTTGCAATGATTGGAAAGGAAATATTTAAAATATATATATATTTTTAAAATATATATATATTTTAAATATTTACGTTTTTTTGAATATTAAAAATAAATATAATATTTATTGAGTCTATAATATTTATTTATTTATGAACTGTATTTATTTTTACTTTTATTTATTTATATTTTGTTATAAGTTTTTATTTAATTTTTATTTTATTTAATTTCCTTTTTTTGTATTTTTTTTTTTTTTAGTTGTTTTGTTTTTTTTTTTTTTAATATTTAAATTGTAATAGTAAATAGTAAAACTAATATAAATAAATAATAAAATTGAAAAAAATAAAATAAGTAAAATAAATCAAATTTATAAAATAAATAAAATGAGTTTATTGTATAAATTTGATTTATTTTACTTATTTTATTTTAAAATAAAATTTTATTTGTAAAACATAGCTAGGCTTAAATAGCCACATTTATATAATCAGAGATTAGCCAGCACAAAGTTGATGCTAAATCTAAGACAAGCAAAGATTCTAAACTCTTTTTGAAGACTCATCTCATGCAATTTTTCATATTCACTTAACTGCTTATTGGACAGCAAATGTTGCATAAAAGTTAACCAATTGACATAGAGCAGGCGTCGGTTGCAGTTTTCTGAGCCACTTCAACCAAAGTAAATGCTTGAAAAAAAAAGTTCTATTTGCTGTCAGTTTTTTGGCCAAAGGATACAACTACAGGTTCGCCTGCCCCAGGTGAAAACCGGCTTGGGCGACAGGTTGTTGCTGCTATTTATTTGCCACATCACACTGAGAAGTCAGGCACAAGTTCTCTTTGCCTCTGTCCCTCTCTCTCTCTCTCTCTCTCTCTCTCTCTCTCTCTCTCTCTCTCTCTCTCTCTCTTACAGGATGGCCAAGCGACAGCTGCAACAAACTCATTTTGGTAGCTGAAGGCACGCACAGCGGCAATTGTTGTGGTCAAAAGAGAAACAGCTACGCAAAGATAAATAGAGAGAGAGAGAGAGAGAGAGAGAAGGAGATAGAGAAGGAGAGAGGCGAAGCGACAACTAGTAGCAAGCAGCATTAGGGAAGGCAACAAAAGATACAAAAAAACAGAGTAAGAAAAGAAAAACCCGTTTTACAACAATTTGCTGCTACTTGCAGCAGTTGCCGCAACTGCTGCTTGCCACAAAACCTCAGACAAGGGGGCGGGGGGCGTGGAAGCCAGACGAAGACGCTAAACTGGACTTGCCTTCTGATTGGCGCGACATTCCAGCTAGAAGCAGCAGCAGCACCACACTGGATAATGTATCTCGCAATTATGTTTTATGATTGCATGTGGCCCCCAAATATATGGAGTAGAAGAGAGAGAGAGAGAGAGAGAGAGAGAGAGAGAGAAGATAGAGAGATACATTGGAGCAAATGAATTGCCTGTTGTCTGGCTGAAAGCGTTCTGTGAATAATGAATGCAGCTGACAGATATGTAGCTGTTAGTTCTTGGCGCTGAAATATTTATACGGACAGAGCTCAACACTCGCCGCTTGCCAAAATGCAGCTAAACTGATGCTAAGACAGATACAGATACAGATACAGATACATTTGTATCTCAAGCTGGGATTTTTAGGTTTGTTGCGGTCGCTCGTTGTTCGTTTGCTGTTCTCTCACGTGTTTTCTGTTGTTGTTTCTGTGCACACGTTTTAATGTGACTTTTATTGTGCTGCCTGCTTTGTTGTCTCATTTGGTATTCAAGTTTTGTGTTCACCTTCGCTTTGAACCTGGCGAACGGAGCATTTCAGCCGTTGGCCAAAAAGCGTGAATCGGGCGCGAGTTGCTGGAGAGAAATACTTATTCTGGTTTAGTTTCGTATTTACAAAAATCTTCTCTTTCGGGCTTAGTTGCTAATTGGCCGCAGCTCTTTGTCTTTTATGGGCGTCGAGAACTGTTTTTTTTTTTTTTTTTGTCCGAATTCAATTAGAGCCTTTCGAATGTATATATAATGGAAGCAACAGTTAGCTGAATGAGGCCCAAATAGAGCGCGGAAGTGGCAGAGAAGCAATTTAGGAATGAGGCAAGAGACATTCCTGGAATTGGCTGACAAATTGCCCTACGAGGTGAGCAACTGAGCAGCTGAGCAACAAATGTGCTGAGCGAATATTGAGTTACAAATTTATTGTTGAAGTTGAAAAAGTTGAAGTTTATCAACTGTAACTTAACTATACTAGGTTTTTAATTAATAGTTAAATGCTGTTTTAGAAAATTCTTGAAACTTCTATGCTTAAGCAATAAAAGTCAGTGAAAAAGCTAAAGTTTAAGGTCTTTACTGATCTTGACTGATTAAATATTTGAAATTCTTGTCTGTATTGCGTTTAAAGTCAGAATTACTATTAAACAATTTTTATAAATATTTTTTTAAATCCAGAAATTATTCCCTTAAAATATATTATACAAAAATTAGTATTCTGTATGATAAATTATAATTTTTTGTTCTCCCTCCTTTATTTTCTGAATTTATGGAAATTTTCATTTTATGAAAATTTAGTAATGGTAATTTGCATTATAAACTGCTGAAAAAATAATTTGTTTTATTTTAAGCTTAAGACTGGCAACAATTTAAACAACTATTTATATCACTGTCAAGTTATGTTGAATATTAAAAATGTAAATTTCGATATCTAGTTATTAGATATTATCAATTTATGGCAGAAAGAAACAGAAAAATAAATGAAAATTGTTATATAAAGTTTGTTTCATAATATATTCCTTCAAAAACTTTTAAGGTAATAAGAATTTAATTAATAATTTAACTATAAACAGCCTTTGCGCTTTTGCGACTAACAACAAACATAATATTTACTTTTTAACTGCTAAATATAATGATGTTAGTTAATTGTTCACTATTTAAACAGTACTTAAATATATTTTATCCCTTAATAAACCAGCTTTTAGCCATACAAAAATTGTTTGCAGCTGTGAAGGTTATTTGTCATGATAAATTTAAGAGCAATTGATAGGTGTCAATAATTAATAATTGAAAATAAT
The DNA here is from genome assembly GCA_035045345.1 of Drosophila hamatofila. NCBI lineage: Eukaryota > Metazoa > Arthropoda > Insecta > Diptera > Drosophilidae > Drosophila > Drosophila hamatofila. The sequence goes on along the minus strand of JAWNPA010000012.1, from coordinate 21,743,854 downwards.
TATTAATACAAAAAATCAACATAAAATATAATAATGACCTTGACATATAACCCTTTATATATGTATATTATTAAATCAACACTTCATAAATTAATTTAATTATTTTTCAATCAATCAAATTAATCAATTAAAAAAAATTCTAAATTTAGTTTCAGCTACTACTATTGACTATTTTGTTAAATAACCAGTTTTTAAAATCCACTAGCAATCAAATGGAAAATGTTTCAAAAATGCAATTTAAACCTTCAATTATGTAAATTTACTAAACACCAATAAACTTTATAAAAAACAAAACAAAACAAGCAGCCAAAATGTAATAAAATATGAAATATTTCACTTTTAGCTGCAACATGTGCAATAAAAATTACAAAAACTTCATTTCAACGCTTTCAATTAAATGTCAAAGGCAAAAAAACAAAGAAAGAAACATTTTCACAGCTTTATTTTGTAAAAAAAAAGAAGAAAAACAAAGAAAGCTCAAAATTCGTCAAATTCATATTGGATTTAGTTCAATGAGAATGTGAGCTGGGCAGGCTTTAATTCCAATTGGGTGCAACAACATGGCGTCCACACAAGCACACTCACACACACTCTCACACACACACATACATAGCTGTGTAGACAGGTTAATGGTAAAACTTACAGGCTTTTGTTTGCTTTTGTTTGCTTTTGTTTTGCTTTTGTTTTGCTTTTTGCGCTTGCTTTTGCTGCAAATAATCCGCTTTTAGAGGCCAACAACAATGACAATAACAATGCAGCCAGCGTGCACTGTTATTACTATTTAATAATATTTATATATTTATCATATATTTATGGCACACACAACACCACACATAATATATAATACATTGATAGTATAGGCTATTTGCTTCATAAATTTATTCAAATGCGATTATATTTTCAACACTTTGCACTTGATTTACCGGAATATTTATGCGCGGCGAGCTGTCTACAATAATACATAGACTATATTATATAGCCACTGTGAAAAGCCGAAAAGCCAACGCACTTTTCCCAACTTGATTTTTAACACTCGACGACGACGACGACGATATCAACAACAACAAACAACGCCAAGTAGACAAAAGTCGACAAAAACGTGCAATTATTTGCAAACTGCGACTGCGACGCGACGCAGCCGCCGCGCTAAAATTCACAGCGTAGACAACAAAACCGGTAATTTGACGGCGTCGCTGCCTTTTTTATGGCCACTGTACAAGAAGTGCTGCGGCTGGTGCTGCGCTGCTGCTTCGACTGCTGCTGCGACTGCTGCTGCTGCTTGTGTTATTACTGTATTTGCTTTTGCTTTTGTTTTTGCTAAGGGCGCGCGCACGCGTAGCGCAGCTAGTTATTAAGGCGCTCAGTCAAAGCGTTCACACGTCCTCACGGCTCGAAGTCACAACGTAAACTAACGTAACGTAACGAACAATGGCCAACGAGCATCAAACGTTCAGCAACATAACCACCACCAGCAAAGTGGTGAGTTAAGCAGAAGTGGTGAATGAGTGAGCATGCAACGTTGGTGTAACGCAGCATACATGTTCTTAACAGTGTTTCAGCAACATTTAAGACAGCTAAAAAGTTTTAAGAGTAAAATTATAGCTATAAATAAAAGGTATTATGAAAAGGGTAGTATTTTTATTATAATGGCTTATTAACTAAATTACAATAGGCATAATATTACTACTAGCTAGCGTTTTATACCTTTGCAAAGCATTGCAGCAACCAACTGCAGTGGAACATGTTGCACAAGAAGGTTGCAGGCAGCGTCAAGCAGATGTTTAGAAGCGCAACTCTGTTAGCAACATTGCTTATAGTGATAACTAATATATTTTATGTTGTATGCAATGCTTATAACTTCTTTAACTAGAGTTATAAAAACTGAAAATAAGAAAAAAATTGTGCGTATTAAAGTGCGTAGAGTAAAATAAGCCGCTTTACAAACTTTTTGTTCACAAACTTTTGTTTGCAGCTTAGCTTAAGCATACAACATGCGGCGCAGCATTGTTGAAGACAGCAAAAAGTTCGAAGTCTTGTAAAGTAAGAACTCTTCAGCAGCATGTTTATAATGCAAAAGCGTATAAGTGCATAATATAACCCGCATAATCGAGCTTATTCACACGCTTGAGCTAAGTGCAGCTTAGACAGCAGCTTGTGTAGATACAAATGCTGCGCAACATGTGCTGCACAGCTTTGTTGCTAGCAGCACAAATGTTTACAAGCATGGCTGTGTTGTCAACATTGTTGGCCGTTAAGATTTGAAATGATGTTGGAAGTAATAAGAATAAAAAATAAATAATATAATATTATTAATACATTAATATAGCACAAAAAATATAACAGTAAAATTTTAAAATATATATTATTTCAATAATGATATTTAGAGAAAAATTTAAAAAAAATATATATAAATTCTAAGCTACTTTTACAATTTTTAACTTAAATTGAATTCATTAATTTTTTTTAAATAAATACAAATAAATTTTTTTAATTTAGTAAAATAATATTGAGTTTATTAAATATTTTTATAATTTTACTTTCATTACATTTATTAAAATAAAATAATTTTATATATGAGCAAAATTAAAATACAATTAATATAAATACTAAATTTCTTAACAAAAATTTAAATATAAATTTAAAATAAAATTAATATAAATTCAAAATTACTAAAGTAATTTAACTCAAGCATTTTTATTTGAAAAATTAATTACTCACATATGTTAAATTTATTAAATAATTATATTAATTAGTTTAATCACATCTTTCAATTGTGGGCTGTAATTTCTTAAGCGATTTGAATTAGCTTAAATGTGATTTAAGCTCAGCTGGTTAACTTAACTGGCAAATGGCTGTGTGTACAGCACGTGGCAGTTACCGCAAATACACACACACACACACATACACACACACACACACGCACAAATAGTCTTTGGCAGACATCTGTTAACCAAAACTACAACATTTTGGCAGCAAACAGGGCCAACAAATTGCATGTGTTACTGTAAACACGTAGCCATGGCCTAAAGGATCACACACACTCAGGCAAACACACACACACACACACATACGCACACTTACACATATTGTCCCCACACGTGTGTAAAATTTATAGATTGCCAAAGCAGCAGCCTCTTTGCCGTTGTTGTAGTTGTTGTTGTTGTTGCCATTGAGCGAGGTCAAGAAAGTGTTGACCGAGGGGCGGGGCCGGACATAGGTGGAATCCAAGCTGCCGCTTGTTGTCCTTGCGGTTTGTTCGTCTTCCTGTGTGTTTGTGTGTATGTTTGTGTGTGTGTGTGTTGCATGCAATTGACATTGGGCCCTCACACGTTTGATTAATTGCATTCAATTTAGCTTTCAATTCATTGATTTGGAATAATTTAACAGCTACTTGTGTGCATTTTGTATTTCTATTCCAATTTCCTCTCCTGCCCCACCCACCCTAACCCACACCCACACACACACACGCCCATTTTTCACTGTGTTGTCGGTGGCAATAAATTTTGAACTCTTCGCCCGCTGTCAAGTTGTCTGTTTATCACTTGGCGCACAGCTCGCCAATTACTTAGCGCTGACATTTAACAAACAAGCAGCGAATTCCCACTCCATTGATCTCTCTCGCTCTCTCTTTCTCTCTGTTATCAAAACCCCCTTTGAGGACATGTGGCACACGACGCGCCTGACGAGGCGAGGTCATGTTTCGCCTGAGTAAGCTCTGAAAGCACCTGTTTGATTTAAGACAAGCCTTAATTGCATGGAGTGCAATGAAGTATAGAGCTCTGAACAGTTGAAGAGTTTCAGAAACCTAATTGAAAGCTCCAGGCTTTGACTAGCTTTATGGAGCTTTATGAGTAAAAGCTTTAGGGACTAGCAACAAGTTACTGAAAGCTTTCAAATTTCAATAAGAAAAGCATCAACAGCTCTCTTAGATCTTCTTATTCGATTTGCTTAGCCACAACTAAAAAGCTCGATAAGTATTACAAAAAAAGCTGATGTTAAGCTTTAGCTTGAAACTTAGAAGATCTAGAAGATCAGCTCATTTGTTTTACTTAGCTCCAGCTAAAACCTCTACGAATAGTTGCATATAATCACACTTTAAGCTTTAGGCATCTAAAATGCATTAGCAGATGAGAAGACTTGCCTACCAGATTGCGTTATCAACATAAACTAATAGTAAAGCTTTTACATATACTCGTGCATATTAAAGCTTTAATGATTAACTATATAGAAAGATTTAATCTACTCTAATCTCGAAAATGAACAGTAAAGCTCATTAAAAGCTTAAGCATATACACACATATTAAAGCTTTCATGCGTAACTATATAGAAAGATTTAACCTAATCTTTCTGCATTTGATGGATATGATGGAAAAGACTTAGGTAACTTAAACGAAAAGTGAATCCAAGTTAAAGTTCAATTAGAACAACCTTCAAATCAATTCTAAGAAAACCATTCAAGCACTCAATCCCACACGTCAAACTCGTCAGCTCTTCAAACTGTCCAAAACTAGTTGGGCTTTAAAAACGTTTTATGACAAAGTGCCCAAAGCAAAGCTCACTTAATGCTAAAAGCTCCATTAGCCAGCCACAATTGAATCTGCAGCTAGTCGCTGGCTAACTGACAAAGCCAATTGTTAAACGGCTCTGGCAGCAGCCAGTGTCATCTTGGCTTAAACATCAATACTGCCAGAGTCAGAGCCAGAAATAAAGTCAGAGCCAGAGCCAGAGCCGGAGCAGAGAAGCGACTGAAATTGGTTGACATTGCGTTTGGCTTATGCAGCTGCTGGTGCCTGCAGGCCAAATAAATTCAATGGGACAGAGCTTTAAACCGGGACTCGAGTCAAGGCGAGGTGAGTCGAGGCGAGTCAAGTCAAGAGCAAGCGAGGCGGACGGGAGTCTCTGCTCTGGCTAAACTTGCGAGCCGCTTGAGTGCATCTGAATAGCCCAAGAAACATAACTCAAACACTGGCAGCAAAAAGCGCAGGCAAAGGACCCGCTGCTCGCTATGCTCTCAATGCTCTCTATGCAAAAAAGGCAAAGGCGAAATTTTTAAACGTCCTCCACGCTCCTAGCCAGGACATGGCCTCATGCATCGTTTATGGCAAAATACACGCATTCACTCGGCACATAAATACGAAAACGATTTCAAATAGGAATAGTTATACACATATATATAATAGTTATATATATATATATATAGAGAGAGAAAGAGGGAGAGAGAGAGTCGTATATCCACAGATTTCAACAGCGCAGTCAGCTAAATTCAGTGTAGAGCGTAGAAAAATGAAGAAGGGCCAATGTTGCAATGGAGAGTAAACGACTATATGATACTTGATCAGCAACTAAATTTTATTAAATTTTCATACTTTCAGACTTGTCATGTCTCTATGCCAGAATAATATAATTTATAAGCCTTTTTTTGGTCTACTAGAGAATAGAGAGAAGAGAGTAAAAAAAAGAGAAGTGAATAAAGAATAAAGTAGAAATAAAAGAGAAGAAATAAGAAAGCAAAGAGAACACAGAACAGAAATGAGAGAAGTCATAAAAGAGAAAGAAGAAGAGTGAAGAAAAAAGAAGTGGAAATAAAAAAGAAGAGATAAGTGAGAACAAAAAGATAACAGAACAGAAATGAGAGAAGACATAAAAGAGAAAAAAGAAGAGTGGAGAAAAGAGAAAAAAGGAAAAAGAAAAGATAAATGAGAAAAGGGAAAAGAGAAGAGTCTTCAGACAGAAAAAAAAAAATGTGAGAAAAAAGAAAAGAGAAAAGAAAAGAAAGAAAAGAAAAATGTGAAGAAACGAGCTAGAAAGCACAAGAGAGAAGTAAGGAGAAATGTGAGAAGAGAGAAAAGAGAAGAATGAAAAGATAAAAGAGAAGAGACGAGATAGAAGAGACAAGAGAGAAGAAAGCAGAAATGTGAGAAGAGAGAAAAGAAATGAATGAAAAGGTACAAGAGAGCAGGATGAAGTGACAAGAAAAAGGAACGAAGAGGGGAGGAAGAAGACCGAATAGCGACGACAGAATCTCTTCTGAAGAAAGAAAAAAAGTGAGAGATGACGATGGAAAATGTAGAGAAGGGGGAAGAGAGAGAGAGAGAGAGATAAGATATATAAGAGAAGATAAAAGATAAAAGTGCAAGCAAGAAGAATTAAAACAGACAAGAGAAAAGACAGGAGAAGTGAAAGAGGAAAGGGGCATGAGGAGTGAGAGGAGAACAAAGATATATAGAGACAGTTGAGAGAAGTGGTATATTTCGAGTCTATATAAATCAAATTCGAAGCTCCAAACTTCCGCCATAAATAAAAGTCATTAATGTGGCTGATTTGCCACGCCCCAAATGGGTGTAGCTGAAATGAGCATTACATCGTTTGTATAGATGGAAAATTGCAAGACCTTAAACGAATATTCCCCTTTCTCTTACATTTATCAGTCAGAAAACGCGGCAAATGAAATTATTTTCGACTCTTTTTACACTTTTCCTTTCAGTTTCTTCTCTATTTTTGTCTGCCACGAGGGTAATTTAAAAATCCATTTGTGTTTTGAGATTCTCTTTTTTTAGCATTTTTTATTGCGCTGGGCAACAATTGCGGCGACATAAAAAATAAAATTAAAGAAAATATGAGAAAAACAAAAAAACAAAAAATAAGAAAATAAAAAAGTCAAACTAACGAGCAATGGAAATTTGTTGCCTGCTGCTGCTGCTGCTCCTCCTGCTCCTGCTCCTGCTCCTGCTGCTCCTCCTACTGCTGCTCCTGCTGCCATTGAAGGAGCCCAACCGGAAACTGGAATTGGAACTAGCTGCCACAGCAGCTTGGCCCCCTTTGACTGGCCCCAACTGGCTGCCTGCGTGACACAATTTCAATTTGCATTGACAGCATGAATTATAGCAAATAATCCCCGAGCCAAATGCGATTTTAGTGATGCTGTCAATGGCTGCCACGCCCACTGTCCACACAGCTAACGATTTGGCTGACCTGCAACGCTTAAGCCTTCGACCAGGATTCAGATTGGGATCGGAATTGGGATTCGGACTACCCGCTGTTATTGATATGGAAATGACCGGACGGAAAACTGTCGCAAACAAAAAAAGAAAGGAAACTAAAAGGGCAAAAGCTGCAAAACAATAAAGGGACCACAAAAATAGCACACAGAACTTAAATTTAGCCTCAAGCTAACTAATTTATGCCAAACGAACAGCGTCTGCTTGACACTCGCAAAAGGCGCGCTCGAAAGTATGCTATGAATTGAATGGGGAAACAATTTCAATGAGAATTTTAATAGGTTTTTTCTTGGAGTCTATTTTCAAGTGCCCACGAGTCCAATTGGAATTTATTTAGTGGGAATACAAAATTATTGCACGATTTGTGTGTGGAGATTTTATAGACTTCCAATTGGTGGACAATTGGAACTAGTTTAGTTACCATAAAAATAAATTAGAGCTTGAATAAAAAAAAACTTGATTGTAATACATAAAAATATATAAAATAAAAATATTTAATAATAAAATATTAATTTAAAAATTTTGTGTAGAGATTTTAAAAGCCTCCAATTTGTTTGCAATTGGTTGCAATTGAAACTTAAATAAAAAAAAACTGACTGTAATAAATAAAAATATAAAATAATAAAAACTAAATTTAAAAATCAAATCTTTACGAAATATTTACAATATTTGTGTGAAGATTTCATAGGCTTCCAATTGGTCTGCAATTGAAAATTGTTAGTTGCTACAAAGCTAAATAGGAAGATGAATAAAAAATATTTTAGAAATGTGAAAGCACCTTAAGAGATTAAATTCTCATTCAAATAGCCAAAGAGGACAGGCAACCAGCTACTGCTGCTCAAAGCTCTCTCAGCCCCACACGTGTACTAGGAGATAACTTTAAAACCACCACATTCAAGACCTTAATAAATTTTAAAGCTTTAAAAATTAAAAAAAAAAAAAATATTTATAAAAAATCTGAGTAAAATTAAATTTTTTTTTTTTATTTAAAATTTTGAAGTTTCGCAAAGACAAAACAAAAAGGAATTTGAGGTGAGAAATAAAGTATAAAATAATCTACAAGTTTATGTAGTCGGGTACCTCCTAGTCAGGCATTCCCGACGGCAGCTTTCTTATTTTTTTTTTTTTAGATTGATTGATTTCTTATAAATTTCCATCTCCATGATTCTCTTTCGGTGCCCTTTCTTCCCTTTCCTTCTCTATTTCAACTGAATCAAATATGCAATAAAAATTAATTTCAGATTGCTAATTCGAATGCAATTATATCATTTCTACCTTTAGCGATTAATTTTGCTACCGAGGAGAACGCAAAATTTCTCACCTTTCTGTGAAGCAATTAATTAAAATTAATTATTTTCTAGCTCATTATGCAATGCAGCAACGCTGAAGTTATTACCACTCGAGAGAGTGTCTATCTCCCTGTCTCTCTCTCTCACTCTCTGTGTGTATTAGGAAGCACTCGCCCGGCGACACCTTCTGCGAATGCCTTTTGTGTCCACTTAAAGTGCGGCAAAGTGTGGCAAGTAGTTGCGGCAGCTTGATAAAAAATGCATGAGAGAGTGCATTACGCGTGCAACTTCCGCGCGAGCAGAGGCAGAGGCAGAGGCAGAGGCAGCAGAGGCGGAGGCAGAGGCAGAGGCAGCAACAACAGATGCAGATGCAGCAAGTGCATTTGCAACTACAATTCAGCTCATTAGCTCAGCGCTGGGCCCTTCGAACTCACTGTGTGTGTGTGTGTGTGTGTGTGTTTGGGGCGTGCCTAAGTGGGCGTGGCACAGCTGAACAGAGCAGCTAGAAAAACTCAACCACAGCAAAACTATGTCAAAAACTTTAAAAATATTTTTCGCGACTTGGCAAAGTGCAGGCACGAGTCATCATCGCCATTTGTGTGTATGTGTGTGTGTGTGTGTGTGTGTGTGTGTGTGTGTGTGTGTGTGTGCTTGCACCTGGCCAGCAGGTGTGAAAGATGCTTTAAAAGTTTGCCCGCTGCGATTGTAAATAATATGCAAATTACGCTGAAAGCGACAAATATACGAGTATCCGTGCGGTAAATCAGGCAAAAGAGAGAAAAAAGGAAGAAAGAGAGAGAGAGAGAGAAAAAAAAAACAAAGTTGCTGACGGCAGCGAGTTGCAAGACAGAAGGCGTGGCGGAGTCAGGTGGCCGTGCCAACTATAGCACTTGAGCAACGTGCGAAACGTGTTCAAGACGCCTGGCCAGGCCAGGCTGCAGACGCGCGTCCTGTCTTTCCTGTAACACACACACACATGTGTATATGTGTGTGTGTGTATTGATATTTGCGGCACGTTGAGCGTTGACGCTGCAGTCACGCCCGCAGCTGGGCTGCACGCCCTTTTGCCTATGCCCATATCGTGGCAGCATCAGCGCCTAAAAGCATGCAACATCAAACATTCTCACACAAGCAAACACAGAGAGATAGAGAGAGAGGGAGAGATGGGGGAGCGAGAGGCATAAATACATCACGTCAGCGTGCTGTCAATGAGCAGCACTTGTATTGCATATGAGTGTCAGTGTGTGTGTGTGTGTGCTTTAGTGTGTGTGTGTGTGAGTATGCATGTGTGTCTTTTACTCCCTTTACTCCAAATGTATTTTATAAGTCATTTTTTCTCCATTTCGATGCCCTATGCCAGGCCAAGAATGAGAAAACAATAACAAAGAGGGTAAGCACGACTTGTTAGAAAGCTTATCTATAATATATTTATATATATATACATAGATAGATTATTTATCAGTATGATATGTGCTGCTACACTTTATGTAGACACGTTTTAGCTTGCTATACAAAAACTTATTCTAGTTTAAAAAAGTATATACAAAAACATTTAAAATTAATTTATAAATTATTTAAATTAAACTTTGCATTTTTTTAGGATTCGGCTACCATTATGTGGAATATGCTAGCATCAATATGGACTAGAGGACAAATAGGCAGACGGACGGACATAAAAAAAACACACGATATACTAAGAAATATACAGACTATTGAACAAAATAAAGAAAGAACGGACAGATGACCGGACAGCCTTACAAACGGACAATCAAACGGACAAAAAGACTGACAGACGGACGGATTTGCAAACGGACATACAGATGGTCTAATAGACGGGTGGACGAAAGACGGTCAAAAAAAAACAGACAGACAGACGGACGAATAGAGGAACGGGCGGACAAACGAACTGAGAATTGGCAGGACAAGCGGACGAACGGACGGACGAACGGACGGTCGAGAGAACGGGCAGACAAGCGAATGATCGAAAAAAACTATAGAACGAATGATCTAACGGAGAAATGAAAGGACGGACGAACGGACGGACGAACAGGAGAGAGAGAAGACTAACGGAAGGACTACCAACAGGACTACCGCACAGCGGCAGTTCGAATAACAGACGTATAATGAACTCCAATTCTTTATTACATGATGAATATTATATTTTGCTTATGCTCTATCTATATTCTGATTACTCTCCATCTAAAATTCTCCCCATAATTACATCAAGCATACAAACCTTTGTCTTTTTCCAACTCTAATCTACTATTCTACAACAATATAGCTTACCCCATTTATACAGGGTATATGTCAGTGTATCACACACACAGCCTACTCACTTTCACAATCAGGACTTCCAAGTTGTTTTGTTGTTGTTGTTGCCTCGTTTCCTTTCCTGTTTATAAGTGAAGTGCAGTTGCATTGCGTTGCACAGCGCACGCCGCAGCTTCCTTCTGTGATGCTCTGTGATTTCTTTCCACTTTTTGTTGCCTGCTTGCCACGCGCCTGACTTGATGGTAACAATAGCACTCACGGATGCTGCAACGAGGCAGGAGCAGGCAGCAGGAGCAGGCAGCAGGAGCAGGCAGCTAGTGACAGGCTCGTTGGCTCCTGCCAGCTGAATGGTTTGACTGTATGGCTGCCTATATATCCTGGCTGTCGGGTGGTTGTGCCCGGCCAGCTCACACACATACACACACACACACACACACACACACACACATACACAGATTGACAGTCTTTTAATTAAGAAGCCGTCAAAGATGGCGTCGACAGGCTCCAAACCAAGTGCAAGTGCGGCCATGTCACTGGCAATTATGCACCACCAGAAGGCAGTGAACAGTAAAGGGGGCGTGTAACGGGGGAGGCGTGACGGCGTGGCAGGGTGGCAGGGTGGCTGTGGCTGCACACAAAAGCTAACCGTCAACGGCATTGCCAAGCGGCGTCAACGCCGAACGCAATTCAATTTGCGTTTATTCACAAATTAATTGAATTTTTGCTGCGGCATTGTGAGGCACGCTGCATGTTGCATGTTGCATGTTGCATGCTACCCAACGCGAGCATCTTAGCTAGGGTATGTGCAACTGCAATTGGAACTGCAATTGCAATTGCAACTGCAATCTGTGGCAAGCAGCGAGTGCAACTAATTAACCGCAAGCTGTGACAGTTTGTCCTCAATTATGCCAATGCCATGAAGCTGCTGCTGCAGCTCATCACAGGACACCTCAGGCTGAATGTGCCGACCTGTGTCAACTACTGTCAGCAAGCAGGTGACACAGACACACATACACACCTATACACACAGAGAGAAAGAGAGAGCGAGCGAGAGAGAGACATATTTCATTTTCCTTCCATTTTTGTATACGTAAATATTTTTTGGATTTTCTCGCATTTGCAATTTCCTCAACAAACACACACAGCCTCATCATGTGGCATGTGGCATGAGTGGCATGTGTGGCACTTTCACCTCTGCAACATTCGACTTTTTCGTCGATCGAGCTGCCAACGAAGAAGTGAGCTGGAAATTTGCAGCACTTAAATTGATATGTTGACATCAAAGCAGGAAATGAGCCAAATGCCATTGCAGCTGTGCCAACTGCAAATTTTATACAGAATGCAACGAATACCGTGACACAATTTATGCATGCCACAAACTGCGGCAGCTGCACTGAATCAAATATAAATGAGTTATTAATGTAACGAAATGCTGACAGATGGGTTAGGAATTTGTCGGTTGAGAAACATGATTCATTCATTCATTGGTTTGTAATTATTATTTATAGGATTGCTATTGACTGCGGCGAAAAGGTTTTGCGATGGAAAAACTGGGACGTGGAGGCAGGAAAGTAGATGACTACAATCAGTTAGAGCACATGCAAGGACTCTGCCTACAAGGTTAAAGAAGGATAGCTCTTGGTTCCCCGAGACAGCCCTAGAGAGAAGAGGTTTTATAGTCCGTGAGCTGTAATGCCACTCCTCCTTCTTCACACATTTTAATGAAACCATTATGATTTCCCAATGTCAATGGGTTCAGGGTATACAACTAAGCATTAGCATTAGCATTAGCATTAGCAATAGCATTAGCATTAGCATTAGCATTAGCGTTAGCTTTAGCATTAGCATTAGTTTTAGCATTAGCATTAGCGTCAGCATTGGCATTAGTATTAGCATTAGCATTGGGGTTAGCATTAGCATTAGGCATTGGCATTGGCATTAGCAATAGCATTAGCTTTAGCATTAGGATTAGCATTAGCATTAGCATTAGCATTATCATTAGCATTGGGGTTAGCATTAGCATTAGCACTGGCATTGGCATTGGCATTGGCATTAGCAATAGTATTAGCATTAGCATTAGCAATATCATTAGCATTAGCATTAGCATTAGCATTAGCATTAGCATTAGCATTAGCATTAGCATTAGCATTAGCATTAGCATTAGCGTCAGCATTGGCATTAGTATTAGCATTAGCATTAGCATTATCATTAGCATTGGGGTTAGCATTAGCATTGGGGTTAGCATTAGCATTAGCACTGGCATTGGCATTGGCATTGGCATTGGCATTGGCATTGGCATTGACATTAGCATTGGCATTAGCAATAGCATTAGGATTAGCATTAGCATTAGCAATTACTTACGCAACTACACAACAAATTTTATGCTTTAAAGAAACTCTGTTTTAGTAGATATATAGATATCATTTATTTCTGTTTGGATTAAGTTAGTTTAGATTAAGCATAAAAGGTAGCTGTAAATAGATGTAAATAAATATTTGTTAAAAAAAAATAAATAAAATAAATAAATAAATATAAAATTAAAGAAGCTCAGAATCAAACCTCGGTCCAGCTTTCCAGCTTCTCATTGACTATTAGCTCAGCTCCTATACCAAAATCCTCTAATGAGAAAACTTTTAAATATAATTGGGTGTCTGCTAAGTGTATATAGTACAACAACTATGCAGACAATTCTAAATTCTTAACAAAAGTCAACAAAAGTCATAAAAACATTTTCAAGTTGCGCAGATATTGTTCAAAGTTTGAGTTTGTTATCAGTTGCATACAAAATATTGCACAGTGCGAGCTTAAAGCAAATTTACAAACTTGTTCAAATCAACTTAAACAGCAAATAAAATGAATAACAATTATACAATATATACAAGAGTGTGCATAAACATAATAGTGCTATACTGCATTAAATTAATATCAAATTGTCAAGTTTTTGTTAAGAATATATAGTATTTTTATGTAAACTGAATGTTTCTAATTTTTCCATGAAAAACTTAATATTTTTTTTTAGTTTGTATTGTCAAGAACTAATAAAAAATTAAAAAACATTCATATTAATAAAAAAAATTTTGCAAAATATGTATTGCCTTGAATGCTAAACAAAGCAAACTGCTTTTTTTAGCTTTAAAACCTCAGCTTTACCAAAAACTTACAATGAAATGCAAATGTGAGCGATGCTCTAAACATGTGAGTGTAAACAGATGTGAGCTAGGTGAAAGAATGAATATGAAATGAGACTATGAACTGTGGATGGGTGCGAGGATTTCGCAAGGGAAGCATGCGGTCTGGCAGGTGTTCAAGTTGGACTATTTAAAGTCAGTATATGGAAAGATGAAGCTGCTACTATTTCTATGAACTAGTACTATTTTCTCACTACTATTTTCAAAAACTACTACAATTCTACTATCAGCTGCATTCTATGCATACTATTTTTATAAAGTAGTACTACTTTTCATTACTATTTTCCTGAACTAGTACTAGACTTCACTGCTTTTTCACGATCTATTACTATTATCCACTACTATTTTCATAAGTTACTACAATTCTTCAATAATATTTTCTTGAATGAATGGTACTAATTTCCACTTCTATTTTTAATCAATTAGTATACTACTTCACTACTACTTTCACGAGTTACTACTATTTTACTACTATATTCATAAACTACTTCTCTTTTTCACTACTATTTTCACAAACAACTACTACTTTTCACTACCATTTTTATGAAATACTACTATTTTTCCCTAAGTATTCTATTTTAATCCAACTTCCAATCAGACACTTAAACACACTAACTACATACATATGTGTATATGTATGTAATGTCCAAAGGTATTGAATGACCAAGATACACTTTATCTATTTTAATACAACTTCCAGCCAAGCAATTGAGTCCCTCTTCAGGTTTCTTGCCCATTCCATAGAAATACCGTACTCCTCCACGAAATTTATCACTAAAATGCCGTTTTGGCAAAATGAATATAATCTGTTTAGATTGTCAAAGTTTAGCAAACCAACGAATTTTTGGTGTGGTTCGCTGAGCGAGGGGAAGCACATTTAGTGAAGTTGATGTCAGCTCGGCACACGCGGCGAATGCGTAACTTGAGAAGTTTTCTCTGGCAACGACACCGAGACGACCAACTACACTGCCATAAATGTCAAAGATCTCGCATGTGTGCAGCATTTTCGAGCAGTGTACAGTATTATGTGTACTCAAGCAGCTCGTTCGTCTACTTGGAGGACGCACCTTGACAATTTCGTGTCCTTAGCGTGTTTAACTTGCTGCAAAAGTTTGTAAGAAACGCCTTTGCCTCCTACCAAAAAAAAAAAGTAAAGAGAGAGGCAACAGCAACAGCAAAGGCGAAAAACTGTCCAAAAATTACACAGAAAGCACTTGTTAAAGCTCAAGCAGAAAGTTTGCTCTTGAGCTGCCTTGAGAAAGGGGGTCACGATAGGCTGCGATAGAGCTAGAAATTCCCACTGCATGTCAATTAAAGCAGCAAGCAAACACTCGAAGAGCCACTTCCAGATGCTGGAGCACATCTATTAGATACGTGTATAATATTAAAGTGCACTTGTTTAAGAGAACGCCTCAAGGTGTGACTTATGCTAAATTTTGTAGACACTGTCAGTTCAGGTAGCTGCCCAGTTGTACAATGGGATGGAATTGTATGATTGAAAGCAAACTTGAAAAATGTCAGAAATATAAGACAAACATTTCAAATATTTACTTTAGCATTCAAATAATATGTTAGCCGTAGCTCCTAAGCTAACAGCTACTAAGATAATCCGATGATTACCAGAGTTAAAGTTAAAGTTGAAAGTGAACAGCAGTAAGAATTGTATAACCTACATGCCTTATTTTAACAAGTAAGAAAGCTCTAGTCGAGACTGCTCGACTACGAGATCCCCTAAAACCCTTCTAGGAATTTTAGTGATACATGGTTTATTTTCTGTTTATGTAAAAAAGCAAACATGCACAATTGAGTATGTTTTTTAATTAAATTTGGCAGAGAAAAAAGAATAGAAAAGTATAAACAAATTTGTGTACTGATGCTTGAAATAAAAAAAAAAATTAATATTGAGTTTTAAAGTAGTTTGAATGGAAAATAGAAAGCAAATACTGAAAGTATTTTTTTATTAACAGTTGTAGTATGTAAAATATTGTAAAATTGTTGGAAAAAACAAATTTCACTTGATTTATGGCTAACGCTTAAATATGGCAGCTCATAATAATAAATCCACCCATTCATGAGTATTGAATGGAAGAGCCAGAAATTTAGGCATTTTATGCAGGAATCTAAGTTCTTAAGAGAACTAGAGAACAGAAGGAAGTGTTGTCTATTAATAACTAACTGTTTCTAATTACTATAAATATTTATGTAAATAAACTATTAAAACTAACAAACTAAGAATGAGACATAATTATGAATATATATATGGGATATATATAATATATATGTATATAAAATATATAATCACAATTAACTATGTCTATTTGCCGATCTATATACTAACCCTATGTATATCTGTATGTCTGTATGTGTGTCTCTCAGTCTGTCTCTCCGTCTGTCTGTCTGTCTGCCTAACCAAAGCAAGGAGCGAAGATGAGCAGCAGAAGATCATTCATGTTGTCTATATGTACGCAGCAATATTTACTTACATTTACATTTAAGTTGAACTCATTTAGAATACATGAAGCAGCAGAGAGTGTTTTCATTGGTCACTTCACGATCGACTACAGCGACCGCAACTCGACGCAGGCTCAACAGTTGAGCTCGCCTTAGACTTTGAGTGGAAGTGGCCCTATATAAAGAGCAGCAGCTGCAGCATTTCTTCAGTCGTCCAGGCCCGGTGGGGGTCAATTGTGCAGTGCAGTAAAGTGAAAGTGAAAGTGAAAGTGAAAGTGAAGTGAAGTGAAGGGAAGTGTGGCGAGGTCAGGTAAATATTTTATTTGTTAATAATATTAAGTACTTTAAGCATAATTCTAATAGTTATAAATAATTCTTAAGAATTGTTTAAATATTAATTATAAGAGCAACTTTAGACATAATGTTAGTGATCGTTTAAAGACTTAGGCTTAGACTTAGAGGAAAGACTTAGAAAATTTTAAAGACTTAGAAAATTAGGAAGACAGAAAACTTAAAAGACTTAGAAAATTCGAAAGACTTAGGAAATTATGAAGACTTAGAGATTTGGCAGACTTAGAAAATTATGAAGACTTAGAAAATTTGGCAGACTTAGAAAATTCGAAAGACTTAGAAAATTTTTCTGACTTACAAAATTAGGAAGGCTTAGAAAACTTTAAAGACTTAGAAGATTTGGCAGACTTAGAAAATTCGAAAGACTTAGAAAATTTGGCAGGCTTAGGAAATTATGAAGACTTAGAAAACTTGAAGGACTTGGAAAATTCGAAAGACTTAGAAAATTTTTCTGACTTAGAAAATTAGGAAGGCTTAGAAAACTTTAAAGACTTAGAAGATTTGGCAGACTTAGAAAATTCGAAAGACTTAGAAAATTTGGCAGACTTAGGAAATTATGAAGACTTAGAAAATTTGGCAGACTTAGAAAATTATGAAGACTTAGAAAACTTGAAAGACTTGGAAAATTCGAAAGACTTAGAAAATTTTTCTGACTTAGAAAATTAGGAAGGCTTAGAAAACTTTAAAGACTTAGAAAATTAGAAAGACTTAGAAAATTAGGAAGACTTAGAAAACTTGAAAGACTTAGAAAATTTATGCACATATATGTATATATACATTTACAGCTGGCAACTAGAAATTGTTTTTTTTTTACGATAATGCCCATAGTGTTTAGAAAGAGACAAAGCACACACAGTTGCAACACTTAGCATATGTCTATATGTTGCCATGCTTTCTAAGAGCAGCTTAAGACACACACGCACACACACATGCAAACACACACACATACACACTTATACACACTTTGCAGTGTTACTTGAAAAACATTTATCATGCATTTACTTGGCAGTTGCACATTGAAAGTTGGTCCGGCAAATGGCCAATAGTGCTTAGCTGCCACCTTCGTTGCCACTTTTGAGCTATAGTGGGGTACGGGAGAGGGAAGGTCTGCATCCATGGAGTTCAGCTTGATTACTTATGCCACAGTCAGTGGCACACACACGTTCAGAGCTGACCATATGTTGTGCAACAATGTGCATAAATTTGCAGCATGCCACATACGCATATTACTTATATGTGGAGAGCGTGGCATGCACTGCATACATTGTGGCACAGTCAAAGTTACATGCCGAAAGTTGAGCTCAGCTTTTTACACAGACATTTCTCGCTCGACGACCCAGCCCGATAATTGATGTTTATTTTTGCACTTTAATTGGTTATTAACAGCAATAACTTTTAATGGCTTCGACGAGCGACGACGACGACGACGACGACGACGATGACGACGATGCCACATATAAAAATTTGTTGCACATTAGTTTAAGTGACTTCGAAGCTGCTTGCCACATTACGAAATGTTTATTACCATGTAATTCTAATTGTATAATTGAGGGTGTGTGTGTGTGGCATGTGTGTGTGTGTGTGCCACATGTTGCAACAGTTTATTCCATTTGATTTGTACAACAGCTGCCTAATTAGCTCGATTAAATTATGCTGAAATTTGATGTGCCTTCATTATACAACTCAAGTTCTTTCACTTCTGCTTCTTTTTCTTCCTCTTCTTGTAATTCAATCTGACAAATATATGTCAAATGTTGATTGGGGCAATGCCATTTGTAATACCAATTAGTTGAAAATCTACCAAAAGAAAATCAAATTACAGCGTATATTAATTTTTAAACCAAATTGACGAAATGTTATTATATAAGTGCATATGCCTGACTAGTAAATACCCTGCACTTGATAAAGAATTTATACTACAGCTGCCTCACTCTGGTAAGAGAGATAGAGATATATATATGGATATACAAACGGATATATTTAATATATATTTACTTATATCTTTCATAAAAATTTTATTGTCTGAATGTAATAATATCAATAAAATTACTATCTACATTTTAAACAAGTCGGAATTTTATGTTTGTAAGAAAATTTTAAAAGATTCTTTCATTACTCGGGGACTTTTTTAATCGGAGGTCCCAGGCAACCGGTCCTGGATATATACAAACAGATAGCTATGCATATCTAGACAGAGAGACATACAAATAGACAGAAACAGACAGTTTTATCTTTAAACAGATATCCATATAAGCAGACGAAGATGGCTTGCTAGACTCTGCAGGACATTTTGCTCAAATAGATATATAGAGTGTCAATCAAGCCTATGACTCCACCTATGACAAGTAGCTGTACCGATTTAATAATTTGTATACTCTTGAAGCAATGTTTAATGGGTACAGGGTATCCAAAAAGAGCGATAAAAACTGAACCACAAATTGACTTTTGGCTAAATTCTTAACCCCTCAAAGAAAACACTTTTTATGCGCTAGAAATAATTTTTTTTTTTAATTTTGTAATTATTTGGCAATAGACAGAAATGAAAACGAACTAATATCGTCATATAATACTCAATAATATTCCATTTTGGCGACAGAGCATTGGAATCACCAAACAAACCTTGAACCAATTTTTTTTTTTTTTTTTTCACTTTTCGGCTTTAAAGAAAATAATTATAATATATATAAAGTCTTCAACAGACGGTTGCCATATCCCAAGCTTTTTTGTTTGCTAATTTGCTGTAAGTTTTTTTGTTCAGTTCTTATAGCTGGAAGATAAAAATCAGCAACATATATATAATAAATAATATTCTATATGAGAACTTTACGTTCTTACCTTAAATCTTGACATGTGAGAACCCCACGAAATTCGCTTCTTGAATGTTTTTTATCTGATTTACTATCCAATATATTTTCTATTATAACAGCATTCTGTATAAGTCTATAGCTTATCGTATTCAGATTATTATTGGACCCAGTTTTAATCCCGACTAAAACATGCTCGCCATGCTAGAGACGTCCATTGCCAGAGTAACTTCAGATATTATATATATATATAGGTAGAGAGATGTTAGGCGTTGTTTTTATCTAAGATCTCGAGCACTTACTCCCGGTCCACGTCAAGGGTTATCAAGTCTGCGTTTCGTCTGTAAATTACGCCCGGACGCTGACCTGGCTGGGCCGGAACAGAGCGTCGCGTGCGCAAGGCTCGAGCTATCGAGAATATGATGCGATTGAGGGCATATCGATTTGGCTGAGTCTCATACATCGGCTGATAGATCAAGATGCGATACTGCCCTATCGCTGGCGTCAACGCACGCTGCCGTGTGCGCCGACTATGCCCATGACCATGGGAGCCTCTCGAGTGACCGGAACGCGTCGTTGCTCTAGACCTATTAGGGTTCGGCATCTCCAAATTTGGCATCTCCTGTGCCGCACTCTGGGGTTCCATCTGCGAGTCGACACCGCCTCCCTCATTGGTCTCATTGAATTCGATGGGATCAATATTGGATGAGCCGGAGGACATGTTGAATGTTGTGATTGAATGCTGCTGGCAATCGTTGTGAAATAGATTACATAACTAATTGTAACTGACTTTAACCTATCGCAAAGTGTCTTTTGCATTTCACTTACGATTGCTTTTATAGTTGTGTCGGTTCAGTGAATATATATTGTGATTATGTTGACTGTTTTGACAGTCTTGAAATACTGTCTAAGTTTTCTATGTTAGGTGAGAACAGATTGCTTGATATATGATATAAATATGAGCGGGAGAGAGAGCAAAAGGGAGAAGGTGAAACATAAAGTATAAGAATGGGAGAGAGAGAGAGAGAGAGGAAGAAAAAACAAAATTATTTATTAGAGAGAGAGTGAAAAAGAAAGATGCAGAAAAGAAGTGGAGAGAGAGCGAGAAAAAAGGAGAGATATGAAAGAAAGATGCAGAAAAGAAGTGAGCGAAAAAAAGGAGAAATATGAAAGAGAAAGACAGCGAATCAGAGAGCAAGAAAAAGAAAACTACTTAATGGCAGTCGAATAAAGAAAGCGAAATGTAGTGAAAGGAAAAAGAGAGAAAAAGGAGGATAAGCCACAACGTGAGTAAGGGAGAGATATAGAAAGAGAGAGAGAGAGAGAGAGAGAGAGAGAAAGATAGATGGGAGAGAGCGAGAGTGAGAGACAGAAATACACAGAAGCCAATGAACAGATTCTATATATATTGGATCTATCCTAGATTTGTTATTATTATTTTATTATTATATTGTATTATTATTAAATTATGTTAGATTTGTCTCTCTCTCTCTCTCTCTCTCTCTCTCTCTCTCTCTCTCTCTCTCTCTCAATTGGCTTATACATTATCCAGTTTAACAAAAGTCACTCGAGAGTTTATTAGCTCTATCCATTTGCCATGCAAATATATGCATTTTAATACGCATTTATATTGGCACAACAATCAGGTGGGAGACCTCTCAGCTCAAGTGATATTCAAGCAAACTACGTTAATAAATGGCTGCTGTTGCATGCAACCAAAGCAAACAAAGGCACCATATGCATATAAATATATCTATGTATATGTATATATGTGCATATATATATATGTATATATAGTGCGCAATTATAAGCGTATTAATTAAATGAAGTGCACTTCCGCTATCATTAACACACACACACACACACACAAACATACACACAGACAGGCAACAGTCGCACACCTGCACTGAGGATAATGGACTCAGCCATGGAGTCAGGTGCAATGACAATGGCAATGCTTTAACTAAAGCGCTACCCGGCAACATTTGACAGTTGGCACAGACAACAGCTAACAGGCAACAATCAGCAGTCAGGCAGCCGAGGGTCGTGAGTGGCCCCCAAACAGTTGTTGCATACACTGCGGGCTGATTGTGGCGCCTGCAAAAGCTAGTTTATGGTCAAATGATGGCAACTGGCGGTCAGAGAGAGGCAGCGACGGAAGAGGAGAGAAATGGGCGAGAACCCTGACATAGACACATCATCAAGTGCAACGTGCCACACGCCACACCAAGGGGCATTTGTCTGCAACAAAGCAAAGCAGCTCGAGCTGAAAAAAAAAAATCCGTTGACAATGCCCAGCAGCAGCAACAACAAAAAAACAAGTAAGAAAGCTCGAGTCGAGACTGCTCGACTACGAGATGCCCTAAACCCTACGAGGAACTGAAATGACAATAATCTTTTGCTTCTTTTCTGTGTGGATTTGCCAAAGCGCAAGTCTCTACGCTTTTTGCAAATTTGGTGGGATGGGGGTGGATTTGAGGGTGTCGGCAAAATATGACAAAAATTCTATAACATACATATTAATCTATATTTAAAATTTAAGGACCCTAGCTTTACAGATGTAGGAGATATAATTTTATAACTGATTTTCGATAAGGTTTTTGGTCGATAGATAGGAATATGAGAAAAATCAAAATTCTATAGCATACACATGAATCTATATTTAAAATTTGGAGACCTTAGCTCTAAAGATGTAGGAGATATAATTTTAGAACTGATTTACGATAAGGTTTTTAATCAATAAAAATAAAAACCAAAATACTTAGCGTTTTTTTAAACAAACTTGAACAGTGCGTGCTATATACGGAACTACTTTCAGAGATAAACGAATTCACACATAAGGAAAGACAAACAGGCAGTTGGACAGAGCTAAATCGACTCAGCTAGTAGCCCTGATCAGGAATACAAATATACTTTATGGGATCTGCCACGTCTCTTTCTGCCTGTTACATACATTTTAGCAAAACCAATATACCCTGATTTCGCATTTTCAATGGGTAGGGTATAAAGAGCTGATGAAAAACGCATTACTTATGCACCTACATAGGCAGCACTGAGCTCGCCATGACTTGGCAGCAACAACACAAAAAAAAAGTAAACTGTGCAGAACTTTCAGCTTGTGCAACAATCTAAAGTAGTGTCAGTGTAACATTTTGTCATAACATCAGCGGGTGCTGAGTATTTCCCTTCCCGATTCGCCCAAAAACTCACATGTCTAAACTCTTTATTAAAAGAAGAAACAACTCAGCTGCTGCTGGCGATATTTGTGCTCACAACAGGGAAACCATGCAGCGTTTATGTTTAACACAAAAACACAAATGCTCACACACACTCATACACACACACACACACACACACACATATGCACTCTCACACAGCTGCAGACAATGCACTTGAGTCGTCTGTCGTTGAGTGTATTTGCGCTTTGTTTTCGAGTGTCGCTTTGTGTGCACCACGACATTTGATGAACTCATCATTTGAACTTTGACATCAAGCAACATTGCAACAGTGCAACATTGCCACATTGCATGCAGCTACAACTACATGCATATTGTCATTTATATAATTGCAACAGAAATCTGTTTTGTTATTCGATTTATGCACTTGAATGAATAGAACGACAAATTGATAAAAATTGAATGAAAAATTAAACTTAGGTAGCAACGGATTTTTATGCTGAAAAGTGAGTGGAAAAGCCTGCAAACTTTGAGTAAATAAAATAAATCTAATCTGAAATGGATATTTGTAGATATTTAACTACTATAGGAATTTTCTTTTATTATTATGGCTCTGATTTTAATGCGGAAAATCCTGATAAAAGCTGACTGAAAATCCACTTGAAAAATCTGCTAAAATTGAGTTTTTTTCATTTTTTAATTCTTCTCTTTATTCTCCAATCAAGCAAAAATCTAAATAAAACAAAACCATTATACCCTGATTTCTTATATAAAAATAGTTTCCAATAAATATTTAGAGCCAGCTCACAATATTGTGAAATGTTTTTTCTTTTTTTTTTTTTGGCAATGATTTTTATGCTGAAAGCCCAACAGAAAAACAGCTACATTTAAATGGTTTTAACCAGGGACCGCAAATAAGAATTATGAATTTAAAAAAATTGAGGCTCAAAAAAAACTCCAAGAAGAGTGGTAAAAATATACAAAGGATATTTTTTACGGCGAATTCAAAAACAGGATAAACTTTTATTTGCAATTTTTTATTATTAATTTATTTTTAATTATTAAAATTAATTTATATGATAAAAATCAAAAATAATTATTACACATCAATTTTTATAGAAAAATAAAATCATAATTCTTATTTTCAATTTTTATTATAAAATTAATAAATAATAATTGTGTATGTACAATTAAATATTTACATACATATTATATATCAAATGAAAGATATTGATACATAGGTTATATATATAGGTCTATATATGATCTAGCTCCTTTATTTCAAATGATATTGCAATTTAATTTTTATTTTTAATTTTTATATAAAAAAAAAAATCAAATCATAATTCTTATTTTTCAATTTTATAATAAAAATTGATGTGTAATAATTATTTTTGATTTTTATCATATATATTAATTTTAATAATTAAAAATATTTTATTTAAAAAAAATTAAAAAATAATTCTTATTTCTCAATTTTTTGTATTAAAATTGTAATTGTTACGGTCCCTGGTTTTAACTGCTTAGACTCTGATTTTTATATTGAAAATTCAATCGAAATTGCTTGCACAAAAAAAAAACACTTTTACTAGCTATTAAAAGCTTACAAGAATTTTAAAACATATTTTACTACTTCTGCAAATCTAACTATAAAAAAAATTATATCAATTAAATATTTGTAGCTTTTTGGACTCTGATTTTTATGCTGAAAAAAGCAGTTAACAATTCTTAGATTTTTATATTGCAAGCCAGCTAAATTTTAATGAAAAGAAAAAAAAAAGAAAACAAATATGACTCTGAAGAAATATTTAAATCTAATCTACAATATTTGAAAGTCTCTTTGGAAAGCTCTCATCTTCATGCAGAAAATGCAGTGAAGAATCCAACTAATTCTTAATGAATTAAACTAAATTAAGAGAAAATGTATTCTATAAAGATTCTTAAAAATTATTTTAAATTCTGTTTTGTGCCTTTTTCAACTAAAAATCTTATGCTGCATATTTAGTAAAAATATAAAAAATTTTAATTCCACCTAAATAAAATAAAACTGCTGAAAAGTTAACCAAGTTTAAAACTGCAAGCCGACCATCATAAATATTTCAACTTAATTGCTTATCTTTTCAATAGACTTACTTATACAGTATAATGCTATATATTCTCCTATGTTTCAATGTTTCATTAAGTACAATCAAACTACACTATCTCTATATCTAGGTCACATCTACTATACTAATACTATACTTTAATAATAATAATATTTCATACAATTAAACAATGTTTCACTGAGTACAATACTGAGTACAGCACTCAGCTCTCTATTCAGCTAGGTCACAGCTAGCATTTTGTAGATTATATAAATTGCAATAATCATGCCACAAAATGCAGCATAATTGCAGCATGTGGTGATATTTGTTGTAATGCCACCGGCAGATAGAAACACAGAACAACAAACAAATGTGCTTAATGCGCAATGCTAATGCCAGCTAATTGTGTTTATTGTGAGCACTCGTGCGAGCGTACGCAACACTCGCTAACAATTTACAAGAGCTGGATGCGATTGGATTGATGGATATGTTTGGGGCAATGCATAAATTACAACGGCGTCGCTTGCCGTCTATACAAATTACATGGCGAGCATAATGTGACAGCAGCAGCCAGGCGACGACTACAGCCATCGCTCACACTTAGTTCAAGGCGTGAAGGAAGCAGGATGCAGCAGCACGCAGCAGGTGCTGACGAAGTGAGGAACTGACGAAGTGAGGAACTGACGGAATGACTGACTGACTGACTGCCTGCCTGACTGACTGTCTTCCTGCCTGTGCTGCCAGCCGCATAATTTGCTGCCAAGACCCAGAGGAAATGTCGTCGCGCTAAAGTTGCGGCTGCTTGTAGCTTCAAAGTTTTTCTAGCCGCAGAGCATAGTACACACACACAAACACACACACACACAAACACACACACACAAAAACACTCTCTCTAACACACACACACACACTTATCAAACTGCTTTGCCTACTTTGGCGTAGCTGGAGTCTTTCTACCTAAACCGCAGCTTTGCGAATTGAAAATGCAAAAATAGAAAATGAACTTAAAGACATTTAAGGGACTGCTCTACTCCACCCCCTCCACCCCTCCACCCTTCACTCCACTCTCCTAGAAGACAGCACGGCAATGGCCCACTTCAGTCGGCTTATAATTTCATCAGGCTTTAAGTTGATTCAAGTGCCAGCTGATGAAATTACGCATACGCCGCATTCGCCAGCGCTGCGACTGACAGATTATCTAAGCAGCTTTGTTGTTTGGCCAACAGCAACAGCAACAGCAGCAACAACAACAACACCAACAACAACAACAACAACAACAACAGCAGCAGCCATGACAACAACTACAACGCAACAGGCTAACCACATCAAGGACAATACCAAAACATCACTCAGCTGGATAGCTTTAGTCAAACAAGAAACTACTCGAGGCTCATATTCAAGGCGTATATCATTTAATTGAAATGCTCTACGCATTTATTCATCTCGATTTTCAGGTATTCAATGCGAACATGAATTTCACTCTAGATATCATCTGCCAGCGACATGTGAATGTCGAAATGTCCATTAACATTCAGTAAATAGACATTGCTCCGTTTACTAATTAGAGGCAAAACAATTTAATTGCAATGCAGTAAATGCAAAATTCAGTTATTAACTCTAAGCCTCGAATGCAATTTCATTTGCTGCTCATCTGCAGCTTAGGCTCGAGGTAATCGAATTTCGGCTTACCAACGCGATATTTGTTTTAGCTAATGACAGATAGTTGAAGTTACCTTTAAGGTAGGTTATTTAGATTTTACCTACAAATTTTAATGTATTTAAGTAGAGTCTTTTTTTTTAATAGGACTTTAACTACTAAATTTTGATATTAAGGAAAAAATGTTGGGAAATCTTAAAAAACATATTTTTAATATTATTTACGATATTATCTTCAGCAAATTATGGTGGAGAATACAAAAGGCAATATTTGAATTGTATTGGGTAATAAAGTAGAAAAATTGTAACAAATCTTAAAGAAACATATATAATATATTTACAATATATCTTCAAATTTGTATATAAATTATAGAGAGAATGCAGAAGATAATATTTGAATTTTATTGGGTAATAATGTAGAAAGTCTTTATGGGTAAATTATAGGAAATCTTAAAGAAACATAAATAATATTATTTACAACAGTACAATAATACAACAATTTATAGAGAGAATGCAGAAGCTAATATCTTGCAACTTAAATTGTATTGCAAATAACTGTTAGTCGTTTTATTCTTTACGCTCTGTTCGGCAGATCAACCGATAAAATCATATTCAATTGCTCTTCCTCTGAGCAAGAGCCTTCGTTTCTTTTCGATGAGCGTTTTGAGCTGATAGCCACAGCGGAAAAAAACCAAAAGAAAAAGGTTTCTGTCCGACCGCAAACGAACTCGCTGAAGAACCAAAGCAATTGATTGCTCTCTGAGTTTTTTCTCAAAGTGTGAATAAAAGACACCTATTTGCACACACCGAGAAAAGGTCAACAGTTATTTCAGTTATTTATATTATAAATATGTAACACACAAATGTATAAAAAAAATATTTAAAAAATCAATATACAAAAAAAAATTTATCAAATAAATCTAGTAAATAGAGTTAATAAATTTAAATTTTTACTTATTTTATTTGGCTCTGTCAACTAGAAATTAAGAAGTCACAAGAGTATTCATTGCCATTCAGAAGAAAATATAAATAAATCTATTTTGTAAAGGAAACTGGCAAAACAAAGCACATAAATAAATTCTTTACAAAATAAAATGTCAACAAGCAAAAAAAAATTAAACTATTTTATGAAAATGGATTTTCGTATTTTTACCCTAGTTTCACACCTAAAACTCACATTCCTCTTACAAAAGAAGCTCAACAATGCTCTTTGCAATATAAAACGATTGTAGAGAGAATATAAAGTTTATATATATATATATAAATATAAAAAGAGAATTTTAAAGCAAAAGAAATTAAAGCGTAGTACAAATGTCACTTTGATATGGAAATGCATTAAAGAAAAAAAATAATAATAATAATACCAGCTGGAATGAATGCAGCAATGAAGAAGCGAATAAAATGCTGAAAAATGCTTGTGGCCAGTGAGTGCTTGGGGAAGGGGGGAGGGAATGGGAGGGGAGGGGAGGGGTATTTCGTTATGTGTGACCATTGAGCTTGATAATCAACCCAACCAAACCAACAAACCCAACCCAAGCTAGCCCACCATCAACCAGTCTCTACTGTTCCTGATGATGATGTTGACAATACGCGATTCACGCCGTTTGCATTCGCGGTTTTCCGTTTTTCAACATTTGCATTTACAGTTGCAATCTATAAAGTTGAAAAAAAGAGAAATTTATATATGCTATATATATATAGCACATTTAAAAGTCGAGGAGAGTGTGCAAAGCATTTCAAGCTTAAAACAAACAAATCGCAAACATTAACAACAACAAAAACTGCATTTGATGGCTGCATTTGCAGTGCAGTTGTAAAGCTCGATTTAAAGCACTTTAAAATGCGCCGCTTCCACAATCAATAAATGGCAACAAAAATACATTATTTCCTTTTAATATTATTAAACGCCAATGACACTCATTGATAGCGACAGTTGACAGCTTTATATTTTCGTGAAACTTTAAGTGCAATTCAATCAATTAGCTGCCTTTAAAAGTAACATTAAAATTAAGGTAAAGTATTTAAAATATGTATATTAAGTTTTAAAAGCAACTGAAAGCTTTCAATTAGTTAGCTGATATATACATTTTTATTATTGATTGAAGTGCTTTAAATATTCATATAAGTTTTTATAGCTTTAGTTTAACTTTGAGAAAGAGCTTTTTTATTTTGGTAAGCTGCTGCATGCTTTCTCTTAATTGTGTTATATAACTATAATAGTGATAGGCTCTTGAAGAGTTCTAAGCTAGTGTCATTTAGACAGATTCAAATCTAAAAAAGATCAAATCAGCTTTAAGCTGCTTAAGTATTCTAACTAGCTAAAACTAGGCGAAAATATAGCTAAGAGCAGGAAATTAATTTTAAAGTGCAATTTTGATATGTCTAAACATTTTATATATTTTTTAGTATATCTTTTAGTAAAGTTTTTTTTTTGCTCAAGTATTTAAGCTCAAACATACTTTTTATATGGTAAACTGAAGAAAGAGTATCAGCTATAAAATGTATATTAAAGCTTTTAGCTTTCACAATTATTCTGGCTTCGGAGAATGTTACAATAAGCATTTTTAGCTAAAAGCTTTAAAGCAATTATAAAGCACCATTATTTGACATAACTGGCAACAAAAAACTAATCTGTTATAATCATATTCATATTTCTGCCAAATATTAATAGCTTTCATTTCTAATTTAAGATTTGGATATAAATGATTTTTTCAACAAAGTTTTTGGTAGAAAAAACTTATTTATAAATTTACAATTATAATATAAACAAAAAAATATCCTTTAAATATACGAAAAGCTTTTTATAAATATATGGAAAAGTTTTTAGGTATACGGAAAAGCACATTTTTAATAAAGCTTCTTTTCAAGAAAAGCGCAAAAGCTTTGTTACATGCATATATCTGCTATATACCTAAATCTTTAATTAGAAATAAAAACTTCATGACAATAAAATACGAAATTGGCTTAAAAAAACTTACCTAACTTCCCAAACACAAGATAAGATAAACTTGGTTCATTCTGCTTTCAAGCTCAAATCTGCTCAATGACAACTCCAGCAAGACGATGCAGCAAACTCTTTCTTTTCACCTTCGTTCAGCAATTTAATTGCAATATAATTGCACAACTTTCGTTCAGTGTCATTCAGAGATTTGCAACAATTGCAATTCATTGTCAAGTGCATGGCCAAAGCGTGGCTAAGCCCAACAGCAGAGTGTAGGCCACGCCCACGTCGCGCCTCCGCTTTTGTTTGTTTAATTAACGTGGCTCGGTTCTCGGCCGCTGGCATTTGGCCAACAATTGAAGCCGCTGTTGCAGCTATATCAACAACATTTTTCTACCAATCTTTTCTCTATCTCTTTTTTTAGACGCTTTGTTGACTTTGGCCTGGCAGTCAGATAAACCAGCAGTAGAAACTACAAAAAAAAAAAAACATTCGTTTTGCGTGTTTGATTTCTGCTCTTTTTTTCTCTTTTTTCCACTCTCTGTTTTACAATTTGCCAACAATTTTTTGCTTGTGTTTGGTGCACGCGTAATTAAAAATTCATCATACACCACGTTGGCGTTGGAGCTGGAGCTGGAGTTGGAGTTGGAGCTCCGGCTCTGGCTCTGGCTTTGGCTCTGATGCGGGTGCAACAAAAAACCGCACAACTTAATGAACTTTAAAGTTTTTGCAGCACGCTAATTGGAAAACAATTAAGGCACGCCAGTTAGCCGCGGAAATTAAGCTATAAAGTCAAAGGCTTCCAAGGATATATCTAGCTGCTGCCGATGCTGTTGCTCCTGCTTCTCCTGCTGCTGTTTCAGCCGTGCTATTGCGAACAGCAAAAATCCGCAAACTTTCCACGAACGTTGTCAAAAACTCGGATGGGTGCAAAATTTATGGATACAGAGCAGAGCAGAGCAGAGCAGAGCAAACTGATTGCCAACATGTTGGCAGGATGGCAAATAAAACAGGAAATAATAATATACGTGAGCTTTGTTTAAGGCATATTAAGCCTTTATTGATATTTTTGTGGGAAACACATAGAGAGGCGAAATGATGAGAGTATGAGTTAAACTAGGATCTCTCCTAGTTAAACTCATACTCTATATATCTATCTCTCGATAGATAGAGAGAGTGAGAGAGGCGGAAATATCCTGAATAAGAGTGCTGAAGTGCTAAAATAAATTAATTGAAGTTAAACTGCGGAAGAGCAAAAGAGAGACATAGACATAGAGAGTGAGATGAAATGAAAATTTGAGTAAATGAGAGAGACAGAAGAAAGTAAGATTTGCTATCTGAGTATAAGAGTATAGGAGAATAAGAGATAATAAGAGAAAGTGAGAGAGAGACAAAAAGAGATATAGATAGTCAGAGTGTGTAAGAAAGAGAGAGAGAGAAAAAGTAACAGTGGGAGAGAGTGAGACAGATACATAACAATAATATATAAATATTGCAACAAAGACAGAGAGAGAGAGAGGGGAGAAAAAGGGAGACGGAAAGATACAGACAAAAATGAAGGCACAAACGGACAGAAAGAAAGATTCAGGAGGTGAAGTTTCGATAATACTAAAAGAGACTAAGAGTGAGAGGTATACGATTATATACAAAACAATAGAAATGAGGACAGTTTCATTAAATCATAGAGTCATTAAAAAAGCTACCTTACAAAACCATCATGAGGCGGGTGAAACAGCTCCAGTCTAGAAACTAGTCTCTGCCCCGTTCAGATTTTTTAGGTAATCGGAGTGCTACCAACAATGTGGATTACTTGCTATATACATATATATACTTGGCGAAAGAAAATATACAAATATAGTATTCAAAATCAATGCCAAGATTAATAAACGGCGTTCTTTGCATCAAAAATAAAGACAAACTAAGAAACGAGCTGCCCAACTCAACATGAACAAGAGAACATGGAGTGTACTTAGTAAACATCTTAATAGAAGTATCAAAAGACTGTAATAGAAAAAGCCTATAGAGCGGCATTTAATAAACTCATCTGACAAGTTTATATTACAACACTCAACCTAATCATCATCATCGTCGTCATCGCCATCAAAATCCACAACATTTGCCGCTGCATGCTCATAACTTTGGAAGGCAATAGGAAACTTTGCCACTTGCCAGTAGTCAGTTTCTCTCCCTAAACTCTTCCCCTCTCTCTCTCTATGACTCTCCCTTTCTCTCTCCCTCTTGTCTTGTATAATGTTTGCTGTTGCTTAGCCGCGCAAAAAGCCGCTGTTTGGCTTTGTGGCTGCCACAGTTGCTGTTGTTGTTGTCGCTTGCTCAAAGTTGTTGCTAGTTAGCCCTGTTTGCTGGCCTTGTTCGCTAAGAACAAACAGAAAGTGTAGCACAAATTTTGGAAAATTTGCTCGACAAGCGATTTGGTCAGTGAAGGGCCGATGGGACGCTGTCCAGCGGTCAGGTAATTGAAAAACTTTCAACGCAAATAAACCAGAGGAAGATATAAAATAAAAAAAAGGGAATTCTTTCAATTTTTTTACTAGCCATGTTAACTTAATCAATTGTCGATTTAAGGCTGACCAAAACTAGGCCAACAGCGAATCAATTGGGTATTTTTGGAATTTTGTCGCCATTGCCATGGCACAGATGCCGTGCAGAGGGGTGGTGGGGTGGTGGGGCGGTGGTGCAGCTCTGGCATTGCAACCACTTCCGGCACGGCGCAGCCGCTCACGCACGTTCGCACGCTCGCTCACACGTTCCGCTATGCCAAAAAACGGAAATGCACAAATCACGGACAGGCAGGAGGCAACGTGCAGTCGCGTTCCTTGTTGCACGCAGCCAAACGTAACGGAAATATGCGTGCAACATAGCGTATGCGTACAAGCCAGCCAACGCGTTGCCACCAAACAAAAATCCTATACAAAATGAAACCAAAAATAAAGTGAAAAGTGAAAATTGCAATAAGATTTATATTCAACTGGCATAGACGACTACTAAATGCCCTGCTTAAAGGGATTAGATATCAATTTTATTTTGAATACATATTAAATAAATAAAAAATAAGAAATTTATAGATTTGATAAAGATGATCTTTAAAAATCATTTAGTGAAAAATAATATAATATAAACAATATTTATTCTGTGGTCATAAAAATAGCATTAATTGTTGGACAAAATAATGTAATGATTTAAAACCAAAATATAACAATATATATAATTAATAACAATCAAATATATTGAATAAATGTATACAAATTAATAACATAGCATATATATTAGTCTTATTATTCGACTTACATTTTTTTCAATATTGAGTTTATCGCTAAGTTTCTTTTGTCCAACAGTACTACTATTACTACTACTATTTTTTTGTTGACCGCAGGTGTTTGTTTATATGCATGTATATGGCTCAAAATATTTTTAAAAAAAATTAAATTAAATAAAAATAAAATAAATAATTAAGAAAAACAATAAACGATGATATTAATTATTTGCTTCATTATGTCTTTTCAAAAAAAAATCTTGCTAGCTTTAATAATCTTTAATCTAATATTGCTTGTCAAAGATGCTATGCGTTTGAATTTTTTATTTATTTTTTTTTTTAATATTCTATTTTATTTTTAAAAAATTTTTAACTGCTATCTTATATATATATTTTTTTAATTATATTTTTTCATGACTTTACTTTAATAGATTCCATTGTCCAGCTCTCTTTCTAACTGCACATTAAAATCACAAATTTCTTTCATTCCTCTGCCCTTGAATCTTATTTAAGATCTTTCGTTCATTACAAAGCAAACCAAACCCACAGACCGAGTCTCTCACATTCTTACTATCTCCACTTTAAATAATAGCCGTTCTATTCGATTCTCAACTAACTTTAATTAGTTAAGGCTAAGTTTTTCATCAGCTCGTTCCCTTTCCCTTATTTACAGCTAAACAACAAACACTTAAAGTCATTTAAAATATCAGAATTCAACTCGATATTAATAAGACTACTAATTTCTCACCGAAATAAACAACTGTAAGTAAGGGGCAACAACTGCACGTGGGCAATAAACACTCAGATGGCGTTAGGGTACGAGATGAAAGCCCATTCACTGCAAGTTAAACAAAAAGTATGGAAAGCAAAGGAAAAAGCGCAACCAAAGCAAAGTTGACTACTGA
Source organism: Drosophila hamatofila (assembly GCA_035045345.1). Classification (NCBI taxonomy): domain Eukaryota; kingdom Metazoa; phylum Arthropoda; class Insecta; order Diptera; family Drosophilidae; genus Drosophila; species Drosophila hamatofila. Next base: position 21,710,469 of record JAWNPA010000012.1, on the reverse strand, counting down.
CACACATATGAATGCTGTCGGATGCTGCCAGAAGTAAGTAGAGAAAGGGAACAGGAAGAGGGAGATACAGAGAGAGAGAGAGAGAGAGAGAGAGAGTGGGGAGAAAGCGAGAGGCATTTCGTTTTTACTTTATTTTTTTGCTAGTTTCTTTTTTTTTTTTTTTGGTTTGGCCTGTTTACACATGTTATGGCCAACAGCTCGGCGACTCCTGCTGCGACTCCTGCTGCTGTCAGCAACTTGTGCGCAATTGAAACTTATGAAATGCAAAATTCCAACACCCAAAAAAAAAGAACCTTACCCAAAAAGAAAATAAAAATAAAAAATAGGGATCAAAAGGGAAAAGCAGGAAAAACAACACGACAGGCAGCAATAACAAATGTGGCATCAAGATGTGCAAAAAAGCGAAATACGTTGCTGCAACAATGCAAGTTAAACAAAAGTTTTATATATGCAACTTTCAGCGGAAACGGAAACGCATGTTGCGCCATTGCAATGGCGGCTCGGGGCCATTGTATGGCGGCAGCTGGAAAAAACCGAATAAAATCATGAACCGAAAAAAAATAGTAAAATCGAGACAGAGAATACAAATGTTGTATGGTACAGAGAAGTGGCCTAAATGCAATTCAATAGCTTAACTTTTGGCCATTGTTATGGGCCGGAGTTGGATGCCCTACAGGCGTAGCTGGGCAGGAGCAGGAGCAGCAGGAGGAGCAGGAGAAGGAGGAGGTCGAGTCGATTGGGGAGTTCAACGACTGGACAAACAATTGCATTTGATCCAGCAGCTGAAAAGCATAATTAAAGTGTCAAAGAAAGATGCGCAAGGCAAACGCCGTTAGCCGAAGCCAATTAAACGCACAACAAAGCCAACAACGGCAAATAGTTGGGGCAACAAACGTGGCGTGGCGGGGCGTGACGAGGGGAGGCGAGGCGAGGCCAATCATAAAGTCACTTGCTGCACGGAAATTGCAAGTTGCGGTCGGCAATGGCACGTGGCTAAGCGCTGACGCCCATAAGCATGCAACGGCTTTTGCGCAGTTTTCACAGCTTTTACTCTGCTTCACTCTCTCTGCGAACTGCTCACAAAATTTTCCAAGCCGGAACGGAAATTGCAAACTGCGGCTGAGACGCCGCAGCAAACTTTTCTCTTTTATATATTTACTTAAAAGAAAATTGCGCTATTATAATTATTGAGATGTACGAATGGTGAGGATACACTGCGCGTCATCGGAATAGTGCAGCCTTCAAGTTTGCCCTTTAATTTTAAATATTAAATATTCTAGAATATTCGAATACCTACAAGATTAATCCTATAATATTTGAATAATTTTTTTAAATATAAACTAATAATCTTTATCCAGTAGCTAATCTCCAAGTGTACGTCTAAATAGTAGATAAGCTAAGCATGACGATGTAAATTAAAAGCATGGTTAATCATAGAACTTTGCGTGCTTGCAAATAAAATTGTAAATAATATTTACCTATAAAAAATATATTTATATATACATATATGTATATATATAAATATAAAAAAATTTTAAAAAATATATATCCTTATTAAACATCATATTTATATAATCCTTTTAAAATATTATATATTTTATATATATATTATCTATGCGATGTTCTCTGTTCTCTTCCTTAAATGTCAAACTTGATGAAGTTGCCACTAAAAATAGCAGAACAATTTTGTAATCAAATATACAAAATTTTTAATTTAAAAAAATGTAATTTTTATAATAATTAAGCTAAGGCTCCAAAAAAAATTTTGTTTTTAAATTATTTGTACATTTCTTTAATAAAATAAAACAAAACTGTATATCAAATATTTTTTTAATATTTAAAAAAATCAATATCTCACTTAAATTGGCAACCAATTTATTTATTTATTTATTTATTTTTTTTTTTTTTTTTTGCTTAGCAATTTATCTACTTTGAGAAAAAAATTACTTTAGGAAAATAAGTAGTCTTATCTTTGGAGGAAAATCTAAGATTAAATCTAGCTTTGGTTATCGACTATCTGGACCAAAAATCACTAGACATGGAAAAACTATGATTTATTTTCTTGGAAATTCTTAGATTTCTGGTAATAAAAACCCCCTTAGCAATAATAAGTAATACAAATCCACACATAGAAAAGCATATAATGTGCACTAATTGCCTTCTTCATCTACTTTTTCAAATATTTATTACACACACATATGTAAATGTCTATAAAAGGATATATTTCTGATAGCATTGGGAGTCGTTTAAGCAAGCTCAAATTCAAAGTGCTGCGATTCGTGTTGAGGCTTGATCTCCAACTCAACATGCTGAGGCTTGGGCTGCTGCTGCTGCTTGATCTCATATTGGAGATGTGGTGCCTCCAGATGATGATGCTGCTGCTTGATCTCAAACTCAACATGCTGTGGCTTCTGCTGCTGCTTGATCTCATATTTGACATGCTCAGCTTCCGGTAGCTGCTGCTGCTGCTTGATCTCAAACTCAACTTGTTGAGGTCTCTGCTGCTGCTTGATCTCGACCTCAACATGTTGAGGCTTGGGCTGCTCTTTTTTGATTTCTACCTCAACACGTTGAGGCTTGGGCTGCTCATGCTTGAGTTGGACCTCGATATGCTGAGCCTTGGGCTGCTCATGCTTAACTTCCACCTCGATGTGCTGAGGCTTGAGCTGGTCATGCTTAACTTCCACCTCGATATGCTGAGGCTTGGTCTGATCTTGCTTAACTTCCACCTCGATGTGCTGAGCCTTGGGCTGATCTTGCTTAACTTCCACCTCAATATGTTCAGGTTTCTGATTCTGGACATGTACATCAACGTGTTGGTCGACCTTCTTGTCAGCGTTAGCATTCTGAGCTGGCTTTTTCTTGGCTGGCGGACCGGCACGCGACAGCGAGAGGGCAACGGTGCTGCCCACCAGGGCAACCAATACAATCAAAACAGCAAGTTTCATCTCGACACGACGGCTTTGAAAAGACTATGAGATGACTGTGGCCCACATGCCATTTAAATAGGCCAAAAACGGAGTGCAGGAAATTGGAGTTCAATATACGGCGTGTTATCAGCGAGTCGAACACAAAACGGCAGACAGCCACGCACCGTGCCAACAACATGGCCAATTACAGGCGATTAGATAAGATAGAGATGAGGAAGAACCTGACTGATATTACAAGTAGAAAATTCTAATTAAGCACAGTAGTAAAAAAAAAATAATAACAAACTGTCACTCTTCATTGTTGTCTCTTTACTGATTGCTGCCAAATTTCAATTTTATGTTAATGAAATGTCATATATCCGCACCAAGTGATCCTCCCCGCAGCTGGCCAGCTGTAGCCGCTGTTGACCCGGCCGGAACTGCAGGCGCTTCACGGTCAAGTGATGGGCACGACTGTGAATAAAGATATTTGTTGTATTAGTTTATATAGTTTAACTGTTGCTTGCACTCACTTCTTGTCTAGATCGCAGCGCAGCTGCCATTGGCCATTGTGCAGCTGATAGATCTTGATGATGCCCCGCTCTGTGCCCAGTGCGAGGATATAAACGCCATCCTGTTGCTCCAAAAAGCTGTGCGCAAAGCAAACAGCTGTTATAGATTCCTGCTTGAGCTCTAGCGTGGCAGCTGCCTGCCAGCCATTCAACGAGCTAGGCGCTGACTCCCGCTCCGTCTTTGTCCAGGCAACTACTTTGCCCTCACGTGAGCTGGTCACAAAATATTTGCCATCGTGCGACCAATCGCAGGACCAAATGATGCGCGTATGCACTCCATTGCTGTTGTCTGTATTGGCCACCGGCACATAGCTGCCTAGAGGGTCATCGGTCTGCTGTCGCTCGTAGAGGAACCAACGACGATCGCGGGAAACCGAGAGCAAATAACGTCCATCTGGGGAGAAGCGCAGCTGTGTGACAGTCAACTGATGACCAGGCAGCTTCTGCAGCTGCTTCCAGTTTTCTGTATTCCTGCAAGAGTTCGTCTCAATAAGAAAGAAGCGCCATTCAGTCAACAGTCAAACTCACCAGAGTATAATCTGTGCATGCTCTGCATTGCTGGCCCGGCAGGTGGATGCGAGCAGCTGGCCATCGGCTGTGGCTGCCAGCGCATAGATCTCATAGCCATGGCCGTACAGCTTTTGCAATTCCGGCCACAATGTGTTCTGCATCAAGGTCTCCTCCTGTGGCGGCGTTTGCAGTGTGACGGGCACAAAATAGTTATCCGGATATTCATTATGGGCTGTCGTCGTCGTCGTCGTCTCAGCAGCTGTGTCCACTTTATACACCGCCTTGTTGGACAATCCCAGCGATGGCACCGAAGCGCCTTTCGGCAGAGCTGATGATGCAGAGCATAGTGAAGATTATTTAATGTATTTATTTATTATTTTAATGTGAGAAAAACATTTTAAGAAAACTATATTCGAGAAAGGTAATCTGGGCAAGAATATAATTAGATGAATTTTAGAATAGACGCCTAAATAAACTTGTCTGCAAATTTCAATAGCAGACATATAAACATAAAATTAAGACAACAAGTACAGAAACATATAACAATAACAACCTATGAAGACTCTGCCTCAACCCAGAAACTCATCTAACTTAATTAAGTAAAGATAAGAACATATTGAAGCTACTTACAGTCCAGCAGAGCATCGCCTGCTGCATCATTCACCACTCCGCTGATGTGTCGAAAGTTCTCGATGAAATTGGCTGTCGCTTGGAATGTGCGCACAATTTTCTCCTCAGCGCCGCTCGCGAATTTATAGCGTGAGAGCAAAGCCAGTGACTGCATATCATAGCCATGCACCTGCGGACGTGCCAGCTCATGCCAGGTGGTTGGCTTATCCGCCTGGACCCAGGGCGCATGCAGGCGAGTCGTTTGATCCGCTGAGACAGTCATTAAATAGGCACCCTCGTGCTCCCAGGCCAAGTCACGCACTTGATTATAATGGCCGCCCACAATTACATTCGAGGTCCACAAGTGCGACTGCTCCTGACTCTGATTCCATATGTGAAAGCCGCCCTGGTAGCTGTGCGCCATAATTGAGAGACCGTCATGAGTGAATTTGCCGCCATAGAAACCCATGGAATTGCCGCCAACATCGCCGACGCGCACCTGTTCCAGCCAGACGCCCACCTCCGTGGGCGCCCAGACTATGACAGTTTTGTCAATGGAGGCGGATAGCAGACGCAGTTCTGAAAGAGAAGGGGATTTAATATAAAGTGCAAATTTAAGATTTGGCAAGCACTCACCCTGCTTTTCATTCTTGTGCCAGTGCACGCCATAGACCCAGCCCTCGTGGCCATAGAGCACTGACTCCAGACTAACCGCATACCAAGTCTCTCCGCCCAGCTGGAGCAACTTCTCCTCGACGCGCAGCTCATCGTTATCGTTCAACACGTCCAGTATGTTCTTTTGCACAGGTTTCTCATTGCCTCGCGGCTCTATGCGCCAGAGACGTATGAAATTGTCCTGTGAGCCGCTGGCTAGCAGTAAATCATCGCCATCGTAGACAAAGTCCAGGCCACGCACCCAATCCTCATGGCCGCTCAGCTTGTGAACGCATTTGAACTGCCTGGAGTTAGTATCGCCACTGTCTGCGGGCTGCTCTGCCCACAGGGCAACAGTTTCTTCATCTGTGCTGAAGGCGAGCAACACTTGTTCTGTTTTTGGCAGCAACGTGAGACGCAGAGTCAAGCAAAAGCCGCCATCCAGCTGCACAGTTTGAAAGCAACTGATTTGTTTGTCAGCCTGCAGCTGCCACAACTTGAGACTGTTGTCAGCCGCAGCTGTGGCCAGCAACCAAGTGCCGTTAGCCCGCAGCACACCATCCACTGCATTCACGCCACTCGTGTGGCCTTTCAGCAAAATTCTATCTTTGGCGCTCTCCCTGTCCAGTTGCCATAAAACTGAGTTGCCGTCATCGCCGCCCGATAGCAAATACTGCGCATCCAGCCATCGCACTATATTCACGCGCTTTGTATGCTCCACCAAGGTATACAATATCTTAGCTGAATTGCCATTGTACTGAAATGTATTGTTTTTTAAATAATTGTCAACAATTTTTGCTTGTTTGACTTACGCGCGCATCGAACACCGCAACTGCATTGCAGGCACCATATGCAATTAAGCCATTGGGTCCCCAATCGGCGCATTCGGTGGTGCGGTTGCAGGCTACCGAGGTGTATAAATTCGTCACTTGCATGCCAATTAATTACGCACTTTAAACTTTAATATTAATCAAAATATTTATGCACGTGCATAAAGACGCACTCAGCAGTGGCTGTAAAACTGTTGCCGCTTACAGCTGTTGATTCAACAGCTGATTGAGAGAGTACAAGTGAGACAACTATACTGTCAAACAAACAAATTGTTAGAGCGCTGCCAGACTGTTGAGGAAAATAAAAATATGCCAGCTGACTGCAAATTATAGTTATTAAATAAATGAAAACCATAAAAATAAGCAAAACCACTTATATTTACATTCATAAAAATTGTATTACTTTATTTAGACTTGCATTATTATAAATGATATTGCAAAATAAACAAACTTTGATTTTCTGCATGCAACATGGCAACTCTGCACTGTTTATAAATAAACATTGTTTGTATGTACACTTGTGTTGCATTGGAAAAAATTAGCGCACGATTGTAATAACAAAAAAAAAGTGCAGCTACAACAACTGGGGCGGCCACGTTTAATTAAAAGTAATTTACATAATTGATTCGATTGTGTTCGCCGAGCATTAGTTCGACAGCAGCCAGCGCACAGACTGTGCGACAACTTTTCTTTACATCTGAGTCATTTGAGTTTATCTCAGAACTAATTTGATTTTTATCGCTTGTTTAGGTGGAAAAAAATGCATGAATGTGTTTCGCCAGCAGCATAATCGAAGCGCATAAGAAGTTATTTATAGCGCCCGACGGAGGAAATCAAAGAGACTCGGGCACGCCCACCTACGTAAACGTCCGACGAAAAATGTCGCGCAGCAAATCTCGATTGCAGACCGAAGTCTGTGGAGATTGTGGAGCAACGGGTGAGTGCAAGTGGAATAGGCACCCTTAGTCCATTTACTATAAGCTCCCTGCTCTCCATTTAGATCCCTCTTGGGCCTCCATAAATCGAGGCATTCTGCTCTGTGCCGACTGCTGCTCGGTGCATCGCAGCTTGGGTCGTCACATCTCGATTGTTAAATCGCTGCGCCAGGGCAACTGGGAGCCATCTGTGCTGAATTTCGTCAACTCTCTGAATGCACATGGTGCGAACAGCGTGTGGGAGCATCATTTGCTGGATGGCGGCACAAACTCGTCGGGCGGCAAGCATTTGCCACGCTGGCGCAAGCCAACGCCCAAGGATGCATTGCATCCAACCAAGTCGGACTTCATCAAGGCCAAGCACGTGAATCTGAACTTTGTGTTGAAGCCCAGTCTGCAGGATGACGACGACTCCAGCAGCGGCGGCAGCAATCTGGAACAGGAGCTCAGCCGGCAGCTGCATGCGAGCGTGCGCACCAGCAATCTGGAGACCTCGCTGCGCTTCCTTGTGCAGGGCGCCGATCCCAATTACTATCACGAAGAAAAGTGCTCGACGCCGCTGCACATGGCAGCCAAGTTTGGGCAGGCCTCCCAGATCGAAATGCTGCTCATCTATGGTGCCGATGTAAATGCCTTGGATGGCAATGGCATGACGCCCCTGGAGCTGGCAAAGGCCAACAATCATAGCACCATAGCTGAACGTTTACTAGATGCCATGTACGATGTGACTGATAGACTCATCATGTTCATGGGCGGCAAGAAACCCGATCATGCTGTAAGTCTGCATTCTATGCTTAATTTGTCTACAACTAATCCTGCTCTTCTTATGCTCTAGAGCGGTCGCCACTTGATCATACCGGAGACCAATGGTGCTGACATAAGCGAACAATTGAAAATAGCTCGCGGCAAGCTGCAGCTGGTACCGAATAAAATGTTCGAAGAGCTCGTCATGGATCTGTATGACGAGGTGGATAGACGTGAATGTGAAGCCAGTAAGTTAAGGTAGCTCTCTCTCAACTAGTTACCCCAATGATCCGCTCCTGCTCTCTTTCTAGTCTGGTCCACCAGCACGCTGAATGCAGAGCATGCAACTGTGCCATTTTTGCCAGCTAATCCGTTTTTGAGCGCCACGCGCAATCAGGTTTGATCAAATCTCTGACCTCTGCTACAAATACTCACTCAGTTAACTAATCGCTTTCACCTTCCGCATAAACAGGGTCGCCAGAAGCTGGCACGCTTCAATCGCGCCGAATTCAATGGTCTGCTCACTGATGTGCTCATCGATGCGCTGCGTCGCCAGAATATGGCCAATCTGCGTCCGTTGGATGCGCCGCTGCCAACGCAGTCGCTGCAATTGCTGCCCTATCATGGCAACAATTCGACCATGTATAGCAGCTCGTTTGAGCAGAGTGTTCATGATCCAAATCTATCGGATGATGAGCCCATCTACGATCCGGTGGCCAGCGATGATGATTATGCGCCGGTGCCGCCGATGGCCCAGCAGGTAAACTTAATGCGCCAAAAGATACTCAAGCTGAACAACAGCTTTGGCTAGACTGAACCTAAAGACTAATAATCTATAGTCATCCATAAACTATTAACTCGAATATATAAACCTCATCGCGTAGAGCTAGTTGTAAGCTTTTCTAGTCAAATGATCGCTGATCGAATAAAATTAGTTGCTCATCTGTGAACAGTGTAGTTTAACTATATAATCATTGTTTCAAGTTAGTTTCTAGTTTTCTTAGTATTTGTTTTGATTAGTTTTTGTTTTTCTTTTACTTATGTTTTTATCTTTGATTTCTTTTATTTAATCAAGGCCATTGTGCACACTCCGCCGCGCAATGCGAACTCACAGAACGAAATGGAAACACTGCGCAAGCAGATCAACGAATATAAATCCGAGATCAATCAACTGAAGAATGTGGTGCAGCAGCTGTCCAGCGAGAATACGCAGCTCAAATGCAAATTCAATAGCGCCTCCAACAACAGCGTCTACGATGAGCCACTGTGAGCTGTTGTTTATATTAATTATTTCTATTTTATTTACCTTTTTATTTATTTTATATAATTTCTATTTGATTTTATGTTAGTCGCATTGATTTGAGTCTCAACAGTCCCGACTCGGAGCATGAGCCGCTCTCGCTACCCGAGGGCTCCTCGGCTGCTGCTGCAGCTGTGGACAGCTCCTCATCCAATGGTTCATCCAATCAGTCGACTATCAAACGACCCGCCAGCATGTATGAACGTCGCTTGGCCAACAACTTGGTCAAGGGCAACAACGAGGTGCGCAACACAACGAGCATGTATCAAATGGCCGGCGATGGCAAACCTTTCGGTGAGGAGGTTAAATTACGTTCCGATCTAGTTACACGCTGCCTCAAGGAACTCATACAGGCCATGCAGCCGGCCACTGAGGCGGAGAAGCAATCTATAGCACCGCATGGCGAACGCATACGCAGCGCCGTCACTGAACTAATAGCGCTCTATGCTAATCTAGTGAGTTATTTAAATTCAATCTATCTATATCAAACTTCTCTAATTGTTTACTTTCCATATAGCCACCCAATGCCAGCGAATTGACACGCGAAACTCTCAAGCAGCTGACGCGCAAAAATATACTCATCCAGCACGAGTGCGAGAATCTGCAGAAATCGATTGAGGCCGAGGATCAGCAGGGCATACACAAGAACACGCTGGAGGTGCGCGATTGCGCCTTTCACATAGCCAGCGCCATTAAAACGCTCGTGCTGCAGTTCTACTGAATGAGATACCCATTAACAATTGACAGTTTAACTAAGCATTTAAGCTATAAGTATTAATAACAAATTCTTTTTCAACTACTACTCGATAAACCCCCTCATAATCCCCTGGACTAACCAAGTGCTTCCTTAACGAAAAATGAAATTTGTTTGCCAAATGAAGCAAAAAATATGTTTATTATTATTTGTATTAATAAATGTTTTACATAAAGCGATTTATCATCCAATATGTTTGGCATATTGAAAGGAATAGTTAGTTAAATGTTTTAATACCGGAGGTAAATTCTAGTTGAGCTCGTGGGGAAGAACAGAGTGAAAATTTGGTGTAGAAAAGTAGTAAAAAGACCTTTAAGGTAAAGAGCGGAAAGGAAATAAATGTGAAAGACTAACTTAAGTAATTGTCTATTGCTGCCGTTAATAGTCTCTCTATGTTATCCAGATATATAATTATTTATATGTATATATGGTGATATATATTATATTGTACATTTAGTTAACTTTGTATTTAAAGCATGGACATTTATTAGGCGCTATTTCGGTTGTCCCTTCTATTGTTTGTTTAACTTTAATTGAGTTATCGTTTGGTCTGTTATTTTAATTTCTTTCTTTACACATACACACGCACATACACACACAGACAAAGCACATATACACATACACATACATGGCTAAAATAGTACATATATATATATATATTATTTATATTTTTTTGGCAATTTAATTGCATTTTGTGTTTAAAATATTGCGCCAAATCTCTTTTGTTATGTTTTATTTATAGTTATTTTGCAGGGAATGCTACTCTGAAGGAACGTTTTAGCTACATATATGTTCTTCTTCTGTTTGGTTCTACTTTTAAAATCTTGTAGATCGTGTACTAATTTGTTGCCAGAAATTGTGTTCATATATAGTATATATATATTTATATATATAGTTGATTGCATTATTTTCAAAACAGTTTGCTGCACTCCAAAAGTTGCCATAAAAATATAATATATATATATATATATATTTATTTATATAAATATGCTCAATCAATAGCCTATACACATGCATAGCTCTCTCTCTCTCTCTCTCTCTCTCTCTCTTCCTCTCTTTCTCTCTAAAATATTGCTTGCTATCCTCACATATCATTTTGCCTATCCTCACTCTCTCTCACACAGACACACACCCACACATACGCACACTCACACACCTCTAGCTAAGTTTCGTCTGGGTTAGTTTGGAGACACCATTAAAAATTATAATACATCTAAAATATTGCTACAACCTTCTTTGCATTGATCGACTGGCCTGGAGAAGTTTGTCGTTTTGGAATGTCGCTCGAAATAAATTTCTAAAGCTGTCTGGCGAACAATATATAAATATATGTGTGTATATATAAATAATAGGTATATTAAAAACATTCATAGTTGCATCAACTTAATTTATCGGCATTTTGTCTAAACTTATTTAGGTACACAATATTAATATCAATATCAAGTTGGTTTCTTTTGTTTTTGTTTTCAGAGGAGTCTCGTTTTTAACTTAGCAAAAATTAATTAATTAATTATAATAATAACAACAGCAATAAATAACATATATATCGTAACGTCTATAACATACATATAATTATATTTATATATATATATATGTATGTGTGTATATATATATCTCTAGACGATTTCCATCGATGCATAACTAAGCTTGCTTTACTAACTGTCTTTCACTTCTGCTTAACTCATATCTGTCTTTCCGAATCGGTAATTGCCCTACAACTCGTTTCAAGTTGCCTACATTTGTAACTACTGTAAAAAAAAAGGAATAAACGAAAGAGAAACAAAGAGTAAAGAAATTAAACGTAAATGCAGAAACAATAGAATTCAAGGAATACAAAGAACTTTACTCGTCCTCCGCCTCGGTTATGGTTGAGTTCATAATGTGCGTCTCCTTCTTGTACACCAGCTGACGATGATGCTGCAAGAGGCAAGATAGAGAGTTATTTTAGATATATATATATGAGTTATATGAGACTTACCTCCTCGTTTTGTATCATTACAATACGATGCTCCAGCTGTGGCGCCAAATCGCAAGTGGATTGCTCAAGATCATCCAAAGAGGCACGACGCAGCATCTGCAGAAAGTAAAAAAACATTAGACAAAGTTCTTCTCATATAGTTAATGATTCCATACCTTCTGCGAATTGCCATGCGCCAGATCCAGCGACTTGTTATGATGACCCACTGATAATTTGCGTATGGGCGACGGACCATCCAGATCCATGCTGTCCAGACATTGCACCAGACTATGTCGTCGCGATAGCGTCACTAGCGACTGTCTGTGCTTGGTATTCTGGCCACATTTGCGCGAATTGATGGCCTTGAAGTGATTTTGCAGCGTTATGCCCAGCTCTGGGCAGGCATCGTCATCCATCTAGCAAAGAGAATAAACTATATAGTAATTGCCTCAATTTCAGCTTTCAAATTCATACACTCACCAACACTTTGGCATCCTTGAACATGGTATAGCCATCGCAGCCCATATATATGTAGCTCTTGACGCACAGCTTGTAGGTCTGCTCCAGATTCAAATACTCATCGCCCACCTGTATCAACTGCGGATCGATGCGCTTGCCAGGCTCCGCTTGTGGATCGAAGGCGAAACTAATGCCAGCCACCTGTGGAAAACGACCCTCGAGCTTGGGATAGGCCGAGACGCCGTTCTCAAGCGCTTTCCACAGCATGTGTCCCTTGACCTCCAGCAAGATCAACGGATCTCGCATGGGTATAACATTCACCAGATCACCCATTGTAAACTTGCCCACAGGATGTATGCGATCCGATCGAAAAGTGCCACCATTCAGTATAACCACATCGGCACCCACAGCTGCCAGCACCACATCGCACACCCAGTTGCCCAGATTTGTTTCCTGTGTGCGCACACGCGAGAAGCGACCATCGAGCTCGACGCTAAATATGCCCATGACATCCGATAATTTGCTCTCAATGAATTCTGTGGAGGAAGAAGAAAGGAATTTTATTAATCTTAAGATCAAATTTTAAATAATAAATTTTTAGAATATTTTACTCTAATATATAGATATATATATAAAATAATTAAAATATAAAAAATAAAAAAAATAAAATAATTTTAAAAAAAGCGAGCAAAAACTAACGAAACAAAATTGTTAAAAAAAGAAGATATATATATAATAATATAAATAACCAAAAAAAAATATATATATTATAATAAAACAAAAAACAAATTATTATAGTAATAATAACAAAATTTAAAAAAAAAAAAGATTTATTTTAATAGTACTACTAATTAATATAATAAAGTCTGAATTGAATGGTAAATAAATATTAGGACTCAGAAAAATATATATTTAATTTAAAAAAAAAATAAATAACAAGAAAAAAAACTTAAAAAATAAACCCTATATATATTCTCATTATCTATAATTTCTCAACTCCCACTTACTGGCATATTTGGCTAATTCCTGTTTGAGCACCGGATCCTCTGGTATCTTGGACGTCACATCCATGCACTGCACATCCGTAGTGAACTGTGTGCGATCGTTGGCCTGTCGCTCGATGGTTATGACTGAGAACTGTTGGAAATCTGTGCCAGATTTCACAATCATTTTGCCATTAATTTCGGTCACCTCTCGCACATGATCGTGTCCACCTAGAATGATGTCGATGCCATTGCATTTCTCGGCCAGATTGATGTCGTTCGGCGTGCGCATGTGTGTGAGGGCAATGATCAGATCACAGCCCTCGTTGCGCAGCTCGCGGGCCAAACGATTCCCGGCCTCCACATAGTCGATATATGTGACCTCGGTGGGATCGATTGTGGGCAACGTTTCGAGCCATTCGCGTTCCACCAGACCAATTAGCCCAATTGAGATTTGATTGTGTAATATAAAATGAGAGATTTTACCACCGCCCAAGGGGCGACCAGTTTCGTTGTCAACCACATTCGACATGAGCCAAGGGAAATCCGTTTGCTTGATCAGCTTAACCAGCACGTCCAAGCCGTGATCTAGATGAAAAGAGATTAAGATATTATAATAATTTGTAATATTTCAATAATATAAAGCTAGATTAAGTTGCCACCAAAACTAACAAAAATCCTTTAAAATAAAACATAGAAATTAACAAAAGCAAATAACATTTCCCATTAACATTTCTGTAAAACCTTAACATCATCTTTACATTCCCTCTGTTAAACACCTCTGTAGTCTACCCAACTTACACTTAAACACATTTCAATGGGTTTTAAGAGTCTCACCAAAATCATGATTGCCAAAGACAGCACAATGTGTGCCCACCTGGTTGAGCACAGGTATCATCTGTTCGCCTTGTGTAAAGGTGCTCACTGTGTACAAAAGATGAAAGGATTATAATTCGCTGACATTTGATTATAGATTTTGCCCACTACTTACGCATGCTGGGTGAGAAGGCGTCACCGCTGAACAGCACCAGTGGATTGAGATGTGCAAAGCTCTTGATGGCTGTGGCAAATCGTGCCGCACCACCCACTGGCTCCGTCTCGGCCATCGATTCGATGTTGTAGACATCGTTATAGTGCAGAATGGTCAACGGTTTGTCCTCGCCCTCCGTCATCTTTAGCAGCTTTTTGGTCTTCTCCAACTGTGACGATATCGATGTAGAGCGTCCGGTCAGGCCGTTCGGTGTGCCACGCACACGATGCCTTGGACTTTGTGGCTGGCTAACGGACGCGTAGGCCCGTGTCCGTGTCAGTAATTTGGTATCGCAACTATCCTCTGCGTCTTGCAGAATGCCCGTCAAATTTGTGGAGCCACTCAGTGAGCCCTCGGCACTCGTTGTAGTTGGCACACTGCCCGGCACACTGGCCGACACGGATACAGTGGGCGTCAGCGATAGGTCGAGTGAGCGAAAATTCGGATTTGTGCTCTGCAACATCGACAGAGTGCGGGTGCCAGCGTCCCGCACCTCAATGGAAGCCTGCAAGATTATAGCGTATCAAATGCATGAGCAATGACATGAAGCATAGCAACACTCATAAAACAACACACGAGCAAGGCGAGCACACAACATTGACTGACAACAACATCAAAAAGGGGGGAGAGACACAGTGAGTGAAAAAGAGAGAGAGAGAGAGAGAGAGAGAGAGAGAGAGCAAGTGAGCTCATATTGGGAATATGAACACTGCTGCTGGGGTTATAATTGATACATACATAGGCTTTTATTAGGATTAGGTAGCGCGGCAAGAGGGTTGACATGAAATGAGCTCCAGGATCAAATAGTTCCAAATAATAAAAATTAGTTAGTGCCTATGGAAAACAAATGGGAAACACAATCAGAAATAACTATGTGAATACTCAATAAATAAGTTATACATATACTTATACTTATTTTTTAAGTTAGTAGACGTATAAGTAATTTGTTATTAAGTATTCACATAGCTATCAAATAAAAGTATACGCATTACTATAGATGTGAGCGTAAGAATAGATAGAAATTTTCTTAAATATTTATATATTATTCATTTATCAGAACCTAAGAATTATTCGATATAAATAAAAAAAAATAAATAAATAACAATAAATAAATTATATTAATATAAAAAAATATATACTAAATTTTAAAACAATGTTAAATAATTTATATATAATTTTTATACACAAATGTATATTATATATAAATTATATATATTATATATATTAACTTAAAAAATTCTTCTAAATAATAAAAACTCTTTACTATTTAAAAATACATTTTAATTGCTAAAAATAATAGCAATAATAATAACAACATTTTAGAGTAATAAAAATTAGATAAAGACTAAAATAAGACAATAAAGTAAGAGCAATGCAATTATCATTGATACATAATATAATTATAAATAAATAATATACATACAAAAAATTTATTTTTTCAAATGATTTGATTTGCATTTAATTGTTTTTTTTTTTTTTTTGTCTATCATTGTGAATTTAAAGTCATTAGGAGGCTTTAATGTTTTCTGTTGAAATGAAACCCAAATTCTAAAGTAAAAATCTTCTCAAGAAAAAAAAATAAATAAATAAATAAAAAAAAGCATTTAAATACAAAGAAAAGTATTTGAAAAATTTAAATTTAAATTATAATTTTAATTATAAAATCTCTACAGAACATTAAACAACAATAATCAAAATATATTTTTTTAAATGTAATAATATATATATTTTTTTAATTTAAATATTTTTTGTAATTCAGGTAAGCTACTCATTGGAATGTAATTCAGGCTAAGATGTAAGATAGATATCTATGACATGAACCCATAAAAAGCTCAACTCAAAACTAAAGCGAGAACAAAGTGTCAGGTGTGTGTGTCAGGTGTATGTGAAAGTGGGTGGGAGTGGCAGGTGCGCTTGCATTACGTATAAGCAGGTGCAGGATAACGTTACAGCAGGTACAACATAAATAGTGTGTTGTTGTTGTTGTGTGTGTGTGTGTCACTAGATGTGAGTAACGTAATTAGAGCTGAATAGCAGCTCCTGGTGCTTGGCCCAGCTACAGCAGTTGAAGTGCAGCAAGAATACACACACACACAGAGATAGATAATACAGGTAGATAGATATATATATATATATATATATGTTTATATGTGTGCCAACTTTGGTGGCAAAAAAAGAGAGTGAACAGAAACCTGCTTTAGCCAGCCAACAACATTGCCCATGGCAGCTCCACGATTGCCGCCCTGCAAATGCACCAAACGACGCGTTGAACTTGAGTTGGCAGCACTTGCGGCTGCTGTTGCAGTTGCAGTTGCAGCTGTAGTTGCAGCTGTAGTTGCAGCTGATCCCGGAGCAGCAGCAGCAGCAACAGAGGCAGCAAATGCCGTTGCACCACCTGCCATTTCACTATCGCCACCTGCGATGCCACCTCCGCCGTCATTGTTGATGTTTCTGCTGTTGCTCATCCTGCGGCTGCTGCACGAAGAGAAAAGTTTGGTTTCGATTTGTTTGTTTTTTGTTTTCTTCTCTTTAACAACAACAGCAATAACTTACAACACATTTGCGACATATATGACACTACGTATACGCATTTTGCAACAAATCATAGCAACGAAGCGAACAAACAAATTTCAACTGCGCGCAAACTAAAAATAAAAACGCGCGCGCTAAAAATGTCTCTAGTATAAACAAACAACAATTTGTTTAAAATTTGTATTTCAATTTCGATTTTTTTTTTTGTTTTCCTTATATATTTATATTTATATTCGTTGTTAACAACTTGACGCCACGAGAGACGACAGTGGAATGCAAATTGTTGTTCGAAATTGTAGAAATGCAAAATGATTTCACTCAAACTCAATTCATTATCAACTAAAATACAGATAAGAATGAGGAAAAGGTAGAGATAGAGAGAGAGAGAGAGAGAGAGAGCATGAGAGCAACACTTACGACGCAAACGAAAACGAAAAGGAAAACAACTAAGAATATGACGATCGGCTATTAATGACTGCTGGATGCTCGCTTAGAAAAGAATGAATCAGCAAGAATTATTTTTAGAGTTTTGAGAGTTTTAATAGGAATAGAGATTCATGTGTCTGGCACCTTTATATAGACATACTCTTTTCAAGCTGAAATAATAAGAGAAACTATACTATATAAGTTGGTTATGTATATAGTAGCAATTACTGATTGGTGTAACTGTGTGTATACTGTGGATCATTAATTTATAACATCATCTTATGCATTTTTCATACATAGGACTTTATATCTATAAATATATATATATATATATATATATATATATATCAAATAACTATTAATATATTGAAAATGTGAAGATCAAAAATGTCTTTAAGACCTATACAGTCTTGTTTCTATAGGATCAGCCTATTAAATTCATATATAAAAAATTCAACTCTTTTGATTATAGAATTATTCAAGTATATAGCGTTACGGATATCATATCATTTATATCATACCATCATATTATAATTATTATATCATATAATATCATCATATCATATTAATTATATAATATCATATCATCATACAATATTTATTATATTATATTATTTATATAAAAACATATTTATCATAAAATATCATATTTTAAAAATCAAAAATTTAATTTTTCCGAATAATTTTTACATTTATCCACAGTTCACAACTACACAACCAATATACTCTGTTTTCACAAAATTTAGCAAGTAATCCATAAGCTTGTCACTCACTTACACACTCAGACTGTGTCTCACACACTCTCACACTTACACTCACACACACACTGGTAAGACTAACAAAATGCATGCCAAAAAATTTCTCTCGCGCGCGCGCTTATAAAATTGCATTACGTTTATTTCTGCTCTTCTTTTTGTTTGATTTATTAATCGAACCATCAAATACGTAAGTGGAAGCGACAATAATGGGAAGAGCATTGCAAGTGTTAGCAACGACTAGCAGATGCTCTGTGAAATGTCACGAATTTATTTATTTTATAATTATCATATACATATGTATAATATTATTATATATTCTATTATTACAAATATATTATATTATATAATTATTTTCTATCTAAATAAGCAGAATTTGAAGCTTAATACTATTATTATATTATATACGTATAGCTAATATTTCTATCACTTTTCAGTATATGTTTTTAAAATTTTCTTTTTTTTTTCATATGTAATAAATAAATTTAGCTTTAAACTAACTTATAATAACATTAAAACATTCTAATAAGAATAAAAATATTTTATTTTTTATTCTATACATAAATGAATTTATTTAGAAACATTATTTATGTTAATAAATTTTTGTATATGTATATTTAATTTCTTTTGCAATTTTTAATAGCTATGTCAAGCTCTAATTACCTAGTTTCAAAGTGCATTTTTATATAAAATTAAAGCCAGCATTTCACAGGTCTGAAACCAGTTTACAAGCTTCAGATTTCTAGGGCTTCACAAGCAGCATAACTACAGCTTCTTTTCTGCTCAAATGAAATCTAATATAAATATGTGACACATAAAAATTAAAGCAGCTCAATTTAAGAAGCTAAACAATTTCGAAATAAATAACAAAGGTATTCTTTTCAATTTTAAAAAAATCCCTTAACAGCTCTAACATTATTCATAAATCCAATAGAATTCCACATATTAAGCTAATATAAGAACATTTTCATATAATACAAGATTTCCATGAATGTAGCTTATAGAATAGATACAATCAGCTAAATATAATAGCAACAAAAGCTCTGCAAATTTTGTCACCTCTCTGGCCAAGCCTTAGAAACTCTCAATTTGAGCAGCCCCAACAATGCTATTCATTTATATAGAACCATTGTCATATGCACTCTACATACGCACACAGAAAAAACGCCATTAAGCAATTTTCATGGCTGCACATGCTTAAGCGGCTGCCAAACCTTGAAGTATCCTACAGATACAGATACAGCTATAGATACAGATACATAAAAACCATGCGTGCCATTTTTACATATATACATATATACATAGATGTTTGTATATATGTATATAAAGCAATAACTGACAGACGCAGTTCACTCGCATTCAGCATTGGCATTGATAATGAAAGCAAAGTGAACGCATGAATTTACAAGCAAATATTACGTATACGCAACGTGTGGGCCCACAGATAGAGAAGGCCGAGAGAGAGAGAGACTCGAATTGGGATACGGTTTGGGAATTCGCCTTTGACTGCTCAAGAATGCGAGAGAAAGACACACACGCAATGCATACCAAATGACAAATATGTGCGCACATGTAACTGCAAATACACACATACATACAGATAAATTTCTATATACATATGTGTGTATTTATCGGGCAAAAAAATAATGTGGTTTTCAGGCAGGCAACCTGCCTGCGTCATGGCAACTGAACCACAAAATAACTGACAGGAAATGAGCTGCACGCTTAAATGCAATCCGTAAGTAAAGAGAGAAATTTATTTCGGCTGAAACACAAATCTATATACATATATTATACATATAAATAAAAAAATATATATATATACATGCATACATTCATATATAGATATATTGGGTTTTATGTTAACATTTACTTTAGTAACAACTTCTAACTGGACGAGCTGCGGCCAGTGCCAGGGCAATTACATTCAATTAAGCAAATTTATTAAAAGATTACCCCAGCTCTTACACCCAATGGGATACTACAGTTTTTCCATATAGTTTTTTACACGTGGAAACTTTTACTGGAGTTGCTTGCAAATATGTGAAAATTGTTATTTATTAACTGCTAATTGAGCATATACTAGGTATTCATATAATATACATATGTACATAGAACAATTACATGTAAATAAATATATAAACTCTACACACATCAAAATATCCAAATTATTTTAATTAATTAGTAATTAAAAGCGGTCAAGCTTAAATAATATTTTTAATATTAAAGCAACTCTAATAACTGTATAATTTATATTATACATAACATATATCAAGACTGAAGGCTATTTATGATTATATCTTCTTATCAAGCAGCTAAAAACAATATTTTCACTTTATGGAGCGTTAGAGATAAGTATTGACGTGATATTTTTTTATTTATTTATTTATTTTTATTTATTTTTTTTTTAGAATTTGAATTCTTTTTTTATTGATATAAGCAAAAATTATTTACCCTTAACTAAAAAGCATTTAATATTTAGGTCAACAAAAAAACAGTTTGGTTATCGAAAGTAAAGTCTTAGGTTCTTGACTGTCTTACTTTAAAGTAATATATAATATATATATTTAAAATGTTATTAAATTATAGTTATATTCAAAAATTTATGAAGGAATATTTATATTATATTATATTATATTATTTATTATTATATTATATTATTTTTATATTAATATTATTTAATATTAAGCATTACATTAAACTGAAAACTATTAGCTTTTATCTTTTATTGCCTGCTTTAAAAAACTCAACTTTTTAAAAGTATAACTGGCCTCAATTTTGAACGCATTTTAGTCTCATTCAGACTGCTTCTACCTCAGTTGATTGGCCCAGGTAATCTGAAAGCAGACATTGATATTGCAGACCCTGTCAACTATCAAATTGGGAGTATCATAAAACTTTCTATATACTATCTATACCATACTACTACTTGCTACTACTGCTGCTACTTCTGTTACTACTACTTGCTACTACTACTACTAATATTACTACTATTTACTAATAATGCTATTCTAAAATAATTTGCTAGAGAGACCCTAGTCTCAAATTCAACATATTCATATATTACAGTCTGAGCAAAAAGAAATCATCTTTGTTTTCAATAATAAAATTGCCAATAATCCATATAAATACTAAAAGTATTAGAATATATGAAATATATATACTAATATACATATTTAGAGCAAACATGTTTGTTTATAGCCAAGCTTAACGATCTGTCTGTCCATTCCAATCAAAAGTTATCTTCATTTCAATACAATTAAATATTGCCTTATACAGAAATCATAATAAAAATTTAATCTGCTTTTTTATGATAAACAATATGTTTACACAAATTCTAAATGTAATTGCTTATGTAAAGTTGAAAGTGCCATTTCGCTCGACTCTTGCATAAATTTGCACAAGTTAATTATAAAATCAGTTTTATGCGACGATTATGAATATTTCAGTGCAGACTGCAAATGCCGCATTAATTATTCCAGAATCGCGCGCAGCAAATTGCAAATTGAATTTCATAATAAATTTTACGCAAAATGGCAAACAACATGTCAAATTTAATAATCGAATCGTCCAGACAGGGCGCAACAACATAATCAATTTGAGGCACGTACTCACACCCACACACACTAAGCAGCGCCTGCTGCATGTGCCACACGTTGCACATTTGACTGTGACTGAGGCAATGGCAATGGCAGTGACTGTTGCTCTGTGTGGCATTCGTTTCCGTTTGGAGCCTCGTTTAGCTAAAGGGTAAGTGCCAAGGATATGCCAGAATATGCAAGGCTAACAGGCTAACAGGCCTCTATGCCAACCCCTCCCGCCCCCGCCCCGCCCACTCAAACAAACACACACACACAAGTCAGGTCGAACAGCGATAGCAATAGATCCAAATGAGGGCCTCGTTGCCAGCAGACACCTTTGAAGAAAGTCAAGGGTCAATTGACGAATGCTTCAACATCATTGTGCAAAAAAAAAAAAAAGACGAGAGGAAAAAACGTGAGAGTGGGTGGGTGGTTGGTGGTGGTGTGTGTGTGTGTGTGTGTGTGTGTTTGTGTACTTGTGTGTGTAAGCAAGGCCAACATGTTAGGGTCCTTTTGTGGCACACAGCGTTGAGGTCGAGACGCCAAAAGTTGCTGGCAACCAGCCTCAAGGGAAACAAATGAACAAAGGCGCGTGGCACAAAAAAGAAAAGAAAATTTATAAGTGGCAAGGGACAGTGGGCCATGGACAGACAATTAAGCAGACAAATAATAAATAGTTGTTTTGTACTGTAGTATGCTCCTGAACATTAGGCCTAATATTTAAATATTTTGTTGAGAAAAATAAACTAATATGTTAGTTTTTAGTGCAATAATATTTTTATATTCCTTTTTATTATATATTATTAATGTATATGTTTCTGTTTAATATATTTTTTTTTATATTATTTAATATTATTTTTTGTTTTTTTATGATTTTTGTTAATATATTATTTTTACTATTTTTAGCTGTCTAAATCTTTATATATTCCTTTTATTTATTATTTTATATTCCTTTTTATTATACATTATTAATGTACATGTTTCTGTTCAATATTTTTTTAATATTATTTTTTGTTTTTTATGATTTTTTGTTAATATTTGATTTTTTACTATTTTTAGCTGTCTAAATGTTTTCGAATTCGATTTCATTTTTTTTTTTTCTGTTTTTTTTTTAAGTATTATATATTTATTAAAATATTTTATTTTATTTTTCAAATGTGATTTTTTTTATATTTATATATATTTAATATTTTTTATATTTTATTTTACATATTTTTAGCTGCTTAAATGTTGTTAAATTCAATTATATTTATTTGACTTATTTTAAACTTTTATTAGTATTTTTTACGCTTTTTGCTCCACAGTGCCTGAGTAAGAAAAGTTTTAAAAGAACATACGAAAAAGTTATAGACATGTAGCACAAGTTAGCACAAGTTAGGACAAACACACACGCATTCTCACACACACACATACACTAAACACACAACGCACACACACACCCAACATACACACGTACTAAAAATATTGCTACATAAATTTGATTAGCATATTAAGTATACGCAGCGGACAGTGCAATTTTTTTTCACAGTGTATTTTTTTATGTTTTTTTTTATGATATATTTGTGCTACCATATAACGTTGTTGCAAAAGCCAAGCCATACAAATTGTGTGAAAGGCCGAGAAAAAAAATAAAAACAAATCAGTGTTGAATTATTTACAAATTTAATTCAGAAAATAATATGGACCCTTTTCTTTTCTAAGTTTTTTTCTTCACTGTGCTCAAGCATACATAAGTAGCTTACAGTAAATTAGTTGCCATTTGGGACTGACTGACAGGCGAGTTGCGCTCAGTTACCTTGATCAAAATCTTAAACGTGTCTAAAGTGACAGAATTTTCGCTGAATTTATAAATAGCATTAAATGTTGGGAGAAGCTAAAAAGATTTGTGCATATTATAAAATTGGACTCATTGCGGAGAAAGATATGAAACTCCTTTTTTTTGTGTATTAAGCCATACTTTGTACTTAAAGATATTCTATTTTTAATACAAATGGGTATCAAATATAATCCTTTGCATTCCTTAGTAATAGAGCTTATCTATTGGCATAATAATCCATATCATAAAATAACCTATATCTATATGTATATCTATATCTATATCTATATCTATATCTATATCTATATCTATATCTATATCTATATCTATATCTATATCTATATCTATATCTATATCTATATCTATATCTATATCTATATCTATATCTATATCTATATCTATATCTATATCTATATCTATATCTATATCTATATCTATATCTATATCTATATCTATATCTATATCTATATCTATATCTATATCTATATCTATATCTATATCTATATCTATATCTATATCTATATCTATATCTATATCTATATCTATATCTATATCTATATCTATATCTATATCTATATCTATATCTATATCTATATCTACATCTTACGTATCTATAGGCATAACAACTTGCAAGCTTATATATTAAACGTCATGTTAGGCATTTATCGACTCAGATCTCATGAAGCAAGCCTATGCCTGTTGTAGTCCATTATGAAAATACCCTAAAAATAGCTCACACATAATCACCAGCATTAGGACATGCATTCAAGCATGAAATGCTTCCAAATGTCCTTCACTTCGAAAATGCTGATGTCTATTATCAATCATAATCATTCGGCGTTAATCTAATACTTCCACTTAATTTCATGCTAATTAAATTGTATTATTTATGATAATGCTAATCAGAATAATATGTTATCATACTCATCAAAATGTTGATAAGCCTTATAATTATTATTGGCCTTAAATAAATTATGTATTAAACATTTAATCGAAATGCTGATAATTATCTTACAAACGAGCTCAACTGCCTGATGAATACGCTGTAGCTTAAAATGTTTGTGGAGCTTTGTTCATAA
Organism: Drosophila hamatofila; assembly: GCA_035045345.1. Classification (NCBI taxonomy): domain Eukaryota; kingdom Metazoa; phylum Arthropoda; class Insecta; order Diptera; family Drosophilidae; genus Drosophila; species Drosophila hamatofila. The sequence continues at coordinate 21,686,034 of JAWNPA010000012.1, read as the reverse complement.
CATTTTTATACAAATTTAGGAATAGGAATAGGGGGCTATATAAGTTTTATAGCCTTTAGGAATAAAGGAATAGGAATAGTATGTATATACAATCTTAGCCTATAAAGCCTAGAAAATTTTATAGGATTTTTTCTATGGCCTATTCAGTCCATAGCACTATAGGAATAAATATCACAAAAACCTCTAGACTTTGAAAACCTCTAGGTTTACTTCGAAAAAAAAAAACGACAATATAAAAAAATATATGTGAAGTCTCTATTTGAGGCCTGTAACGAACAAAATTCTGTAAAAACCTTCTACCAACTGCTATAAGCTAATTCTAAACTGACCTTGAATTATATTTGAACAGCTGATATAACTTAAACAGCAACAAATTAACCATATTATATGACTATGTATATTAGTATAACTTATTTTCTAAATATAGTATATTAAAAAAGGAAATAGCATCTGCGTGTGACATGAACTATCTGAAAGCAAACTCAATTACTTTTAGCTCAAATTTATTGCCGACTCTACAATATGAATGCACAAATTTTAATTAATTCTACGACTAAATTCTAAATGCCAACTTTTAATTAAATTTAATAGAAGCTTAGGCATTTCGTTATTAAATGTAAGCTTCAATTGCAGACTAGTAAATGCCTCAGTTATGAATTTTTAAGCAGCGTTGATTGCATAGAAATCAATTGGCAATCAGCAAGGAAGGCCTTAGCTATACACATACACATACGTGTGTATATATGTAGATATGTATGTATGTGTGTATAAGGATATACATCAAGTCAACTTACGTGCGTGCAACGATTTGTTCTAGAAAATGTCTAATTGTTGTTGTTTTGCTCTTGTTTGTTGTTGTTGTTGTTGTTATCCTATGCAGCGACCTTGACGTAAACAAGCTTAAAGTCGAAGCACAGTTATTAGCGCTCCACTCAACTCAACTGGGCTGTAAAGAGTGCAAATAAAAAGAGGATGAAATGCATAAATTAAATATAGAACGCAATTTGTTAGAGGATTTGCAAATATGCTTAACTGAGCCACAAACTTTAATTAACTTTGCTGAAGCAGGCAGCAGAAATGCGCAATATTGCAATTTAGCTGGCCAACAGGAAATGCAAGCAGAGGCCAACACTCACACAGACACACATACCAATATACACACCTATACACACAGAGAGATACCTGAAGCTTGTCAGGTGGGATGGAGTGGTAAAGCTAACGAGCGCGCAATCAAAAGCTCAACTTAAGAGCTGAAATGTCAATCATATGCCCAAAGGCATTTCAAATACAATCAATCTTTCTGTAGCTTTGTTTTCGAAAGTTAGACAAATAATTTCATTATAAGTATTTAATTACAGCTGTCTAAATTATTGAATGAAAAAATTGATCATTTTAAAAATAACTCTTTAGAAGAAAAGGAAATCAGTTTTTTGCGATACCCTAGACAAAAACATATGGTAAATTGGGCATGTTAAATAGACAATCACTTAGCAACAGTGCTTGAATATATCTCAAGTTAAAGATAATTATAGATAATAGACATATATCAAGAACAAATTAGGTATTTTTAAATTATACATTACATTCCTTTAGCAATTTAAAATTTTATATTTATTTTTTAACTTATTAAGTATTATATTAACCAAATGAATACAAATTCTTTGGCCATATTCAGCTCGCCCAACACCTTTACGTTATTTAATTTAAAAATCTCAAACCCAACTACGTAACAACAAAATTCTGTTGCTTAAAACTTCGATGCAGTTGTAATTGTTTTTTTAACATTGCTGTAAACTGTTAGTTTAACATTTCAATTAACTTTTGCATACGCACTTTCCATTGTTTTTCTCTTCTTCTTTCTCGCTCCCATTTTTTTTTTTTTACAACAGTTTGAAGTGCTGCGCATTAACATAGTCAACCCACGCAAGCTTTTCGGTTTTGTTTTTGCTTTTATTGAATTTACAGCAAACTAAAGGCGAATTTTTTATTTTTGGCAATTTGACAGCACTCAAAGAAATAGTTAAAATATGTATGTCAATGTGGCTACGCTGCTGGCTGCCTAGACCTTGTGGTGTAGTGAATTTTTTTTTTTTTTTGTTGGGGGCCAATGTGGATGTGGCTAAGAGTTTAATTAACCCTCAAAACACGCACAGCAAGCGGCACTTGTTGTCGTACTGCCCCCCCATAGACTAAATTAAACTGTTATTATTGTTGTTGCTGTTGTTATTGTTGTTATTTAGGACACTGCTGCGTAGACAGCAGGATAACAGCACAAAGCAAAAACGCACAGACCACACCACAACAACAACAACAAGCTCTAAATACTAACTCTCAATATCTTATGCTGCTCCATCGTAAACAGCTGTGCGAAAAAAAAAAACAAAAAGCTCTCGCAACCACTCAAGCTGTGTTCGCTCTCTAATAATTCTGCCTCTCTCTCTCTCTCTCGCTCTGTCACTCATCGTCTCCAGCAAGCACGTTGTGTGCTGCTCTCTCACGGTAGCTGGCTGTTGCTATTGATATTGTTCTAGTTGTTGTTATTGTTGTTGGTCTTTGGCGGTTTTTGTTGTGTATTTTACATTTTTGTTGTTGCTTGCTGTCTTTTTATAAGTTCATTTTTCAGAAAAAACGTGTTGAACGGTAAACCGTTTATACCTTCATTTTGCACACTTTTGCTTTTTGGCTGTGTGTTCGTGTTTGTGTGCGTGTGTAACATGCAGCTGTAATATGATTATATTGGGGTAACAAGTTCTGGAAGTACTGGGCGTAAGCTGAACTTGCAGCTGGGCTCGGCTTTATAAAAATAAACTGTTTATGCAGTTAAATATGTGGGCAGGCGGCGGTGACGCGACCCGTTGCTTTCCTTAGCTAACGGCGTGTGCTTTTTCCACATTTTTTTTTCTTTTTTGTTTTACTGTAATATTTGTTTGCCCTTGTGACCTAATAAAAAATATAAAAAAGAAAGGATTGCGAGCACGCAAAGTGCTTCTTTATTATATTTTTTTTTTTTTTTTTGCTTTTACTGTATATATTAAAATAAATAAATCAGTGTTAATATTTCTATAAATTGGCAACATCCGCTGTCACTTTTCATTCACAACTAAATTGCAACAAATTCTCGCTCAATTGTTCGTGCCGCGCTAAGTTCAATTCACAAATTCAATTAACTTTCACTTGCATGCAGTTTGTTTTGTAATATAATTATTGTTCGGGCTAATCAATTAATTAATTGCGCACTGATAACATTTTGTCCCTCTGTTGGCCTTAAGCAAATACATTTACACACTCTTACACACAAACACCCCCAATTATATACACTCTCACAACAAATTTGCGCGATTTTGTTTACCGTTATAATTTATATAAAGAATTTCGTAAAACATTGACATTGCACCTGTCTTTTGTGCAAACACACCGTTATTTACACACCTTGTATGCGGCAGCAGTTGGAGGAGGCGAAGAAGCAGCCAAGATAAAATCCTGTTTCGCGCACCACTTTTTCTTGTACACCAAAAAATGCTGCGCTCTGTAATATTCTGCGTCTAAAACGTCTAAAACACTCACACACACGCACACACACACACGAACACAATGGAATTGGTATGCGCAGAAATTAATCGCTTTGATTCGCCGATTCCAAACCGTCACCGTGGAAAGCAGAACTCCAACTAAACTCAGACATCTTAAATAAATGCTGCTGTTAATGTTAAAAGTGCTTAAGCCACAAGAGCAAGAGCGAGAGCGAGAATGGCAATGGCACAACAGAGAGCGGAAGCACAAGCACGAGCACGAATAATCGGCACGAGTTGGCATACGAACAAACGCATGTGCCCAACAATCTTTCGATTGCGCATCGCTAACAGATATGAAAGCACAACTACACAGAAACAGTTGCCAGAGAGAACATGTTAAATAATAGCTTTGTGGAGCACTGTTAAGTGAGTTGCAGAACTCTTGAGCTAGTTTGACAGCGACTGTTTAAGGCTATATAGTAAGCCAAAAACTGTTGAATTCAAATTTACACAGTTTGAAAACAAAAATTAAGTAACAGTTCTTTGATTTATAAATAATGTCAGAAAAAAGAAAACAATTTTAATTTGATTTATATTATTTAATAATTTTTATTTATAGTACCTCACTTTAAAAATTACGTTATACCAATGTTACATTAAATGTTTTTTGTTTTTGTTATTTAAACTGCCTTCCAATTTTCCATATAGTACATACATCGAGCTACATGTATTTGCATTGTCTAAGGACATTTGCATAATTATTAATATTTATCATTATTAGAATTATTATTATTATAATTATTATAATTATTATTTAGGTCTGTATGGTTCCTGTCTGGGCTAACATTTAAGTTTATAAACGATATATATATATATATATATATATATATATATATATATATATATATATACGTATATATATACATATATATATATATATATGCATATACATATATATGTATATTGATAATCCGAAATGTGCTATAATATTGTGTGGTTAATGATTAAACTTATAATTTAAATAAGCTTAGACAATATAATTTTTTAAATGTTTTCTTTCGACTTCATATTTTCATATATATTTTTTATTTTATGTACTACAATTCTTGTTTTCTCTTTTTTTTTATTTTACTTTACTTCATTTTATTTTTTAATTGTTCTTGCGACAATTTTAACAATGTTATTATGATATATATTTAGTTATATTTATATATATATATTTTAATTGGTATTTTTTTTTATTTTTTATTTTTTTTTTTAACTCTTAAAGACTTTATTTCATATGCTGTTCAGTTGTTAATTATTTTACAATGATATACAGTTTTTTTTCTAACATAAGGTGAAATATATATATATATATATATATATATATATATATATATATATATATATATATAGTTATATATATATATATGTTTATTTATTTGAAGAATAGCAACTAAAAATAATAGGAATTAAATTATATTGAGTTAAGGTAAGCATATTGCATTTCAGTTCTACGTTTTTTTTTTTGTTTGTTTTGTTTTTTAAATTATGCATAATAAATTAAGAAAAACATTTCGAATTTATATTTATTTTCTTCTTTTTTCCTAAAAACTAAAATGTTGTTTAATATAAATATGTACAAAGTTTTTTCAAAAAATAAGTTTTTTTTATTCCTGTTTTTCTTGGCTTCGCTTTTTCGCCTTTTTCTGAAACCAAAACTTGAAGTAGCTTCAAAAATATGTATGTTTGTATGTATGTGTGTGGGTGTAGGTGTGTCTGTATATATGTGTGTATGTATTTGTGATCGGTGTATGCAGCACTCGCTGGTGTTTTGTTTTTATAAACTAATGGAAGCTATACAAAGTTTTTCATATTTTTTTCTTTTAATATAAATTTTCTTGTCAATTAAAAATTTTGTTTTTTTTACATTTGTTTATTTAAAAATGTTGTAAAATCTTCTCTTTAAATTTCATTTGATTTTCTTTACATTTTCCACTTTTTGATAGTTTTGTTGTCTAAACACTTAGAGTTTTTTCTGTATGCATAGTTTGTGTGGCGCCATCTAACGTCTAAATAAAAAAACTATTTCATGTTTTGTTTTTTCCACGGGTTTTGTGATAGAGCAGTTTTGTTTTGGACTTTATTTTCGTATATAATTATATATATATATGGAGTTGACACTTTTCTACACTAGCCAACATGTTACTAAATATGTGAGTGTGTGTGTGTATATTGCTATTAGTTTAGTTACAATGTTTATTTAGTTTGCTTTGCTTTTGACAAATTGATTTTCTAATTTTAACAAAATTGGAAAATTTCGAAAAATTTTGACATTTTTACAAGTTTTTCGTTTTTTTTTTTTCTTCTATCAAAAATACATTTTTTTGCTGTTCATTTCATGTTCTCTTCATGTTACTTCAATTTTATAGTTATGCATTTTGCTACATTTGCTTAGATATATTGATTTATATATATATATTTATATTTATATATTTATATTTATATTTTTTTGTTGCTTCACGCTTTTGCCTTTTTAAAATTCAAATTACTTTTTGTTTTCTTGACGTTTACTTATTTTAAATGAGTTTAATTGCTAAGACCTTGATGAATTTGGTTTAATTCTAGAAGTTTTAAGGTATTTTCTTTTTCTTTCTTTCTAAATAAAAACAAAAAAATAAAGCATTTCTTCTTTCATAGTTGTATGTATGTGTATATGTATGTGTGTGTGTGTTTCTGTTCTTTTTGGGCGCACTTTCAGTCTCACACTAAATTAATTCGAAAAGTGAACAAAAAAATCAGAATTCTGCTATCAAAAACATAAAATCGCGCATTTCCCACGACTTGGCTTAAAATTTATGTAATGTTTCGTTCAAAGAAAATTTATATATATATATATATAAATGTCTGTATATATATATATAAGAAAATATAACACACGTCCAAGTTGTTTGTCCCATTATAATAATAATTTTAGTTTTTCTTTTAAATAACTAACAAAGTGCTCCACTTTCGATTTCGAGTCGTGTCGTGTGTAGTGTAGTGTAGTGTAGTGTAATGTAAAGCATAATATTTCATTTACAGTTAAAATTATTTAATAATTATTTACATTTGATACACATTTCAAATTGTGTAATTAATGCTTCAGTTTTCTTTTCTGTTTTGAAATTTCTTATTAGATTTTGATTGGATTTCTTTTTTCCTGAAAATAAAGTGACGCTCTCTATGTCTTCTCTTCTCTTTAATATTCTCATTATGTCTATATTCCTTGCTCTTACTTTCTCCTCTTACTTTCTCCTCTCTCTCTCTCTCTCTCTGTTCTCTGTCTCTTGGTTTAAGTTGGCTTTGACAATAACAAATGAAACTGCTTCAACTTGCGCTTCCAGTGCTTTGCATTAAAGCGAAATTTGATGGCGGCGGCGACGGCGACGGTGGCATTTGTGTTGGTGGGCGTGGCAGCGTTAACAACAGTGTTAACAACATTCTTCTTCTTCTCCTCCAGCTTCTCTCTCTTGCAGCTCACAGCTGCATCAGCGGCGCTTTCTCAACGCTTTTGTTTGGTCGCTTTCTTACGCTTGCTGCTGGTGCCCGCTGTCGACGCTGGCGTCGCAGTCGCCCCACTGCCAAGGCTGGCAAAAGGTGTTGCTGCCGCTGCCGCTGCCGCTGCTGCTGCTGCTGTTGTTGCTGCCGCATTGCCACTGATATTGCCGCCGCCGCCCATTATAGCCGCGGCGTGCAGTGATTCTCAACTACGCTCGGGCGTGCCGTGATGCTGATAGATCTGCTGCAACTGCTGCTGCTGCTGCTGCTGTTGTTGCTGCTGCTGCTGCTGCTGCTGCTGTTGCTGCTGCTGTTGGCTGTGCACCACCTGGCTGCTCGATGTGACCACATCCTGTTGCATGTGCTGCTGCTGCTGCTGCTGCTGCTGATGATGCGCCTGATGCGGCGACTGTTGCATGTGCACCACATGCTGTTGCATGCCCTGCGGCGTCGGCGGTCCCTGCTGCGAACTGTGATGCGGCGTACTGTGATGCAGCGGCGTGCCATGATGCTGCGGCGTTCCATGGTGCTGCGGCGTCTGCGCATGCGGCGACGGACTGTACGGGAACTGATGCTGCAACATATGCAACTACGCATAAATAAATTTTTTAACGGTTAGTCAAAGCAGCCAGTTGTAGATGTATGTGTAATTTAGTGTGGGTGTGGGTGTGGGTGTGGGTGTGGATGTATGTGTGGGTGTGGATGAGTGGGTGTGTGTGGATGGGTGGCTGTGTGTGGATGGGTGTGAGGATGTGGGTTATTTTTGGGTGTGGATGTGTTTGTGGGTGTGCATATTTATAGGCAATATAAGAGCATGATTTTTCAGTATTTAATTCCAACATATTAACTAGTTGTCAACTTTTTTTACGATATATCTAAAACTGTCTAGAATCTGGCAATTTTTTTTGTTTTTATATTTTTTTTTAATTTTTATTATTTAATTTTTTTTATTTTTTTTTTAGAATCTGATAACTTGATTTCTTAAATATTTATTTCCAATATTATTTAGTTGCCAGCCTATTTTGTAATTATCTTAAACTGTCTAAAAGCTGGCAACTTATTTTCTAAAATTTCACCGGGTATATTATATTTTTATCGGTCTGGAATCTGAGCATTGAAAAAGTATAGATATATTATAATAATATTAATATATTATTATAATATATATATATATTATAAAACTGTTTAATGATCTATTCAGATGATATAGCATAAATATCTTAAATAAATATCTAAGGATAGAAGAATATTATTTACATCAATATATTTAAATGTATACAGCATCATGGAATCTGTTTAAGAATCTTTTCTGTTTAACGATCTATATTATATCTTGAGACTCCACAAAAGATTCCTACAAGAATTAATTTTTAGCCAAACTAAATCAAAGTTGACTTCAAAAAAACTTTTCCTACCAACTCTTAATCCTCTATCAGTCAAACTTTACCTGTCCTATCACCTCAACCCTATCACATGCTGTTAAAGTGCAGGTTAGTTTTTTTTTTTCGATTTTCCAAAAGAACCTACCGAATTCTCCTGACTATGTTCGATAATCTCAATGCTGCCGGTCGTATTGCCGGACGTGTTGTTAAGGGAGATGCCACTTGTATTGGCCACCACATCGTACTTGCCACGCTTGAAGCGGCCGTAGAGCGAGCTGTAGGGCAGGTTGTAGTGTATGGCCGCCTGATTGATGGACATTTGACCGACGCTATAAAAGCAAAGAGAAATCAATGTTAGTTTCGCTTTGTGTGTGTGTGTGTGTGTGTGTAGAGAAGACGATATTCAAATTGATGGCGCACTTACCGCACCGAGTTCAATGCCTCGTTCATAGCATCCTCGGACCAAGGTGTTGGATTCGAACGCGACAGTTCGATGCCCTCCCGTTTGCAGCGTCCATAAAGTGTTCCTTTGGCATTAAGAATTTTTTAAGAATTAGCACAAGTGGTCAGGGTGGACAAAAGATTGCAAATTGTATTAGCTCGATGAAAAAGTTGAAAGAGAAGAATGAGAAATGGGCTTGAAACAAAGTGGAAAATGTTGGGGTGACCCAATTAACGAGTAACTCGGCAAGAGTTGCGTAAGTGAATTTAAATTCATATCACAAGCAACGTATAGAATGACGAGTGAGAAGTAAATGCCAACGAGTAACGTATGATATTCAGGAGAAAATTTAACTTGAAAGAAATAGGAAATATGACTACAGTTTGTATAACCAACTCGCCATGAGTATAAATATAACGAGCTATCTAAAACAAGTAGCGAACAACGAGTAGAAAGCAGAGAGCAGCGAATAACGAGTGAACATCAGCTTTAAGTAGTAGAAAGTTCAGTTTATCTCTAGAATAATAATAGTATAACAGTATAACAATAGTATATACCAGTAATAGCATATCATATTTATAATAAAAAGTAACGAGTGGCATCTAAGTGCCGACGAGTTTCGCATAGGACTATTCATCTCATAGATATGAGATGCAGTGACAAATAACGAGTAAAATTATAGAAAGAAAACATGTGATTATAACAAAGTTAACATGTACCAAGTAACAAGCAGCAAGTAACAAGTGAAGTGTACCAGAAGCGAGTACAAGAAAAAAGAACGAGCGTCGAATGGATCAAAAGGAAATTGAAAAGCTACACGAGCGAGTACATCAATAATACAGCAGATGTACAGATGTATAGAAAGTAAAGAGTTTATGAAAACACAAAGAATACTAACGAGTTTTTAGTGACGAGTACAATAAACAAGCCTGACAGAAGAGTATCCTGACTCGCTAGGAATACAACCAAAATTAAATAGACTTAGCTTATGGAGTAACATATTAATGTCGAGGATCTTAAGAGAATACTATCAAAAGTAACGAGTACAATTAGACAGTATGGAAACAACGTAACAGATAGAGATTATAGATAGAAACAAATGACAATTAAATGTCGGCGAGTGTAGAAATATTAACGAAGCTACTCGTTAATAAATGTCATCAAGTATTCCGACAGAAAGTAACGAGTAAGCAATAATCACGCTCTCTAGTAAGTAAAGAGTAAGCAATTATCAAACTCTTCACAAGTGAAAACACATGAATGACAGCAGTTACACATTAACGAGTAGCTAGTCAGAAGAACCACTAGCAAATCTCACATATGTTAACATACAGTCAACTGACGAGACCCTCTGCGCCTTGGCAACGACTGTAACTCACCTGTCGGTATACCGAATTCGGCACTTGCTTTCTGTACAGACGTATTGCCAGCGCGTATCGCCTCCAATGCACGCTCCAAGTCCTCGGGCGTCCACGTGGTTGGTGCGGCATTGAATGGCGCCGCCAGCCGTATGCCCTCCCGACGCGCTATCTTGTAGAGCGTCGATGAGGGTATGCCAAACGCCTTGGATGCTTTATTAGCCGATATTTGCCCGGAACGCAATGCCTCCAAGGCATTCTGCAACGCATCCTCATTCCACGATTTGGTGCCACCCTCCTTCTTAGGCGTTTCGATGCCCAAACGATGAGCACGCTGCCATAAGGTCGTTGATGGTATGCCATAAATGGCAGATGCTTTCGTCAGGCTCATGTTTTGGGTCTTTAATGCATCTAAAGCTGAATTCATATCATCTTGTGTCCAAGCTTTGGGACCATTAAACTGACCTTTCTCGCCAGCATTAGCACCACCACCACCAATGCCGCCACCACCACCACCAACACCACCGGCGCCGGGGCCGCAAACGCTGCCACCCAGGCCGCCGTGCTGCTGATCCAAATTCGTATAATGCGGCTCATTCTGATCGTGCGGCGAACCGTTGGCGATCATCATTGAGTCCTCGCTCGTATCCGAGTTGTACATGTCTATAAAAAAGAATGAAAAGGGCAATTAGTGGAACGATTAATGAGATGGAAGTTATTGCTTATTTACCCATATGCCCGGTGGACATCATATTGACAATCTCTGGCGTTATAATCATGCCCGGCTCATGCTTGATCTGGCTCGGATCAATCTCCATGACAGTGGCACCACCAATATCCGCATGCGTGGCATGCGCTGCATGCTGTGCTGCATGCACCGCCGCCTGCTGCTGTTGATGTTGCTGTTGTTGCTGTTGCTGCTGCTGCTGTTGTTGCTGCTGCTGCTGCTGTTGCTGCTGACTTTGCGCCAACAATTGCTGAGCGTGCAAATGTTGATGATGATGTGCTGCATGTTGCTGCTGTTGTTGTTGTTGCTGCTGCTGCTGTTGCTGCTGTTGTTGCTGCTGCTGCTGTTGCTGCTGCTGCTGCTGCTGCGCCTGCACATGAGCCAGATGCTTGGCCTCGATTACCTCGCTCTTGATATGCTGCACCAGATTCGAGTTGCTCTCGTCTCCGGTGGCATGATGGTGCGCTATCGAGTGCATGGGAGATTGATCGAGCCGATGGATTTGCTGAGCCAAGTGATTGTCTATGTCGAGCTGTTCGGTGGGATCTACAAAAAAGAAAACAATTGTGGTTGTAGATTTTGCAAATGGAAGATTTTGAATTTTTCATTAATAATGTTAAACTATTTATTTAAGAACTAAAATTTTATTTTTTTCTATATTTATCAGTTTTCTATTTATAATCTTCTGGGTCAAAAGTTTGCTATTTAATAGCTAAAAAGTTCTTGAGCATTTTTACTTAAAATATCCTTTCGAAAAATGAAAATGTAAGTTTTATTAATCAGCATTGTGGCCGTATAATGGATCCATATTTGTATCTAAATTAATAATAATAAAATAATAATATAATTAATAAAATAATAATAAAATAATAATAAATAATAAAATAATAATAAATAATAAAATAATAATAAATAATAAAATAATAATAAATAATAAAATAATAATAAATAATAAAATAATAATAAATAATAAAATAATAATAAGTAATAAAATAATAATAAATTATTTGATATACTTAATGCTTTAGAGACTATTTATAAAAAAAAAATTTGAATTATTTTAAGTTTAAATTATTTTAAAAAGCTAATTTGAATTCAAATCATTAAAAAAACTATGGAAAAGTAAATAAAGAAAATCTTTTCGGGAAAGAAAAATTAAAATATCCTTTTAAATATTATATCTTCATAAAACTTATAGAGTTTTATATACTCAATCATTTTGGAGTTATATCTAGTAATCATTTTTAGGTAAAAGTGATGTTTAGGCATTTAATCTTCATAATACATATTTTTTAACTATTTATTTACTTAATATAATACTTTTATCATATACTTTTTATTTTTGAGCTATATGCTTTGATATTTACATATAATATGATACATAATAATTATCTTCTTTTTTTTACAATCTAGAAAATATTATGATAATACCTATGCATAAGTTTTACTTTACTACACTTCTTATATTCCATATAATTTTTCACTAGTTCATAGCAAACTATGAATTATTCACTATAACTCTACCCGAAACTCACTTGATAGATCGCGTGTATCGGTGCTGGGGTTGCACGATAGATCGACGTGTTCCGTAACGGTGACTGGTGTGGCCGATGGTGCTGGTGGTTCCGGTGTGAAGTCCAGAAATCCCATGGGCACGCCCAACAGACCGCCGTTCTGCAGATGGGGGGGGGGAGGAGGAGCAAGTTGAGCAAGTGAGCAAGTGGGGGGAATAGGTGTAGGAGGAAAAGAGATAACATATGTTAAAAACAAGGCTCGCAAAATATATATATGATGGGCATGTGTGTGTGTGTGAGAGAGATAGAGCAACACGAGTGTGCTCTATATGGGGCACTGAGTCTGATTGAGTGACTGATTGATTGACTGATTGACTGAATGTTTATTTTATTTAATAGAGACAAAGAGAGAGAGAGAGAGAGGGGTAGACGCGACGCGGCACGCAGCATTTAGTACTCGCTGCCTCGACACTTACCATGCCCATGCCTAAACTAGTCATATTTTTATCTTTTCCGTCGCGCGCTACTACAATTTGTGTCACAATCGCCTGGCCGCTCACGCCCGCTGCATTATTCGATGTGGACGAGTTGGATGCCGGCGAGGCCACCGACTGCTCTGTCTTGCAAATCTTTTGCGGCTTATTATCGCAATCGGAGTCGTCGCCAGTTGTTGCAACTGGTATATAATTGCCGTCGGCCGTTTGCTGCAGACTCACGATCGATGTTTGATTCTGGCCCTGGATGAGTATCGTTTGTGGATGATGATGATGTTGCTGCTGCTGCTGCTGCTGTTGCGATTGTGTTTGCAATTGCAAATCTGGTGATTTGGAGCGTTTACGCAGTCGCGATTTACGCGGCGTTGGCTGCAACTGTTGCTGCTGCTGCTGTTGCTGCTGTTGCTGCTGCTGCTGCAACTGTTGCAGGCTACTGCTGCTGCTGCTGCTGTTGCCGCCTGTATTGCTCAACAGCTGTTGCCCGGCCGCCAACTGTATGCCACTGCTGGTTGCAAGCGTATGCTGTGCCAGCAGCGCACTATTCACCAACTGCTGCTGCTGCTGCTGATGCACCTGCTGCTGGTGCTCCTGTTGTTGCTGCTGCTGCTGCTGCTGTTGTTGCTGTTGTTGCTGCTGCTGCTGTTGTTGTTGCTGCTGCTGTTGATGATGCTGCTGCTCGAGTGTGGGCGACGGAGCACCAGACACTAGACTCGCATTCACAATATTGCCAACGACCGCCTGCTGTATGTTCTCCGATACAGTGATTATCGCCGATGCAGCGTCATTCAAATCGTCCGCGTTCTCGGCCGGCTCGCACAGTCCTTTGATTTTCAATTGCTCCGCGGTGCGCAACAGACCCTGTAATACACACAGAAAAATAGATAGGTAGATTAGTATAAAGGCAAAGCATTTATAATATGTTATCAAGTTAAAGTTAATTTTGTTTTAACATTTATTGTAATAAGGAGAATTTTCATTAAGAACGATAAAGCAGTTGAATTCTGTCTCATTTGACTTTTCATTTAATTTTCTTATTTTATCTCTTTTCAACTCAGCCCCTCTCCATGTTTAGCGCTTCTCGTCATTCTGAAGACTCCACAGTTTTAACACTGTATTATTCTTATACTGCCGCTCTTTTCATTGCCATTTCTTCGTCTCTTCATTTCCATCCCATTCGTTTCACTCTTTATCCGCCTGCCTTACACATGCTCCTGTTCTTTAACTCTTCATCTCAATTCTTACATTTCTCTAGCTTCCTATTTTCTTTTGCTTCTTCCTCCTGTTAGTCAGTCTCTAATCTTCGTTTAACCCAATATTTGATTTTCTTTCTCTCCCTCCCTCTCTTTCTCTTTGTGTTATTTCCCACGGCTTCCCATTCCATAATTAAATTTTTATATTCTTCGCCTGCAGTTTTAAATCTTTCGTTCCAGTTTCATTCTTTTACTGGACATATCTTCATATACCTACGAAAAAAGAAAGATAATAGGAGTGCTGAAAGTCAAGGCAATATAGATCGATGTATAAAGTAAAGAGAGAGAGAGACAGAGAGAGAGAGGGGGAGAGAGATTGATAAAGACTATGTATGCTGTAATAATGAACAGAGTTCTGTTTCTTATGAAAAAATTAACAGATTTATATCTCTGTTCATCTTCCGTTGTCTTTTTGAATCAATCGCTCATTTTTTCCTGTTTGTATCTTCTTGTCCTGCCAATCCTCCCTCTTACTCTATATTTCTCTCTGTTACTCTGTCTATTTTCTCTCTCTGTATATCTAATCTCTATCTTCTCTCCCACTCTTTTCTTTCATTCTATTCATCATCTCTCTCTATCATCTGTCTTTCTATCTATCTATTTCATATAAAACCTGATATTATGGCTTTAAATCCATGATTCAGCTTATTTTGGTTGGCTTTCTAGCTAGATCTAGTTTTTTTGTGCTCTGGAAAAAATGTCAACCTCTTGCATCCCCTTCAAGCCTCCTTTTCTCTCTCCTTTATCTCGTTATCTAACATTCTTAAATATTACCCTGGCTTCACTTTTTCATACCCAAATCTAGATAGATACAATCCCAAGTCCATTCATTTGCTGGAATAATGCCGAATATATTTGACTGCACCTCAAAGTGTCGCCTAAAACTAGCCACGCCCATTTTATTTGGCACCTACACTGTCCAACAAGAGTCAGTTAGACAGACAGTAGTAAAAAAAAAACCCACACACAAACGATAAGCAAAAAAGCTGGGCTGGTTATTTCTGGCCAGGCCTGGAGCTGGAGCTGGAGCTGGGTTTGGGGTTGGGGCTGAAAATGGGGCTGGGCTCAGTCATTACGGCTGGCGCTTGTCTTTGAGGGGAGCTGGGTCTGGGGCTTGGGCTCCATTTGGCATGGTCACTAACTGAGTCCAGTTGGCCCACGCCCACTCGGTTGACCCGCGCGCCCAGCCCCCCTCTCGCCCCACCCCCCATTCTGTGATGGGCAGTGCAGTTGGCAGTTGCCCGTCGCAGCAATTGGACAGACAAATATTTACTTCAGAAGTTTTTCTTTTAAGCAGTGCGACGGAGATGCTTTTCTTTTCGTTTCGTTGGGATTCATTTTATATATATATATATTTTTTTTTTTATTTCAATTTTTTTCCTTTGCCAGCCTCAGAGAGCCGCACTCAACCCCAAGCGCATTTGATATTTTCTTCAGCAAACTTTTTTTTTTTTTTGTACTTTTTTTTTATATTTTTTATGCTTCGTATTTTAAATTAAAAATACGGAAAAAACACTCCGGCGCACACGCACAGAAGGCGGCAAGTGGAGGGGGGAGGACGGACGGGGGGGCGGTAGGCAAACTTAAGGGTGGAGAGAAAGGCTGACAGAGCAAGAGTGAGAAAGAGAGAGAGACAGAGAAAGATAGAGCGAGACGGCGTGCGAACTAAAGAAAAAATTCTTATTACCGCCTCTTGGCTGCGGTGTCCCTTGGCAGTCGAAGAAACAAAAAAGAAATTAAGGCGAAAAATTGAGTAGGTTGAATAAAAATTTGTGTACCCGTTACAGCAGAGACCCAGGACCGGCCAAGCAGACCCACCGTCTCCTGCCAGCAGCAGCCTTTTCTTTATTTTTACTTTTTTTTTTTTGACCCAACCAGCAATGGCCTGACCATTGCAAGTCCAGTTGGCAGTTGCCAGTTGCCAGTTGTGTGTTTTTTTCTTCTTTAAAAAAGCAAAAGAAATCTCATCTGCTGCTTCTTCTTCTTCGACACGACATAAATATATGTATGCGTATATATATAGAGAGAGTGGGAGAGGGGGGGAGAGAGAGGGAGAGAGGGAGAGAGTGGGTGGGTGAATGTGGGTGTCGCAGAACCTTCGAATAAATGAAAGAAAATGTTGTTGTTTTTTTTCTTTTCTTTTTTTTGCGTCTTTCTGTAGATGCAAATGGCTGGCGCCGGAAACGGAACTACGGGGCCAGAGCTGGCTGCTCCGGCGTAGTGTGGCGACGGCATGTAAAGGATGCATGATTGCTTGGGCAAGGGTTGCGAATGGAGGCTGCCACAGCCTCTCCTACTGTATTTTGTGGTCATGGCAATGCCCACGCCTTATTTATTTATTAAAGTTAACAAAATAAGCAGCAACAAAAAAAAAAAAAAAAAAAACGATAGTAAGACAAGCAGAAGAAAAAAAGGGTAAGAAAAATAAAATATATAAAAAATAAAAAAGAAAATTCATAACAAATTTACGCAACTTTTTCAGCAGCAACTCGCACTTTTTCTTTTTCTTTCTTATTTTTTGGCTTTTCTTTTTTCTTTTCTTCATCTTTTGCATTTTTTATTTTTCACGTCGCTCGGTACTTTATTAAAAATAACAAGAAAATACACAATTATAGGAGCGAAACAACTTTTGATCGAGTCGAATGAAAATCTACTTAACAGCGGGAGGCAGAGTGAGAGGGAGAGAGAGAGAGAAGCAGGGAGAGGGAGTGAGTAAAAGGTGTAATTGAAATATCATTATATTGCAATAAATTTGTAGCTGGAGTTTATGTGAAGTCTTATATATTTTTTAATATACCAATAATATTTTATTTTTTATTAAGTTATATTATATTATTATTTTATTTATTTTTATTATTTTATATAGTTTTAAATATATTTTTATATTTTTTTATTATTATTTCTTTATTAAATTATATTTAATTATTATTATTTTATTATTATATTTTAAATGTTTTTATTTTTATTTCATTTTTTAGTATATCACATCGTCTTTATTATTTTATTTTAATATTTACAAATATTTAAATATATAAATATAAAAAATTTAATTTTGCTAAAATAAAAAATAAAAATGTTTTCGTAATAAAATATATTTTAAGAACTCTAATTAGCCTAGTTTAAATGAAAGATTTCTCATAATACTAGTTTTAATAAATATTAAACCTATAAATTTTTAATTTAAATATTATAAACAAATGTTACATACTTCTTTAATTATATTTCCCTAGCAGATTTAAGAAATTTAATATTTAATAATATTTCCTTAAATGATTTTCAGATTACTTGATGCTAATTAAGTCTTTCTAGTTTGCATCTATAAAGTTTTCTAATCGAAGTTCTGTTCACTTTAAGGTAAAATTCTTCTCAGGTTTTTTTTTGTATTATTTTTCAGCCCATTTCTTTGGTTCTTTTGCTCAATCTTTGAGTTGGCGCTAAAAAATCGGCTTTTTCTTTCGTTTTATGTACTTCAACAACAAGAGAATTTGTGGCGTGACAAGGGTCAGGAGCTTCAAAGGTAGTTAGAGTATGATAGAAGAGCATATTACGTTTATAGCTATGCGAATGAAGAATGGAATGAAATGTACTTATACAGATGCATAATAAAACATATTAACTAAAGAATAATATATGATATACATATATAATATACCAGCTTAATCGTCAAACATAAATGCTATTTATAATTTGTGCTCCAATTTGGCTACAAACACCAGAAAACGTCAGAATTCAAAGAGTTCTTATATAAAAACTGCCTCAGTTCAAGAATGGGTCAAAAGTAGACCACAAGAGACCCAAAAGTTGGTAGAATCAATGTCAAAATGAGGGTTGATCAATAAAGTGGTCACACCTAGTATTAATTTTTGTTGTTTCTTTAACAAAAAACTTAGTTTCAATTGTAAATTGTAAGTGGTTGAAATAAGCTGTAAAACTATTTTTTAATGATTTTTAGGCTTTCAAATAAAATGTTTACAAAATATATATGTATATAATATATAATGTATTTTAAGTAAAAACATTAGACTAGCAACTGACATTTAAATTTTGTTGATATCTCTTTCAGTTTAGATTTTATAGGTGACCAAAGTTATTTTTAAGTGCTGATTAAAAAAAGCTGTGAGCCACTGCATACATATAATAAATATATGAATATTTAAAGCATAAATATAAAAAATAAAATTTATTTAATTATTTAATTAAAGACAATAAAAAAAAAAAATAAATTTAATTATTTAATTAACGGCAATAAAAAAATAAAAAAAAATTAATTATTTAATTAAATTTGTTTTATTTTTTTATATTTATGTTTTAAATATATTGTACTAAGATGATTTTCTTTTGAAAATATTGTTACAAATATTGTATATAGAAGAATAAAAAAAAGTTTTTTATATCTATTTTTTAATATTACAAATTTCTGAAATTTATTTAAAATATATTTTTGTAGATTTTAAAAATTCACTGCTTCAAAATATCTAGTCACACATTCCATCTACCCTTATCTGCTCTAGAGTATTCTAAAAAAAAGTGGCAAAGGCAAAGACAAGAAAAAAAAGAGTTCGACGCACAAAATTTAAATAAATTTGCAGCCTCTCGGCCCAAGATGCCAGCTCGAAGGACTTGCCCAGTTTCTTGGCACATTTTTTTCTCTCTCAGCTAGTCCCTCTGCCAGCCCCTCCTCTTCTTCTTGTTTTGTAATTTTCTAGTTGTGTGTGTGTGCGTTTTTTTCTTGTTTAGCATTTCTTGTTTTTAATTACGTTGCCGACGTCAACGTCGACGTCGACGTCGCCGTCGTTGACTGACGCTCTAATGGCCAGGTCACAACGGGGCAAAGAGAAACTTGGACTTGGGTTTATGTACACAAAAAATAAAAGAAAAATTTACAAAAAACAAAAAAAAAAGGTTGCAAGGCAAGGCAAGAAAAAAACTGTTACAAATGGCAGTTAGCAACCCTGCCTCAGTGCAGATGAGAGAATGAGAAAAAAAAACACACACACACAAGCGAAGATGAAACAAAAATCAGTGCGCATAGCCACGCCCACCGCCCACACGCCACACCGGGCAACGGCTTCGATTATCAGCAATGGGAATCGAGCTGCGAGCTGCGAGCGAGTTCCAATTAAAAAAAAAGAAAACTAAGAGAAGAAGAAAAATCTGCATGTGACCAAAGTCAAATCAAAGCGGGTTAAGAGACCAGCAGCAACTGGAGCTGGAACGGGAACGGGAACTGGAACTGGAGCTGGCGCAGGAACAAGGACTCGCAGTGATGGCTTGACAAGCTGGACAACAAATCTCCATTGAAATTCTAACGCAATTAGTGCATGAAAATGAAGCGCCAACGCTGCGTATGAGTGATATATAGCTTAAATGTCACAATGGCGCAAGCAGACCCAAAACCAAGCCAAGCTGGCCAGAACGTGGAACAAAGCCAACAACATACAGAGCTGAAACCAGAGCTGTGCAGCTGAACAGAAGGAAAGAAAAAAAAACAAATGACTGCAAATGTGGCAAGGGCAGCGTTTGGGGGGTTTCAGCTGTCAGGAAGGAAGCAAAAATTTGCAAAGAATTGACCAAAGGCACAAAGCTGTCTAAGCCATAAATGCAGCCAAGCCAGGCCAGCCAGGCCAGCCAGTCAGTCAGCCAGTTAGCCAGTTAGCCGGGCAAAAGCTACTATATAACAAAAGGTCACAATTTGACAACTATTGCATTTCCTAGCCAGAACGGGCGAAACTATCGACCGTTAGTTATATAATCGAAAAAATACGTGATATAAGTTTAAAGAAATTTAAGTAAATATTAAGTAATAATTAGTAATTAGCTGAAGGTGATTATTATTTATACAAAAATATAATAGAATATTATTTATGCTATATATTATTTATATATTTTTTTTTAAATTTATTTTATACTATATATTATTAATATATTTTTTTATTTATTTTATACCGTGTATTATTTATTTATATTTATTATTAATATTATAAGATGCTTAAAAATTCAATTTTTTTTTATTTTATTTATTTATTTATTTATTTTATTTTAATTTATTTTATTTTATTTATTATTATTATTATTATTATTATCTTTTTTTTTTGTATATTATTAACTTAATTTTTGACAGCTACTTTGCTTGGATATTTTAGCTCGCCTTAACTTTTGGCCACTTAAAAAACAAAAAATTAGCAAAGAACCAATATACCATTTTTTGTCATTGATGATTGCGCAATAATCCTATTCCCCAAGCCTTTGATTTTGCCTTCTTCCAGAAACTTAAGAGGTCCATGAAAGGAAGACACTATGCTACAATTAATATGAGATCAGGACAACCCTGATTTTCCATTCACTATCAGTTCAGGGTATAAAAATTGAACTTCAAATGAGTGGATCGTTGCCTAAGCTCTATTGTATTGCTCTAACATATCTCAAAAAGTTTTATTTTAAAGATTACAGAATAAAATTATTAACTTATAGAATTTGAAAGACTTTCACTAATCTCTGATTATACATATATAAAAAGGCTATTATAAACTGTAAGCATATACTAGTAAGAAAAAACTATTAGTCAAGATTATACATATACAGGAAACACTGTAAGTAAACCTTCTACATATACAGTACAGTATACGTTCTACTGTTCGCCCTTAAAATAAATCCATAGATTCTTAGATTTTTAATAGGTCTTGATGCTTAAACAAGATACTACTTTAGCAGACTTTTCTATTCAATTTCCTCATTCAAAATAAAAATATTAAAAAACTTATTTATGCGCTTGATTGCTTATAAACTTCATAAAACTACACTAAAAATAATCAATAGCTAAATACAATTAACAATAAGAAAACACAAGCGAAAAAATCGCGAGGCGGACAAATGAGCGGAAGAACGACCAGAAAAAAAATATAATAATAAAACGAAACGGGGCACAGACAAAGCAAGAAAATAAAAAATTTCTAACAAAAAAAATTAACACAAAAAAAACAACAAATATATGGTTAAAAGCGCTTACTTACAACCCAGTTGGCAAATGGGCAGTGGCTGAGGCAAGGCTGCGACAAGGGGGGCGAGGGGGATGACAAGAGAGGGGGTAGGTAAACATGGGCAGCAGGTTCCCAGGAAGCGCGCTGCACAGACCTATCAAAGACAATGGCCACATTCAAGGGTTTAAAATTTCAGCATTTGCATGCACATAGAGAGCGAGTGAGCGAAAGAGAGGCAGAGAGGCAGAGAGGGAGAGAGAGTGAGGCGGGTGAGGACGACAGCAAGAGCTGTGGAGCATACCGTAATTTCATTTCATTTCATTTAGCATTTTTTTGCTCGGGCTCCTCTGCTGGGTTCTCCTCGTCGAGCTCGAGTTCGAGTTCTGCGTGCATTTGTCATTTATGTGCTTGAATTTTTTCCAAAAGGTTTTTCCATTTTCCTATTTTTTCTGTTTTTTTTTTTTTCTTTTGCTGCTTTGTGCTGATGAAATGTCCATTGATGCTGATTTTTGTAGCAAATTACAGGGCATCAATATTGAAATTCGAGTACATGTCGCATTTTTTAGCTTTCAGTTACGTTTTTTTTAGGGGTTGCGGAAAGTTGGCAGAGAGTGGGGGTTGAGGGTTGTAGCTTTTGTCATAACGTCAAATAATTGCATGCAAATGAGCTGCTTTTGAACGTTGAATTTGCTTCTCTTTTTTTTTTTACTGTACACACAGCAGCGATTATTGGCATCTATGGAACAAACAATGAGCTCGACTCCTGTGGGAGCTTTGGAGCTGTTCTTTGGGAAGGGGGCGTGAACGGCATTGAGCAAAATATCTACGGCATTTGCATATTAACACATTTGTTGTGGGTCACATATGCGCTAGCACTGAGAGAAAGCTGAACGATAACAATTGCTTGATTTAGATTTTAGATCAGAAATCTTAAGATACTTTTGGAAGCTCTGAAAATAGTTTTAAATAGAATTTTTTTAGCTCTCTCTGAATAACTATGAAATTAGTTTGACAGATTTAAAATCTGAAATTTTTAGATCTATAAAGAATTTTACATTGAATCTCTTCACTCTCTCTCTCTCTCTCTCTCTCTCTGTTTCTCTTACTCTTTCTTTCTTTCTTTCTCTCTCTCCCTCCCTCTCTCTCTCTCTTTCTCTGATTAATTATGATAATTGTTAGATCTAGATTTCAAATCACAAATTTTAAAATACTTGTAAAACTTCTAGAAATATTTTCTGACAAAATCTTTTAATTCTCTCTGAATAAAACTTAAATTAAATTAATTAAATATTATTTTCTGTTTATTTGACATTCCCAACTTTATTTTAATTTATCATTACAGTTTTCGTTTCATTATCTAAAAGTTTTCCCAAAAGTTATATTATACCATATCTAATATTATTTATGATAATTTCTTGTCTCTTATAAATCATTCAATATAGAATATTGCATCATACTATATCATACCTAATGCAATAATCTTGTTAGTAAAGTCCAAACGAACAAAAAAGCTGAAACTTGACTATATTGCCAATGAAAATTCGATAGACAGATTGTTGTTTACAGTATACCTCAAGCTGTACTACCATTGACTCTATACAAATTTTTAGATTTTCCAATCTAAGATAATCTATAAGAAAATAGCTTCCAAATTGTATGAATATTCATTTTAGCACAATTAGAATTACACCCATTTAATCGCCTTAGGTTTTATCTACCTATTTACATCATAAACACAGCCTGAATAATTTTCCAATTGGCATTCACACCGAACTTTTATTAGACTCCAACTTGCAAAGCTGACATCAGCAACGAAAGACAAGGAAATACTTTAGAGTACTAAAATTTTTAGGTTTGTAAAGTTTTTAAAGCTTTTACTAGCTTTAAAACAAAGCTAAAAAGTATTTACTGCAAATGAGCCAATTAGACAAATATTTGTGGTTTTGTGGTAATTGTTGTTGCTTTTGTTGTTGTCGATATATTTACCTGTAACGAGACAGAAAAGAGAAAATTTGCAAATTAGTTAAAAATGTATAAATTAATTTTAAGACAATAAAAAAGAGGCTTGAGACGTGTTTGTTAATAATATATACTATATATGTATTTATATTTATGAGCGTGTGTGTTTGTTTGTGTGAGCGTGTTTGCGCGTGTGTATTTAAAGAATTCCAAAGGTGCACGCTGTTAACTTTTGGAGCTTTTTTCGAAAGCGGAACCAAACCAGTTGAGTTGCTCTGCTCAGATGCTGTTTTCAAATGATGTGAATGGCTCATCATCAACACGCGACAGACAAAGATCGACAGTATTTAGCGCTAGAGTGCAAAAGAGATAGACTGAGAGAGCGCACGAGGCGAAGCAACAATTTGAACGGTAATTACCAAAGCAAGACAAGAAATCAATCCTAATGACAAAACGAAAATTGTAGCAATTTGAAAGCTCTCAAGTGTGTCTATGTGTGTGTCTATGTATGCATGTATGTATGTGTGTGCTGCTGGCTGGGAAAATGCGATGGTCAGCGTTAATTAAATTAAACAACAGCTTAGAACGGCGCACAACAATTGAGATAAAGAGCGACCTTTCGAGGAAGTGTCTTTTAGCAGCAAATCTATTACAATACTCACACACACATACAAAAAAAAAGAAGAAAATCCGAAAAAAAAAGTAAAATGGCAAACGAACAACGAAAAATTGGTGCGCAAGTAAATTACGGAATTGCTCAAGTGCTGATTGAGACTTACACGCGAAGCGAATTTAACCAATGGTAAATGGTAGAGTGAAGAGTGCCGAGCGAGTGTAGCGAATGAAGAGTGGGGAGTGGTGAGTAGAGAGTGAAGAGTGAAGAGTGGAGAGCGGAGAGTGTTAAGTGTAGCTTTGCTGCGGGTGTTTCCAAGCAAAGAGAGCGAGAGAGTTGAGCCCAACTAATGTCCAAGCGAAAAAATAAAATGATGAAGAAGCAGCCGCAGCAGCTACAGTGGACGATGGCGGCGTACGCTGGCAGCAAAAAGTTTATTGAACTTTTTTCGACGTTTCGTTTGCTTTTATAGCTTCATTATGGGCCTTTGTTGTTGTTGCTGTTGTTGCGACTGGAAAGGTGTACAAAACTACAAACGCATATTAATGAGTTTTGTATGCTTATATGTATTTTTATACATATATACATACATATATGTATGCGCGTATATTTGTAATAAATTAACTGAGGTGGAATATTGTAGCGTGCCGGCAAAGAAATTGTATTGAAAGCACATAATCAACTGTACAAATTGAAAGCTTTCAAAGCTGCGCAATTAACCACACATAATTGTGCGGCAAACAAATAGTACGGCAAATCCCAGTTCGAGCTACAATTCATGTCAAACTGTTAACAGGCTAAACTAGCAATGTAAACAGCAAATTGTATGCGAAGTAAAGGCAAAAGCAGGGCAACGCCAACAAACGACCTTCAATCATAAAAAATGAGAAGCAATAAAAACATCAACACACAAAAGCAGCAGCAGCAGCAGCGGCAGAGCACAGTCATAAAGAAAGTCAAACGAACGAAAGCGTTGGCAAAACACACACACACACGAGCATACATATAATAAAAAGGGAAAAACGCAATTTTAGATTGAAAGCGGCCGGCGAATGCTTCACACACTCACTCACACACACACGCGCGCTCACAAGAAGTGAAAATGTATGAATGAATCAAGTGTTGAGCCGTATGTGTGTGTGTGTGTATGTGTGTAACGTCGTAACGCAAACAAAAGCGCTACGTAAAACGTAAACGTAAAACGCGACTTTTGATATTGAGAAAAATGTTAAACAGAAATAATAAAAAAGCATTTCAATTGATAGACAGCGAGACGACGAACAGAGAGAGGAAGAGGGCGAAGAGGAAGAACACTTGCCGGCACAAAAATGCGGCACAAAGCGCAACGAGCGTTAAACGCGGCGACCAAAACAAAAAACGCTATGAAAAATATATAAAAAGCAACAAAAATATAATCATAAAAAATGCTCAAAGTCAAACACACATACACACACACATACGTACGCACACAAGCCGGCAGAAGGCAAATACATAAAAGAAAACAAAAAAGTAAAAGTTGAATTTTTCCAAAGAAACTGCCGAGCAAAACACAGAATCACGCGAAAAATAATAATAATAAAATACAAGCAGAGAAAAAGCAAAGCGACAATAGCAGCGGCAGCCGCCGCAGCAGCGACGACAGCGACGTCGACGTCGACAAAACAAATAACGTGTGGGAAGCGTATGCGAGAAGATGTGATAAAGACATAAGAAGAAAGAGCGGGAGGGGTGGCAACAATGTGGGAAGGTAAGAGAGAGAGGCAGCTATAACAACTACGCGCCAGACAAGCAGACGCAGCAGCAGCAGCAGCGCACAAAGCGTGGCGCAAAAAGCTTTAAGAACTAAGCAATTTTTATAGCCTTGTCTAAGAGAGCAAAAGAAAATATAGAAAGAAGAAAAAAAATACGGCACATAAGACGCTGGTTGCCGTCTCAGACAGGAAGACGCAGCCAGAAAGTAAAACGGACAATGTATTTTGGTAGGGTGGAGGGGTACAGCAGCAGGGCACAAAAGGGAACAGACAACATGTGGAGTTAAAGCGGGCACCAGCTGAGAAGTTGCACAAGTGCCGATTTAATTCACACACACACATGCACATAAATACACACAGGCACATGTGAACTTGTACAGTGCAAATGTATGTTAAGCAGCTGTTAAATGGCTAGCCAGCCAAGCAGTAGCAGCTGCGTCGCAACTCTGCTCCCACGTAGGATAACGGTAACGGCCACTCACGACCAAAAATAAGCATTTTACCGTTTAAGCACATGAGTGTGTGTGCTTGT
This sequence comes from Drosophila hamatofila, assembly GCA_035045345.1. Taxonomy (NCBI): domain Eukaryota; kingdom Metazoa; phylum Arthropoda; class Insecta; order Diptera; family Drosophilidae; genus Drosophila; species Drosophila hamatofila. Next base: position 21,660,001 of record JAWNPA010000012.1, on the reverse strand, counting down.
GTGTGTGTTTGAGTGAAAAAGAGGGAGAGCTGTAAGAGCTGAGCTGAGCTTCACTTGTTGATGCTGGCGACAGGAAATAAGCATCAAGCAGTTGGTTCACTTTAAATTGGAACTCTGCACATTTTACAGAGGGGAGAATGTAAGAGAGAGAGGGAAGGCGAGAGAAATTGAATCTGAATAAATGGAATAAAGCAAATTGTTCATTTTGAATAACATTTTAATAGAATGAATACTAAATAAAAAATTATACAAAAAAATAAAAAAAAATACCAAAACTACAACTGCAAAAAAATAAAAGGAAAAAATACAAACAAACTTAAAATAAAATAAAAAAATAAATAAAAAATAAAAAAATACAAAGAAATAAGAAAAAAACGAAGAAAATAAAAATACTTAAATCACAATTTTAAAAAATTAAATATAAAAAAAAGACAAACAATAAAAGTATGCAAAATTAATAAAATAAATAAATAAAAATAAAATTTTAAAAATAAAAATATAAGTACAAAATTATAAATTGTATTAAATAGTTTTAAAAAAATACATAAATGTTAAAATAAAATTAGTTTCATGTGAGCTTAAGTATATTTTACATATACATGTACATATATAATTTAACTTAAGTTATTAACTTCATTTAAGATTCTCTCTTTAAATTAGATTTTCATTTCCAGTAACTATTTAACTTCAAAGGGAATGCCAAGCTAACCATAGGAGAGTGTTGACCGCCCATCCACTTCCATAAACGTTTTCAATGATTTCAAATCAAAGCTTCAATTATGCAAAGCTTAATATATGCAAACTCAATGCGAGGAGCAAGCGAGAGAGAACAACAACAATGACAATAACACCTCAATCAACAAGAGAGAGAGCGAGTGGGACGGCGCTACGACGCCCACAGGAAATGCTGACCATTCCCGTCATTTAGTCATTTAGTCATTTGGTCATTTAGATAGGACAGAGTCAGACAATGGACATACTGACGGACATATTGGCATGTTTATTGAAGAAGAAGAAGCAGAAGCAGTAGAGGACCAACCACAACGACAAGCTCGAATTGAAAACTTATAAAACAATATCAACTCAAATAGAACTGTGCGACGCGCTGAACTGAACTGAAATTGAACTCTCACATATCCACACACACACACACACACACACACACACATGCTCATACATGAGCAGCAGAGAGTGAGAGAGAGCTGAAGAGGGCGACGTCGACGACAGCGTGTGACAGGCAAAAAGGGGATTTGGCGAATGCAGCGCAGGCTGACTCACACAGACAGACGAACTGAGAGACAGACAGACTGCGAGAGGGAGAGAGACGAGCAAACGAGGGGCAAATACAAATCGTGAGGCTTAATATGCATGGCTGGATAAATTGCTAGGCTGCCTGCGACGCTGTCGCTGTCGCTGATTGAAGCAACGCCAGCAGGCCGAGGCCATTGCTGTTGTTGAGGGGCGGTGAGTGCGACGCAACGGCGACGGCGACGGCGACGTCAGCGTCAGTCACTCGACGACGACGGCGTCGCTGCTTGATTGGACTTGGACGAACCTCAAAACGTGCCATTTCCAAGCTGAGCCAGCTTGATATATATATATATGTGTGTGTGTGTGCTTGTCTCTGTGTGTGTGTGTGTTGTAGTTATTTTTTGTCTGTGGCTTCACTGGCAAAAGGTTTTACACACACACACACACAGGCACACGGTTAATTTGCCATTTTTATGGTTTCATGCCTTTGGATAGCCGCTGTTAGCCTAAATAGAATCCAACAACTTTACCCAAAACAACAACAACAACAAAAAAGCTTGCGAAAAATTCCATTAAGCAAACTAAATAATAAAAAATAAAACACTTCCAGACTGGAACGCGACTGGAAACTGAACAGGCGCTGTTTATGCAAAAATCAAAATTGTATAAATCAAAACTGACCAAGTGCTTGATAAACTACGGCATACCCTGTATTTGATTAATGTTGGACAGTTGCTAAGAAGTATGCTATGAAAATAAAGCCAATAATTTAAAAAAAATAGTAAGAAAAATATTTTATTACTTTACTCAATCTATTATAGAAATTTTTAAAGCGCAAAACATTTTTATATTATATATATTTATTTTACTTTATTTTACTTTCTATACCTATTATATTTGATTTTTAATTTTTTTATTTTATATTATATTTTTAATTAAATTTTAAAACAATTATTATAAAATTTTGTTTTTATGTATTATTATTATTATCAATTAAATTACTTTGTTTAATCATAATCAATTAATTCAAGTTAATTTAATTTAAAATAATTACATTTTAAATAGAAATCAATTTATTTTATATTTCAATTTAAGCAAATATTCAACTTGTTTAGTTATATGAATAATTGAATAAATTATTACAAAATAATATAATAATTGCTGCCGAAATCTCTCTCATCTATTCATATTTAAACGTCAATCTACCCCTGAGCTAGGCACACATCAGAGTAAAGAAACAACAACAAAAAGTCACATAAATTACCAAAAGTTTCAATTCGAAATCCAAATCCAAAAGCTAAAGCAAAACTCTCCCTCGGGCTGCCAGCTCCAGCGAGGACCTCACACAGCAGCAATCACAATCTCTGGAGCACAATTTATACATACATACATATACATATACATATGTAGATGTAGATGTAAGTATACATATATATATATATTTCACATTCATAAGAAGTTGGATAAAAACAAAAAAGCGAACAACTCAAATGACGAAAGCCCAAGCGAAAGAAAGAAAAAGAAAACAAATGAAATAAAAATAAAATCATCATCATTTATGCAGATTTCGAGGCAGAGATATGGCAACGACAGTTTATATGTGTGCAGACATATATATATATATATATATATATACATATATACTTATATATATATATATATAGAAACCAAAACTTAGATATGCATAAATTTACATATGTAAAACAACAGACTGAAAACTGAACTTAAAAAAAAACAAATAATGGGTATACCAAACGTCCCTTTATATGTGTATCCATATATATATAAACATATGTATATATATATATATATATATCTATATATATATATTTTGTTTTTGAGGTTTTTTGCATTGCAAATTGTAGTTTTTTGCAATGTGCCCCAAACAGATTTTTGGGCAACCAAATATAGTATATATATATATATATATATATCATGTATATACCTCAAAAACTTTCTTTCTTTTTGAAAGTAAACACACGCAACCCAAAAGGCAATACATATATATAACATATATATACATATGTATGTCTGTTTGTCTGTCTGTTTATATATATATATATATATATATGTATCAAAAAATAAAAGTGATTGGAACTTTTTCTTGCTGATTTTTATATGCGATATCTCCCCACATAACCAAACAGATTGCGCTCGAACCCAATGAAATATTTATAAAAAGAAATTTTCAAATACACTCTCACAAGCGAAAAGGGTATGATAAATTTTATATAAAAGTTGTAAGGCATTTAAAAACGTTTCAGATTATCCCCATATTGCTTATCATGTTATAAAATTTAGTAGGGGAAATAAAGTTTATCAATTTTCATATTGAAATTTAAAATTTTTATTTTTTGTTTTCAGATTTTTGCAAAAATTATACAAAATATTGAATAAAATAATTTAAAAAAAAATTAAATTAAATAATTTGAAAAAATAAAAAATATAATAATAATAAAATTAAATACCAACTTGAATTTTTTGTATATTTAGTATTTCTAGTACTTTGTGGAATTTTTTAATTTTTAAAAAATGTGTTACAGTTTTGTATTTATATTTTTTTGTTAAATAATATTGATACATAATATGTATTTAAAAATACATAAAATGTATATTTTTTATATATATAACCATCCATCCATAAAATACATAAAATTTTTTATTTTATTTCAGTATCTCATAATTATTTATTTTTTTATCGATTTTTATTCAATTTATATATTTTCTTTCTAAATATTTTTTTTTGTTAGAGTATTCACATTTCGTTTATCACTTAAAGTCCCTACTGTATTTTATTTTCCCCCTGATTACAATGCAAACTTCCTGTGGCAGCTGATAAGCTTGCAACTTTACAGCTGCTTATCGGTTATGCAAAAGCGATTCTTTTTTCGACTTGTAATTCAAAGTCAAAGCTGTTCCTAGAATCGAAAAGAAACCGAAACTTTTCTTATTTTTTCTTCTTTTTTTTTTTTTTTTTTTGGTTACAAAATCGATTTCTCAACTTAAATAACAACCAACAGCTGTCAGCTATAACGAGCTGCAAAACACCTACAAATTGCCACAAACTGTGCAACATCACCAGCAATACCAACTTCCAGCCCCCAACCCAACCCCCCTCCGTCCATGCCTCACCTGCCTCAGCTGGTCCCCCTTGGAGGGCCAACGAATTTTGCTAAATTTGCTAAAACTTGCAAAACCCAAGACGAGGCTGTCGTGATGGCTGCTGCTTCTTCTTCTTCCTCAACTTCTTCAGCTACACGTGTCTCTGTGTGTGTGTGTTGTTGCATTGGTATTGGTGTTGGTAAGTAAATTATGTTAATTGTATTCTTTGACAGTCACACCAAAGCTACACACACACAAAAACACAAATACACACACAAACCCACAGCCAACACAGACCACAGAGTAATTTCCTAGCAAACAAAAACTTGACCCAAAACGAAGCCGAACTACTCTTTAAATTCTATTTAATTGTTAAAAAATGTACAAAAATATATAATATGTATATAATTTATCACAATTAAATTAATGAAAATTAAAGTTTTACAAGTTTTCTGTTTTAAGCTAAATATGTGCATATCGATAAGAATCGATTATTATTATTATTATTATATTATTATTATTATTATTATTATTATTATTATTATTATTATTATTATTATTATTATTATTATTATTATTATTATTATTATTATTATTATTATTATTATATTTTTATTATTATATTATTTATCATGTATATTCAGAATATAATAAATAATTATTGAATCATGTATACATTAATTATAATATACTTTTATTATATGTATTACTAAACATCAGTTAACTCAAGTATGGTTTAATAATTTCCTGAAGTAAACAATGGCTAAGTCCTTAAGTGGTTTCTTATATTTTTATTTATCTTTATATGCATAGTATATATCTATATATACATTCCTTATTTTATTTGACTATAAATCAAAAATATCAGCTAATATATATTTTATTAAAATTTTATATATTGTATTTATATTTTATATATTGTATTTATATTTTATATATTTTATTTAAATTTTACATATTGTATTTTTATTTTACATATTGTATTTTTATTTTATTTTATTTTTTTATTTTTTATATTTTCCTATATTTTATTTATATTTATATTTTATTTTATACTCTGCATAAATTGAATGAAATAGTCAAGTCTACCATTATCGATACATATATAATCGACTAACGATATTTATATATATATATAATATATCGGTGTATGTTATATACAGTTTATTTGATTTTATATTTATCATTTCATATCTGTCAACATTATCAATAAACGTACAAAAAATTATTAATATTTCTGTTTATATATATTTATTTTAATTTCACGTTACTTATTTCATATTTCATGCATAAATTGAATAAATCAGCTAAGCTTTAAGCAAGCTGCAGTATAAACAGCCAAGTAACTAACTTTATCGATTAATGTGTAATCGATTATTTTTCAATTTCCCAACTCTGCTCGCTTCCCATAATCAAATATACCTTCTACACCTTAAAGCGTATAGTTTGAACTTATGTATAATACATGCAGACAATATGGTCTTGTGTAAAAATATACATATATATAAATTTACATTTATATCCATATATATACCTATATATATATGTACATAACTGTCTGATATATAGCTACATATATATGTGCATACATATATGTAAAGTTGAACTGAACTGAGCTGAGCTGAGCTGAGCAAGAAATTGAAATTCATTTGGTGTGCGAGCACAAAATAAGAACATTACGATTCCAGAACCTGATGAAGGAAAAACAACAGCCAAGGTAATACAATAAATCGATAAATATATAAATATATATGTATACACATACGATACTTACATATATAAAATAAAAGAGAGCAGCTTAAAGAAGTTGAACTTCCGCTGTGGCAAATATTTAATAGACTTATTTTCAATACAATTTATGAAGAGCGGAAACATTTTACTTTTTGTTTGAATCTGATTCAGAAATCACTCAAAATACCAAATGAGCAGAGGAAAGAACGACGAAAAAAAAACGAAATGCGGATAAAAAACGTGCGAACTAAACTGAAAAACAAGAAACAAAAAAAAAGTAAAAATAAAAGCCGGCCACAAGCGCTTGAGAAACTTTATTTTATTTGACTGTCTTTTTTTTTTTGGCCATAAGAAACCAGTTTGTAGAAGCCGGCTGGAAGCGGCTACGTATATGTATATGTGTATGTGTGCGTGTGTGTGTGTGTGTGTGTGACTATGGCTAAAACGCATGACTTGAGCTAACCACAGCGAGTCGATTTCCCAGCTCAGCAGCTGTTTGTTGACCTCAAAGTCAGAGCCAAGTCAACTCAAGCAGCCAGAAGCAAAAGCAGCAAGAGCAACAGCAGCGAAGTCATGGTTATGGCCAGGCAGTAAAACAGTAATGTAGCCAAGCCAAGTAGCCAAGTTAATAATAGGCAGCTACGTAGCAGAGCCCAACGCAATGGCCAAGAGTCGAACGAGAACTTTACTGGTTTTTTTTAACCACATTACTATAATGCCTGCTTACCTCTCCCTCTTTCCCTCTTTCCCACTCCCCATCTCCCTTTCTCTCTCTCCCTTGTTATCTTTCTCAAGTGTTGGCTTACACATTATGGCCAACAGCTACAGCAACCACAACAACAACAACAACAACAACAACAACCGGCAAAAGCGTTATTTATAGCATTTGTTGTTAATTCTTTTAAGCTACAATTGAGTAATCATAGAGCATAGAGTGAATGGACTCAGAAGTGTTTCGAATAGGCCCCTCGAGCAAGTTTCTCCATAAATTAAAGAAGGTATTTGAAAAAAGCATACAACGACAGCCAGAGAGGGATCATTCATTAAAGAAGATATCTTTGGCTAAGATTATAAATGAAATATCTTAAGTCTTGTTTTTCATATATATATTTTCAAGCTAATCGAAGATTTGTCAGCCAAGATTAATCCATATTTCATACACGTGCCCTAGACGCTTCACTATTCCAAAAATTTTAGTAAAATAAATCGTTGCTCCCCTAAATGATTTTTTATCTGTAGATTGCCTACCGATAAGCAATATTTGCAAAGAAAATACACATTTACATAATAAAATATATAATTTATTTGTTTACTTTATTCAAAAAGTAATTTTATAAAAAAAAATATAAGAGATTAAACATACAAAAAAATTGGTTTTAAATAAAATAAAAGACAAGGTACAAAACAAAAATTAAAATAAAAAACCTTTATAAAAATAAAACAAAATATATTTTTTTTAAATAAAAAGAAAAATTATAAAAAGAAAAAAAAGAAAATTATATTAAAATGTTATTTTGAAAAAATAAAAGGTATGTATATTAAAATTACTTCAGAAAAAATATTAATGATATAAAACAAAAAATATTAAAAATTTTTTAAATAAAAAACTAAACATAAAAACATTGAATGAAAAAAAAAATATATTAAAAAAAAATTTAAATAAAAAAAAATTTATATTTATATAAAAACTGAAAAATATATACAAAATACATTTTTTCACTCCAATAATTAAAATTTCAGCTATGAAAACAATTGAAATTAATTTGAAATTGACTATGAAAAATTGTTTATATCTAAAAAAAATAATTGATAATTAATATGTGAAATTAAAATCATTTCTGATTTGCCACTTAAAATAATTTCTTGCAGATAAATAAGATAAGAATCAACAGCAGCAGCTAAATAAACAGATGCTAAACAGGAAACTGTTGCTTGACAACTTCCATAAACTGCAAATATTTCGAAAATGCTGAAAATGCCACGAAGACTATTCAAAGGAGAAGTAATACCAGCAGCAACAATAGCAACAACTGTGAAACATGCGCTAATAATGCCAACAGGAATTTCAACTATGAAGAATGCCCCCAAAGAGACAAGGAGATGCTAAGAGCAGGAGAGCAGGAGACGGAGAGAGAGTGGGAGAGAGAGAGAGAGAGAGAGAGAGAGAGAGGTAAAGATGTGGGGCATCTCGACGACCCACTTAAAGTACAAGCAGCTGAACTGGGCGACAAGGCAGAGCAGAAGAAGCAGAGCAGATGAAGAAGCCAAAGAAGCAACAACAACAAACGGCTATAAACAAAATATAAAACGAAAATAAGACAAATCTTCAAGGACGTATTCAAGGTAAACATATGCGAGACACAAACAGACAAAAAGCAAAAGAAGGAGAGACAGAGAGATAGGGAGAGGGAAAGGGAGAGGGAGAGTGCAGGGGAGAAACAAGGTGGAAAGCAGCGAAAAGCAAAGGCACAGAGCCAAAGAGCAGTAAATAAGTAAAAGTACAACAACAACAACAACAAGAGACGACGACGATGACGATGTTGTTAAAGAAAACGCGACAACAACAAACACACAAAGGAGATGTGGAAAAGCAAGTGCAGGAAAAACTCGTTTCAAAGCAACAGGAATATACGTTACACACACACACACACACGTGCAGACGCAGACAGTTGGCCAGACCACGCCCCCGCCGCACGCCTGCTTTTAGCCACTTAAATGTAGGTAAGTGTGTGCACATAAAATTTAATCAAAAAAGCAAAGAAAAACGTTTGAAAATGCGCCAAACGTCAAGGCAACAAAAAGTAGAAGAAGACGATGAAGAAGAAGCAGCAGCAGTGGAGGAGGAGGAAAAACACGAACTAGAACAAGAGAAAAACCTAAAATCAAATAAGAAAGAAGCACGCGAATAGCAAAAGCAACAACAACAACAAATCAAGCAGTAAAAGTTGTAAAAGGGGTTTAAGAAAGAGAAAGAGGCAGAAGAAGAGGGAGAGAGTCAAAAGACGTGCATATATTGTGTGAGCCAGTTTGATAACAGGGCCTAGACACACACACACACACACACACACTCGCACACACACTCACATGTGTGTAACCTAGTTTGCCAGACATAAATTATGCAAGAGCAGCAAGCAGAGGCCAAGGCAGGAGACGTTGCTGCAGCCACAATAATAGGCAAAAAAAATATAAGAAAAAAAAAAAACAGTTAAGGTAACGAGCATGGCATAGGATCGAATAGGCCTTTAGCCAGCCAGACAAGGTCAAGGTCTGCTCGTAAATTGCGCGTCTGCGTAGACATATCAAAATAACCTTGAAAAGTGCAGCCAGCCAAACGACCAAACGACCAAACGACCAAAAGACCAGGCCAGCAGTTAGTCAGGCAGGAGGCCTCGGTACCCTCCATATCTAAGACTCAAAGCAAGGACTGAGCCGAGGAGCAGAGCAATGAAAACGTGTTTTTGGGCCCGACTGTTAAACAGGTTCTTCAGCCTTTTAATACACATATCGTCGCAGCGGGTCGCAACGTCTGCTGGCTGGCGACTTCTAATTTTCAGTCTAAGGCATCGAGCCGTACACTGTGCAACAAGATATTGCATTGTTATCAGCATTAAGAAGTCTAAACTGCGCAATTTAACTGATTTGGTTATCAGTTGAAAAGAGATACTTAAGTACTTAAGTATCTAAAGTAAACAAAATTTAGGTAAATAGGCAAAGAGGTCAGCAGCAGTTGCAAAGATCGTAAAATGTAGCATAAATGGTAGTAGATAGCGTGCATAATGATGCGAGAGTTGTAATAATAGTAGCTGTAAAAGTAGCAGCAGTCACTGAATGGGGCAAAAAGTATTAACTAAGCTACTAGAAAATAGTGTAAAAAGTAGTAGAAACACAAAAAGTACCAAAAATAGTAGTATATAAAGAAGTAGAATGAATTTTTAGTAGTGGAAAATTAAATAGTAGTAACTGAAGTAGTAGGAAGTAGTCTAACTAATGGTAGCTAAAGTATAAGAGTTTAGATTATAAACAGTACTAGTACAAAGTAAAACTATGCTAAGAATTCATAAAAAAAAAATTTTTTTTTTTTACTTATTTTTATTTATTTTTATTATTTATTTACTTTTTTATTATTTATTTTATTTTATTTATTTTTTATTTATTTATTTTTTATTTATTTATTTTTTATTTATTTATTTTTTATTTATTTATTTTTTATTTATTTATTTTTTATTTATTTATTTTTTTAATTAATTTATTTATTTATTTTTTTTTTAATAATTATAATTTTTTGTTTTTTTTAATAATTATAATATTTTATTTTTTTTTAATAAATATAACTTTTTATTTTTTAATTATTTTTTTATATTGTTTTTATTATTTTTTTTATTATTATTTTTATTATTTTTTTATAATTTTTTTTTATAATTTTTTTACAATTTTTTTTTTATTTAAATTAAAGTATAGGCATTTATTTATATTCAAATATAGTTTTATATATTTTATTTATACATTTATTTATTTTATTTCAATTACAAAAAAGTCCCTCTTCAACTAATGTAAATTCTCCTCACCTGCTGCACAGTGTTATTTCAAGCATGAAAAGAAATGTGTGTAAAAAAAAGAGCAGTTTGGCTACCTGCCTCATTTTCAACTGGCCGCAACCTGTTGCAACCACAAGCTGAAAACTGTGGCAAGTAAAATTGAAAGTCATTTGTGTCTGCTTCTTCTACTACCACTTTTTTGAAAAGCGATCGCAATCAGACAAAGCGACAGACAAAAGACACAAAACACGGAAGGTTCTACACTATTTTTATATAAATTGTTTTTGTTGTAGTTGTTGTTGTTGTTGTTGTTGCTCTCTCTATTTTTTTAGCACCTAAGCGGCTTGTAAAGTCAATGTGCCGGTCCATAAAGACAGGCATAGATATATGTATATATATGGGTATATATATATATATAATTTAGCTCTTTAAATGCTGCCTACCTAGAAGCGTAGGACTTTAATTGTCATGGGAGCCGCACTTTATATTATTTTTATTTCTATTTCTATTTTAACTTTTATTTTTTCTAATTTTTTTCGTTTATTTTTTTGGTAATTAATTCTACGCACTTGCACAACGAATGTCGCCATAATTTCAGGCCTCAACTAGATATATATATATATATATATATATATATACTATATATATATATGATTTTCAAGGTCTAATGAGTTTCTTGCCATCGTATATAATGAGCTCTGAGCCTATACAAAACCAACAAAATTATCATTATCATTGTAATAAATGAAGAAGTGAATTATATAGTTAATGATCATGGCTTGGGAATCTAGACAAGTTCAAGGCCTTAACTATATATAATATAAACCTACACATATCTTTATATATATATAACTTTATTTATATAGTTTCTGCTGCAAATTGATTTATTTTGGCATTTCACAACTAAAATATTTCGCCAAAAATAAAAAACGTTTTTCGTGTGATTAATTAGTATTAATTATATGTCGTCTATATGTATTGGAACCAAAGACAAAATATATTTCGTAAAAATTATACAATCCTGATTCGAAAACAGAAAAAAAACGACAAAAATTGTAAAACGATTACATAAGCTTATGAATTGATTTTGCTTGAAATAGCGTTTTGTGTTCACACAAATCTGTGGATTGCTTTTTTTTGGGAGCAGCTCTCAGAGGCGGCGGTGAGGGGGGCTGAAACTTGACGTGTTTTGGGATGAGCTCATTTTGGTTTCAGGGCATATACACAAACACAACGACAACAAATTGATTATTGAAATATAATAGGGGTAATATATATATATATATATATGTATACAGACAAATGTATATATGTTTAGGTATATTGATTGCTTAAAGAACTGACTGATAAGAGTAGAATGAAAGAAGTGATATAAATGATCGATAAATCGTCAGGTTTTAGCATTTGGAATTTCTACAAATTTAATAAACTCAAATTGAGTTAGATTTGCATATTACTTTGTTTCAAAACATTTAGGAGCTAGTAGAGATATTTATGTACATATATAAATAGATAGGTGGCTTAAAAAATGTGTTGGCGTTTAAATATCAATAGCACAGAAAAAAAATTGATGTAATTGACAATTCTTCAATTAATTCAATAAATCAGTTAAAAATTTCTGATGTTAGTTTTAGTTTTCCACACATTATAATAATAGTTGGGGCACTATGATTATTCCATCTACCACTGTTATATAAAATATTATAGACTAGTTCTAAAACCTAAAACACTGCAAGCCACATATTCTTTTAAAATATTTTCGATATTTCCAAATTTATATTAATTATCTTCACTATTGGAAAACAATTTTGATATGACATAAAAATATCTTTCTGTTAAATAAATTTTATTCATTATTTTGTAGTTTGTACATGCGTTTTTGTTTCTTGAAAAAAAAATTACTTGAAACATGTAATCTCTAAATAATATAGCTGATCTATATAATATAATATAGATAGTTACGTTTGAGAGTTTATGTTATTTTGAATTATTTTACTCTTGATAGTTGTCTAAGTATATATATAAATAAGTGCCTAATATATTATATACATATATATATTTACTTATATACATATTTAATCTTCGCCTTTATCGTCTTCTCTAACTTCGCTCACTGACTTGGCTATCAGCGAATCGTTAGCTTAAACACCATTAACTGCACGCATTTGATGAAATTTGTTTTAAATTCAAAGACTAATTACCGGCCAGCATAATAACTAATGGCGAAAACATATGAGAGCTGCGCCAAAGATCACACACACACAGACATGTATTTGGGGCCATTTGCGAGAGAGAGTGAGAGAGAGAGAGAGAGAGAAGCAGACCTCAATAAGAAATAGAATGTGAACATAAGACAAAAAGCAAAAAAAAAAAAAAACATCACACACTAGAGATTTTTAATTGAATTTTAGTTTATGGCGCAGAGGCAACACGCATTGCGGCATGTGGCAGAGGGGGCAAGCAACAGCAGCAGCAGCAGCAGCAGCAGCAGCAGCAGCAGCGTTAATAAGTTGATTATAAAATAATAATTACAGAAAAAGCAACAGCAACAGCGGTAACAAAATTAACGAGAAAGTCGTTGCACGCTGATTAGCTTTGTGGTGTGGCAGCAGCATTAACTGTTGCTAATACTGGAAATTTCCAATTGGAAGCTAGTAGCTTGGAAGCTTGCTAGTTGGAAGCTTGGTAGCTTCGATGCCTGGCCCATGTGGCCAGCTGCTGCTATGTTTGGCTGATTAAGCTGCAGCCGCCTGTGGCACGTACGCAAAAGTGTTAATTGCAAATGACCAGAAGAGTGCAAGGAAGAAGAAGAAGAAGTAGAGGGGGTAGGGTAGCAGAGGGGAGGGGAGCTGCCATGTGCAACCCCAATACGGACTGTTGTTGATTGAAAATGCGGCTTGGGAGGCTGTCAGCGCAGGCGCCATAGCCAAGAGGAACAGAGAAGGAGAGAAGAAAGAGGAAGCAGGAGAGAGGGAGAGTAGATGCGGGTAATCGATGAGCACAGCCAAATGAACAGCAATTGGATTATAGTTAGGCGTCCCAACAACAAGGTGTCAGAGGGGGCAGCAGGGGGGTTGCCTAAGCTACATAGAAAAGAGAGAGTGCGCCACACGCAGACCACAGACAGCAATGGCAGCAGCAAACAGCAACAGCAACAGCCAATGGCAGCGACGTCGACGTCAACGTCAATGAACCGGTTTGCAAAGGGTCGAATGGTCGAACGGACGACGCATACGCGTCAGCAATAATTAATCAATCAATAATTGAGCCAAGCACACACACACGAGTACGAGCGAGATAGCAGCACTCGAGCTAATGAGCAGCACAAAACAAAATGGCCGGCACATTAGCCGGACACATCCGGTGATCGGTTGGGTCACACACAAGTGCCAGAGAAGAGAGTGCGCGCGCCCTCTGCACTCAAAAAGCAATCGAAAGCGCTCAAAGCGAAGCTTAAGCGAGCTCTCTCTTCAACTAACTCCCTCTCTTAAGCGCGCTCTCCCACGCTCTCCCACGCTCTCCCTCTCTCTGTCTAACTGCATGCAGAACATTCGTTTGCATATTGCACCACAACAACAGAATTGCCAAAAATAAACGGAATATTGTGCAAAGTAGATGAAGAAGAGAAGGCAGAGGAAGAAGGAAAACAACTGAGCGAGCAAACTTACTTTCTTTGAATTTCTTTTGATCGCACTTTTTATTAGCTCTTGTTGTTGTTGATGTTTGTTGTTGCTTGCGCTATTTCTTTTGTTGCACTTGTTGTTGTTGCATATTTTGCTTTTGCTTGCACTTTTTCTTTTCTTTACTTTTTATTTTCTGGTTGTTGTTGGTGTTTAAGGTGTTTTTCGTGTATTCGCGCGACGATGGCGACGATATTTTTTTTTTTGTTTTTCGAAAAGACGGACAGCGCCGCTGCGAAGGAGAGCGCGCAAGAGGAAGAGAAAGAAGACGAAGCGTCAAACACAAGACACACAAGACAGGTACACACGTACGTCGCGACTGTGCATTAAAATCGAACTGAACTGAAAACCAAAGAAGAGCAAGAGCAAAAAAATTCCAAAACCCAACTTTTTTCCGTTTCGTTTCTGTTCGGCGGCGTCTGACGGCGACGACGACGACGACGACGACGAAGACTTTCAACGACGACACGTCGACGGCGACGGCTGCGTCGTCGTTGGTTAACGCCGCCGGCGGAGCGGCAACAGCAGCTTAGCGTGGCCCGTTCGTTCAGCTTGGCTTGACTTTCGCAGCGGCAGCAGCGAGCGCGAAAGAGAGCGAACGAGCGAGCAGGCGAGCAAGTCTCTTCCAGTCAATGGATCTTTGTCGCACTCACAGCCAGCATATGCGAGCGTGTGTACTTGTGTGTGTGTGTGTGCTCAGGTAGGGTGTAAATGTGTGAGTCCCTTAGGTAAGCGACGTTGTGGAAGAAAGAAAATGTGTCCAACTTTGCGAACAGGTAGACCGATGACGGCGTCATCATTGCCGGTGCCGCGTTGCCGTTGCCGTTGCTGTTGTTGTTGCCGATGCCGGTGGCAGCGACTGAGACGACGGCGTCGTCGCAAACGCTGACTTCGTTTTTGCGGCTTAAGCACACACACACACACACACACACACACACACACTGATATACAAACACTTATACACTTATGCAGAGAGAGTGACACGATATCAGCATTAGGGTGATTCAAGATATGAAAGACAATATTTGATTACTTTTAAGATTTGACTTGATAATGCGCTGATGTAACAATGAGAGGAGAATGAAGCAAGTTGAGTTTAGTTAGAGGTATAAATATATCAATATGATCGATAAATAACAATAATAATTAATTATAATTATATAATAATAATAGAGTTGAACTTTTCGTATTGAACATGAAAATTAATTTGAAATTTACGTTTATATGTGTATAAATCAATATGATCGGTAAATATTGATAAATTATATTATTAAAGATCAATTTTAAACCAAATTTAAGAATATAGTACAGCATTTTATATAAATTATGAGGATCATATTATTTATATTTAGCTCACTTATAGAACAGTGCATTAATCAAGCTATCATTAAATAGATCAATATGATCGATAATAAAAAAATATGGATATATTTTAAAGATTAACTATTTTTTTTTTTAAGATTTAAGAATATAATTCAACTTTATATATGGATTATGAGGATCACATTGAAAGTTGAGTATAGTTCAAGGTTATTAAATAAATATGATCGATCAATTATAAATATTGATATACTTTAAAAACACTGTTTTTTAAATAGATTTAAAAATATAGTAAAATTTTTTATAGTGATCATAATATTCATATCATTTACATTTACTTATGGAACAATGTATTAATTAAGTTAGAGTTATATAGATCAATATGATAAGTAAATAGCTCAAATCATTATATTGATCATGAGCATCATATATTTATCTTTATCTTATAAAACAATTTATTGATCAATTTATTTTCATTACATCGATCAAATTGTGTCACCCTAATGGAAGCGCACAGGTAAAATAAAGGTTTTATGCATATTGGGGAGCCAATGCACATACATACACACAAATCAACAAATATACTGTGATGGAATACATATATCTATATATATGTATGTATATATATACCTTTACATATATACATACTTATATTCCAGACATATAGCACCAGTGAGCATACGTCATATACACATATAGTGAAATTATATGTGAAGGAAGAAGAAGCAGCAGCAACAGTAGAAAATAAGCATGGCAACAACAATTTTTGCGCGTGAGTAATTTGTTGCAACAACAACAATAATAACGAGACACGTTGTTGTTGTTGTTGTTGTTGTTGTTGTCTCTTGTGAGGCTTCCGCTGCAGGTAGAGCTCCGTCACACACACACACACACACACGCACTCACATATACAGTGTATGTGTGTGCTGGACTGGCTTTGGTAATTATCGGTTTTCGATGCCATATGCGGAATTGAGCACAAAGCATGCAACTGCAGCAACAACTATCGACACCGCTTATCGTTTTGTTGTGCAGCAGCCAGCCCTAAGCCCATTTAACAATAAGTACACTGAGAGAAAGCTATATTTCAAGAAATACTCTCGAATGATCAGCAAACTGTATTGAGAATTTAAATGCGAGCTAAGAATCTAAAATGAAAAAAAGTAATTAAATGAATGAATTCATATATAATATATTTACTATTAACTATTTCCTTATTTTTTTGTTTGTTAACATATTGTTGTTTTTTTTTTCGAATGTCGTGGCAGAAAAAAAAGTCCCAATATAGTATTAAAAAAAAATATTAGTTTAAATGAATAAGAACAAAAAATAGAGTAAACAAAAAAAAAAAAAAGAATACAAAAATGAAGAAAAAAATAAAATAAATAAAATAAAAAAATATATATGGAATATCAATTCAAAAAAAAATAAATAAAAATGTTTATAAAATAAATAAAATTACAATACAACTATAAATTTAAATTACAAAAAATAATTAATTAAAAACAAAAATTTATAA
Source organism: Drosophila hamatofila (assembly GCA_035045345.1). Classification (NCBI taxonomy): domain Eukaryota; kingdom Metazoa; phylum Arthropoda; class Insecta; order Diptera; family Drosophilidae; genus Drosophila; species Drosophila hamatofila. The sequence continues at coordinate 21,642,863 of JAWNPA010000012.1, read as the reverse complement.
AAATATTATAAATTAAAAAAAAACTAATTAAATTAAATTTAAAAAAAATAAATGAATAAAAATAATATAATTAAAAATAATTTAGTTTAATTTAAATTTAATTTAAAAAAAAATAAAAATAAAATAATAAAAATATATTATATATTTTTATATATAAAAAAAAAAATTAATATAAAAAAAAAAATATATATATATATATAAATCAAACAAAAGAAAAATATTATTATTATTATTATTATTATTATATATATTATTTTTTGTAAACATAATTAAATTTAAGAAATAAAGCCAAAGTTTAGAAAACTAAACTCGTGTCGATCATTTCTCTCCGTGCAGCACCAAAGCAGTAGTGTGTGTGTGTGTCTGTGTGTGTGCACTGTGGGACCCCAATGTTTTGAGGGTGTTATTTTCCATCAAGTTGCTAAGTAGACACAATATGTTGGCCCCTCTCCGTAGCCTCTTCTCTTGCACTCTCTCCCTCTCCCTCTCCCTCTGTCGCTCTCCCACTGGCTACTTATGTATTTCGACATATTTCGCCACTCACGAGTCATAAGTGTTGTCCACACATTATTTAGCTCATTTCATTTTGTATATATATATTTTTTTTCATCTACTTTGTTGCATATGAGCGAGTACTAACTCAATTAGCACATGGTGTATGTGTGCATGTATGTGTGTGTGTGTTAGAGTGTATGTAGTCGTTGTTATTCTCAGTGCCCTGTGATATTGTCATATGCTAGAGATGTGTGCGTGACACGCATTGCATATGTAATGCAGTTTACTTGAGGAGGTTCCGAAAAGTGTTAAGGAACTGAATTTATAGTTTATAGAAATAAGTGTTGCATAGTTTATGATATTATACAACACTAATATTCTAATATTCTAAAAAATTTCTATGAAATTCATCTATGAAATTCTTTAAATTGTTTCAATCTATAAGAAATAAAATATAAAAATCATAAGGCTTTGAATTAGATTTACACTAATATTCTAATATTCTAAGAATATTCTTAATATTCTAATATTCTAAGAAATTTCAATGAAATCCATCTGCCTTTTATGCTCTCTTTGTCAACTTTCTTTATATTGTTTTAATCTATATTTGTTTAAATAAAAAAAAAAACATAATGCTTGGAGTTAGATTTATTTGGCTATATCAAATGTTGATCAATAATATTACGAGGCATTAGCATTATCATTAATTTTAACATTAACATTAGCATTAGAGTTAACAATGACAATTAACATTTACATTAGCATGAGCTTTACATAAGCATAATGAATTAATTAACATTTGCTTTAAAATTAGCATTTAACATTGACATTACATTAGTTTTACAAAAGCATTATCATTCTCTTTAAAAAATGAGATATATTTCCTCATTATATATTTATCGGCAAATCCTACTCGTATTTCGATATACTGTCTCCTCTCTAGCATTAAGAGACAACAGTTGGTTAAAAGTTCGGTTGGTGTTTCTGTATTTTTGGCAGGCAAATACAAAGACTGACACACAGAACCAGAACACAACACACACTACATGTGTTCGGGAGCACAAACAACAACAGCAGCAACAGCAGCAACAAATAACAACAACAAAGCAACTCGATTGGCTCGAACGATTCCAGGAAACGGGCTCAGACGACGATCCATTCGATCCCCATTCGATTCAACAATCGTGCGCAGGCCCAAAACAAAACACAAAAACTAAAATATCAGCTCGAACAACGAGAAGTGCGGCACAGTGCGGCAAGTGTGGCAAGTGGCCAAAAGGGGGCAAGTAAGCAAAGCAGGGCAGCGACACGCCCATAATATAGCAACGCAATGCCACAGGTAAATTTTACATATATAAACACAAACACACACACACATATATATATCTATATACATATATTGTACTCATTCTTTTTGGACAGTGTATCACGCTTTGCTGCAATCACGAGGGCAGAGGCAGCAGCGGCAGAGACAGAGGCAGAGGCAGAGGCAGAGGAGCGCGCACGCGGCCCGCAGCTCTCAAAAACTCTGATCGGCGGCGTCAGTCAAACAACTGTTTCATATTGTTTCGCTCGTGAGTGAGTGCTCTGCGATCGACAATTGGATATTAAAGGGTGTATGAAGGGTATGCAAGGGGTATATAACCAAATGCTTATCGCTTGTGTACAATGCAGAGAAACGTAGTTTAACTGTGTGTAGTTGAAATGACCTAACAAATCTAGAATATTCTAGAATCAATCTACATATTAGAGCTGCATATGTATATATCGATTAAAATAGCAGAAAAGTAGTTGCCAAATCACATTTATATAGATATCTCCCATTGTCATTTTAAATTAAATTGAAAATTAGGGATTGTCTTATTATTATCATAGCTCTATTCATTTTATATATCATATAAAAAATCTACACATATTTTGTAAGCAGTTAAGAAGCTCTTCTTCTCACTTTTCTCAGGTAACCTAAACTTAAGGTAACCCTCGAATTTGAAATATTTTGTGCTTTTCTTATTTGCAGTGAAACAAAAATATCGTTATTTAATAGATAACTAATAAGGACTAACTAAATACTATAATAAGGAGGTCTATAATAGATATTATTTTGTATAAAATATATCAAATTTTCCACATAAATTAATAAATTTATCAATGGTTTAATATGAGTACAAATCTTATTAGGTTATCCCATATAATAAATTATGCTATCGATATTTTTATAATTAAAAAAAAAATTAAAAATTTATAACTTTAAAATCTCTCATTATGCAATAGATATTTTTAGTAGAAAAAAAAAAAAAAAAACTATACATCTTGAAAATTAGCATTTTCTAAGCAAATCATCTCTTCTTTTATTTTTTGTTTAATAAAATGCAAGTACTCAAAAGTCTAAAAACAATCGCTTAATAAAACTATCGTATAACAAATATATTAACAATTTCAATATATAAACTTTCAACACAAGCAAACAGAATCAGTTGTCCTGTAAAAAGCTAATTTTATAGCGTATCTCTGAGTCGACTACAAATGTGATCTGCTCATATTTTGCGCATTTTATTATTGACATAAAATTCAATTCAGTTCAACATTTTTGCATTGTGATTCAGTTTGCATATTTGGTGGGCATATTGGAATTCACGCACACACACACACACACAGACACACACGCATTTAAAGTAGGCTATATATGGTTTATATATAGATGTATTTATATACATTTTTAGTTACTTTAATATTCGTTACAATCTGTTGGCAGATCGCAGTGAAACTTACAGTTTTACTTTCTTGCATTGCTGCAGTTTTTTTCTCATTTTTTTTGTATTCATATTGTGGAAGGTTTTTGTTGTAGTTTTTGGGGCTTTTTGGGGCGTTTTACATCGTCACGATTTTTGCTTACCTGTCAAAGAGAAAGATAGAAAGAGAGCAAAACGAATTGGGGTCATTAGTAAAAGGTATCACGAAAAATGCAATGGAAATTCACTTAAGGTACTATAAATATATATATAATGTAAATATATACTAATATTTAATAATTTTTAAATTTATATATATAATTTATACATATATCTAAATTTATCTTACAGCATAGTTTACTTTAGATTCAATTTTATTTAAAATTACATTTATTAAAGTTTCTTATTTTGGATATTATTAGTAAATTTATTAAATCTGACTATATATAAGCTTATATTATAAATTATAACTATATATTATATTATAGCTATAAGTTCAACAATATTTTTATACTTGTTTACAAAAATGAAAAGAGTATATTGCTTTCAGTGGGACTAGAAATTTGGATAATTGGACATCCTAAAGTATTACGATTTTTCGTTAACAAAATTCAATTTGTCGTTTAGGTATTCGATTTAAATTCAAGTTGGAAAACACTAGATTCGTTTAGAGACATGTTTAATAGCTGTTTTTATACAGTGAATGTGGCATTTATATAATTTTTTCACATCAAAATTTAATAGAAAACGTAGGTAAAGTAGGTAAAAGATCCAATTGGAAAGCACTCGATTATCATAAAGGAATGTTTAAGATCAAATATTGATATAGTGAATTGAATTTTGTTAGAGAAAATCCAATTGGAAATGTAAGTATATGATATAAATTGCAGTTGAAAAACACTAGATTCGAATATTCCCATTTTCCTTACAATTGCCCTAAAATTTTGAAAATATTCAATATTTTTCAGATATAGAGATATTAGATAGTTAAACAATTTGACATAATATATCGCCTGAATGAGATAATCACCAGAACAGTTATAAGAAAGGCTAGATATAAAAAAATCCAATTGGACAATCGTACATTAAATGTATTCTAGTTGGACTAGGCTCACTTTAATTAAAACAACATTTAAGCTCAGTTTCTTCAATTGTAAATCAGAAATACATATACCAATTTACCCATTTTCACAAATATTTCTCGAATTTTCCACAGTTTCTGCCCCAGTTAACTCTCATAAATATTACCCAGTTTCAGTTACAAAGTTCTCGAGCTCCTGCAACCAATGCCAATTGCCAATTCCTTGTCAATTTTTAATTAAACAATAAAAGTCCCCAGAAAAAGAAAGGTTTATTAAGCTGCAGTCAAACGAGAAATCATCTCCGGTAAATAATTTCAAGCCAACTTTTTTTTTGGGGTTTTTTTTTTGTGTGTGGAAATCAATAAAAGCAAATGAAGAAAAATCTCGAACAGGACATCAAAGGCGAGTGAAGCTTTCGGATTAAACGTAACGCAACAGCAGCTGGAAGATGGAAACTAATTTTGACTAAGAAACGCAGCAGAAGCCTCGCATTCGCCTCAAAAGCAATTTTTAATTACAACTGAACTGAAATTTATGTGAAAACTTGGACCAGAGAGAAAAATGCGAGCAGAGCAAAGAGAAAAAAAAGTAGTAGAAGAAGAAGAGCATCGTTCTTGTTGTTCTTGCTGTTGTTGTTGAGTAAGAGAAGAATCTGTGCAAAGGAAATCGACATGCAGATTAAAAGGAAGTTGCATGCAACACAGGACGTCGACGTGGACGTGGCAAGCAAAAAAATTCGATTATCTGCAAGAGGAAAACTGTAATTAAATCTATGGGGTTTTCCTCTCCACACACACACACACACACACACACACACAGAGCCAAAGAAAATGTGAGAATGCAAAAAAAAAAAAGAAAGAGAGAGTAAAAGAAATGAAGAGGAAGAAAAAAAAAGCGACTGCAACGAAATCACGTAAAGCAAACTAATACCGCAACAAGGCGTGCAGATTGCAGGCAACGCACACAGAGGCAGACAGGACCCAGAGTCCTGCGAGTCCTGTGCCACTGCTGCTCAGCTGCGAGCCTGCGCAGCAAAGTGGGCGTCGTTCTTGGTCTTTAGTGGCAGGGATTAAAAGCGAGCCAAATGGCAGCAGCTTAGACCGCAACTCGGACCCACTGCGCTAGTCTTACGCCTCCTGCTAGACACACTACCCAACCCCCCTCAACACCCCCCCCCCCTCCCCCCACTTGCAGCCCCAAAAGAAGAGGCTTCATTAGCATACACAGCAATTCACTCTACAAAAAAATAGAAAGAAAAAAATGGATGGAAAAAACTAAAGAGACAAACGTTTCTGTCGGTTGCGGGCGGCTTATATGCATGTGCCACGCCTACGGGCAGCGCCCATGCCACATGCCATGGATACAGTTGCGGGCAAATGAACAAACGCCAAGAAGAATGCGGCGAAAAAAATTCTAGAAAAAAAAAACGAGAATCTAGAAAAAAAGTCGAATAAAAAAACAACAAAAAAAGTTAGCGTATGAAAAGACAGCGCAATGAAGAGTGCTGCAACGTGGCTGCCTGGCTGTCTGGCTGCCTGGCTGCCTGCCACGGCTTGCTGCAAGATGCCAACTAACTCAAACTCTAGAGATGCGCACCTGAGCGCAGCGCCGCACAGGACGCAGCTTTGACTGCCGGAAATGAACATTGGAGTTGCGACCCAGTCTCCGGCCAACTAAATAACGTCGTGGCTGCAGCAGCTCCTACTGCCCCCTGCCCCATAGTCACCAACCCCTCCCCCACCCTCTCCTCTCACCTGCCCGCTCCAACACACAAAAGAAATTAATTTCATTTTTTTTTTGTTCGCCTCGCACATTTCTTGTTCTTCTTCTATAGCCACTCGATGTTTTGTTTCTGTTTCTTTCTTTTTTTTTGCTATCTTTCTTTCTGGCCCGTCTAAAAAGGAACATTTTTGCAGCTAAACCAAACATTGATTGTCAGCTGGGCGGCAGCTGTGGCAGCCACACACACACACACACACACTCACACACACACACACATACAGAGGCGCCACAAGCCTTTGCAAGCAAAGATGAACAACAGGGACACACGGCATACATACATACAGTGAAGCTAGTCAGCTTGATAATGAATTTAATGATGATTATCATCATCATGATGATGATGATGCTCATGATTCCGGCCTTAGCTTTACAATAGCTGCCAGTTGGGCTAAGCGAAATGTCACAGATATTTGAGCTTTTATCAAAAATATTGCAGCTCAACTTTTAATGCACTTAAAAGCTTTAACAAGTTTGAAAACTCGAGTTGGGAGATACCCTGAACCCAGAATTTGATAAAAATGTGCAGTCAAAATATAACAAAATTAAAAACTATATAAAAAAATAAAAATGCAAAATTTGCAAATTTTGCAAATTTTGCATTGAGTTTCCAACTGCAAAGAGGTCCGAGATATAATTAAAACTAAATTATAAAGATTTTTGTATTATAGTAAAATAAAAAATACGTGATTGCGGTAATATTAAAATAAAAAAACCAAATTTGGAGAACAATACAGGGAAGATTTCTTAAGCTTGCCAAAAGATTAAAAAAAAAAATACCCTGAATTTCTTAAATTTACTTCATTACATTTGACATATTTAATTACTTTATAGCACATATCCTACCCCCGAGTTAGAGTATTTAAAAATAAAGCGTACTTGCTATGTTTTCAACTTCGACGTTACACGAGGCGTATGCCCAACAAAAAGAAGCAGGAAAGAATAGATGGAACGAAAAAGCAAAAGAAAAAAAAAAAGAAATTGCCTGGGCGCGGAAGTAAATGAAGATTCTCCGGCTATAAAGTGTCTCCACTATGCAACAAGAGCGCCAGCTGCAACAACAACAACAACAACAACAGTAGCAGCAGGAGCAACAACAACAACAACAAAAAGCAGAAGCAGCAGCAACAACTGAGCAACATTTGAGTTACGGAAATGAAACGTCAGGCCAGGCTCCGAGCATCCAGCGCCGGAACGAAACAGAGCTCTATACATTTGTGTCTGTGTGTGTGTTTGGGCTCAGGAGTAGCTACCGAGCTACAGTTACATTTACAGTTACAATACACAGCCAGTCAGGCAGTCAGGCAGCCAGCCGGGGCCTCAGTTGCAGCCATTTGAGCAATTGGGCGTTGCTGTCCGCCTGCATAGCCAAAGCGTAGCAACAGTCGCCGTAAAAGAAGAAGAAAAAGGAATACCAGCAACAACAACAAGCAGCAGTAGCATCAACAACAACAACAACAACAACAACAGCGAGCAACAGCAGCAACATGCTTGGCAGACGTTCCATGTACGCTGAATGATGTTTAGGTTAAATGGCATTGCCGTGGAGAGCACGCACAAAGCGCTGTCCGCCATGTTGTTTGCTACGCAGCTGTAGCTTACCGTCCTCTATATGTATGCATGACTGCCATATTCGCCATCCCGCTTGCACTCGCATTGTCATGCAAAGTCCACAAACAAAAAAAACACAGCCCACACTCGTTGGACTTTGGCTTTTGGGTTTAAAGCTTCCTGCTACGTGACCATCAGGCTGCCCAATCTCTCTCCCTCTCCCGCTCTTCTGCCCCTTCCTCTCTTCGCTACTCTTTTTTTTACATATGATGCAGGTGTCTGACTCTGTGTGTGTGTTTGTGTGTTTGCAATTTACTAACTGCTTTTACGCGCGCTCGCGCTCAGCTTTGCGAAAAACCGCAACATTTGTCGCCGTTCCTTTTACGCTGCTGCTTCTTCTATGTGCTGCCTTCGCCCATGTTTACACAATTACAAAAAAAAAAAAAAAAAAACAAAAAGAAAAACTCAAAACAAGAAAAAACCGTAGCTAACAACATGTGGACGACGTCACCGCTGACGTCGCTGCCGGCGTAGCTGTAGCTGCTTGCATTTTAATTAAAAATTCTTCAAAAATTTGCTTTGTGTTCGCCCGTTTGCTCTACCAATAATATCCTTCAAGTTGTTGTTGCTGTTGCTGTAGCTAGCCACCTAAAAGTAGACCACATATTTTTAATTTAACTGCAACAACGTTTGACCAGTCGCAAAACTTGCCACAGGATAAAACAGGAAAGAAAAATCCGATAAAGCATCATAAAAAACTTGAAAACTTTGCTTTAAGTTAACTCTAAGAATCTCATTAAATTCTGCTTTTATCAAACTACCTTAGGTCTTAAGTATCTTTTACCTAACATTGCTCTTAAAAATTTCAATTGATCTCACTTAAATGACAACTTTATGACAATTTGAACTAAACAACATCTGTTCTCTTTGCTGCTCGCACTCGCAGTCTCCTACTTAAAGCAACCCGTTAGACGACGCACACACAGCGAAGCAATAAAAATAAACGTCATATTTGAACTTGAAGACGCTGGAGTAATAAAAAAGAAACAAGGAAAAGAGCGCACGCAATGAATGAAATGAAAACTTAAAGAAGCAAACAGCAAAAGTTGCACATAAAACGGCGACGCGTAGGTGAAGCAAAGCAGCGAAATAAAAAGAAGTCGCCGCGTCGCAGCTGCTGCACATTGAGGAAGTTTGAATTATCAAAATACTCAGCAGACAACACGTTCACACAGTCTCATACATACACACACACACATTCAAGCAAACCAGATAGCGAATGAAAAACATATGAGCAAAGGGAGAGCGGGAGAGCAGCAGACGGCAGCAGCAGCAGCTGACTGACGAAAATAGTACGCGGCGATAGGATAACCAAAGCAAAAATGGCAAAATTTTCGTCAATGTGTGTGTGTGTGTGTATGTGTATGAGAGTGTGTCTGAAAATCAGCCGCTAAAGCGGCCGGCATTTTTATTATTATTATTATATGTTATGTTATGTGTATTTTCGCTTTGCGCTCTTTCGCTTTTTTGAACTCTGCTTTTACACGCTTTATACTTTTATTTACATTGCGCGACGGGCAACGCCACAGCCGCTGCTGCTGCTCAGTCTCAGTCTCAGCCAGCGTCGACGTCGCTGTCGCTTTTTGCTATTTTATTACTCGGTCGCTCGGTCACATGAGCGAGTTTTCGCGTCTTTCACTTTGCCACTTTACTTTACATTACGTTACTTTACTTTAGCTTCTGCCACAGCTGCTTCTGCTACAGCTGCTGTCGCTGTCGCTACTTTTGCTGCTGCTGCTACTTCTGTTGCTGCTTATTCTTCTACTTCTTCTTCACGCTTTCTATCTTTGCTCTGCCGGCGTCGCCACGTATGTGTGAGTGTTTGTTATGTTTGATTTTCGAGTCTTTTATTTTGATTCCCAACAACTTTTGTAGGTTTTTATCTTCTCTCTTCATGTTTTTGTTATTGCTGTAGGTCGAGTCGCGGCGCTTTCGTTTTCATAATATTGCCATTGCCTATTTACAGGCGCGCACATAGGGAACATATTGCAACTTGCAACTATTTAAGTATTTAATCATTTCTCACAGCAATTAATTTGTGAGCAACATCTGCAATGCAAACAAAACAGCCTATGTACAGTCACAAAAAAAAGGGTTGTACATAAGAAAACGACGCCCAATCCAATCAGAAAAAAGCCACCAACTTCTCGACGCGAGCAACAAACGTTGCCAGGCGCCACTGAAAATAAAAACCCAAAAAAAAAAGAAAGAAAGGGACAACCCAACAACAAGAGCGAAAACGACAATTCAAATACAGCGCTGACCATTTGCCGTTTCTTTTTCTCTACTCATAGCAAAATCCCATACATATCAAATTCTGTTAGGCCGAAAGCTCAGAAGGGATATTTTGGCAACTGTATTGATAATTATTAATTACCCAAAAATGCAGGGGATATTTGGAAGAGTTCATTTACATATAAGTATGAGAAAAAAACCAAACAAAAATGTAAAAAAAAAATAACTTTTTAAGAATTTATGCACAAGCAAACAAAATTTAATATTAAAATTTACAAGTACAAAAATATTTGTAAAAAATTAAAAACAACTCTAAAAAAAATTTAAAAAAAAAAAAAACTTAAAAAAATTAAAAAATAAAGAAACGATGTGTTTTATCAGGTAGAGTCAAGCATATATACGGATATATAATAAATATTAATTTACAAAATATATAGAAAATAAATATAAAACTAATTCAACAATACAATATAAATTAAAGAAAACTAAAAATTTTAAATAAGGAATAAAATCTACTATACACAAATAAATTTAAAGAAAATAAATTTTACAAAATAACTAGAAATTCGTTCAAAATAACTTTTTAAATTAAAAAAAAAAAAACTTTAAATTAAACATAAGGCAAGAAATTACACATCAAGGAAACACATATATATATGCAAAATATTTTTTAAATATATAAAAAACATTAAAAAAAAATTATAAAATTATATTATAGATATAAAAAAATATAAGAAATATAAAAAAATTTTTTTTTGTAAAAATATATACAATATAAAAATATAAATTACAAATAAATTAAAAACAAAAAAATTAGAAAATATGTTTTTGAATTAAAATTAAATTCAATAAAACTATTTATTTTGTAAAGACAAATTTTAAAAAACCCTTAATTCTTATCAACACAAAAGCTTAAACATATATATATGTTCAATCATATATCCCATTTATTCTCAATATCTTTCTCTTCCCATATCTGTACCCTTTGCTTTATTTTTGTTGTGCCACCTTCTTAAACGTTTTAATTGTTAGCCTTTGCTCAATTGCTCAATGCTTGCATTTGTCAATTTCAGCTGTATTGATGAGCTCTGAGCACAATCCCAAAGCTCCATTCTCCCACCTCACTCCACCCCAATCCTTTACCGCTCTAGCCAAACAGACAAGCGAACAATGTTATATAGACACACATCCATACATATATACCTATATATGTATACTATATATAATTACATAAAAGTCAGAAGCTATTGCAAAAAAAAAAAAAAGAAAGAAAGGAGTAAAACCCCCATCAGTCCAGGCAAGTTCTCTAAGCGCCAAATGGAAAAAATCCCTCGTTTTAATTTCTCTTTAGCGCACCCAAAAAAAAAAGCAACAGCAACAACAACAACAATAGCAAGAAGAAGCAGAACAGCTGAAACAGAGCGAGAAAAATGCGAGCAAGCAACCTCGAGCAGACCCACCCACCCAACCACCCACTCACAACTACTAAATAACCGATTTTTTTTTCGGTATTTTTTTTTTACTTTTGTTTTTTTTTTTTTTTTTTGAGCAACGTTTCAACTCATCAGCAGTTTTTTCGTTGTTGTTGTTGCTGTTGCTTGGGTGGATTTTTATTTCTCAACTAATCCCATGCCCAGCAGACGTCGCGTCTCGGGGCACACCCTCTCTGATGTCGTGACGCCGCCCGCCCCCAAAAGTGCCGCGCCCACTTTTACCAACGTCGACAATTTTTGCTGTTGTTGTTGCTTGTTGTTGTTGTTGCTGTTGTTGGTGTTGGCTAAAAGATATAGATTACATTTGTGTTGTTTTCAGCTCCAAAAAATATATATATACATATGCTAGATATATATTATATATACATATATATCTAGCCACATGGCTATATGTATCTAGAGTAGAAAAAAAAAAGGTTTGCGTTTTGGTTTCAATTCTATTTTGTTTTTTTTTTTCGCCCCATTTTCGCCTTGCTTCATTTAGCTCGCTGGCCAAAGCTCTCTCCCTCCAACCCTTTCGCTCCCTACCCAAAGCTCTACCAGCTACGCCCCCTCCTCTCTCTCCCTCTCTCCCTCTCTCTCTCTCTGTTGCACTAACTAAAACCGTATCAAAATCCAAACAGACGCAAGAGTCGAGCATCACACAGAACCCAATAGACCAAACTAACAATTGTCAATTTTCAACTATTGAAGATTCCAGAGAACTGTTAGTTTGTTAGTTCTCTATTTCTCTCCCTCGTTCTTTCTCTTTTTCCTTCTCTATATGTGTGAGTTTTCCTGAAAATTCAATACTTTGCTTTGACTGCATGCTGATTTCCACATCGACTATTGTTGACTAGAATATAATGCATACTTTTTACCTTTCTATGCGATTCTCATGAACTTCAAATGAGAACTTGCATAGATTTGTTTCCTTTTTAATGATTTGCATATAAAAATATAAAATGTCAACTATAAATAAGATATTTAGGAATAAATATTTTTGTTATTCTCACTTCTTTCACTTTTCTTTTCTTTTATTGCCTCTTTTTTCGCTTTCAATCAGTTTACTCTATTTTGAGTATTATTTAATAATAGATAGTGAATGTTTTAAGGGAAGATCTTTTAATATGAATCTTACTCTGTCGTTCTTAGTCGAATCTGAAATTTTCATCCACTCCTACTGGATTGTATTTTCCTTCCGTCCCTATCTCTATCTCTCTACCTTTTCTTGAACCCCTTTACTTTCTATTGTCATTTATTCCCCATCAAAATATCACCTCTCCATGCGATTTTCATAGGCGATTTCCCATTAAATATTGCTGGTATTTTTCAATAAATTTCAAGCAAAAGTAAAAGTTGGTTTTTCGAATGACATTCTAAACAAATTTTCGGCAACTTTTCCGCAGGTAAATGAGTCGGAGAATTGAATAACTTTCAGATGCTCAGATCCAATAAATAAACTTGCATTTAAAAGATGTTCTCCAAGTGATAAACAAGACGAGTTCTATTGAATAATATGTTGACGTAAACTTAAGGAATTTCCACCCAACTCTCTCACACTCTGTGTTTGCCTTTGAAGCTGCCCCCTATGTATGTAGCTGTGACTGCGGAACTGTGATTGATGTTCTTCTTGGACGCGTGCCCGTACAGGGCGCACCCCCTTCCCAAGCACCGCCCACCGGACGGCCAACCCACAACAAAGTCGATCGATTAAAGGCCAAAGTAAAACCTTAACAGGAAACTTACAGAAAGCCACCCTTAAAAAAAAAAAGAAAGGAAGAAACCAAGTCGCCGCCTCTGGGCTGCGGGGGGGATTGTTAAATCTCAGGCAGCAGAAGAAAAAAAGCGAGAAAAAAATACAAAAAACAAATAAAAGTATAAAGAAAAGAAATGAGAGAAAGGGAGACAGAGAGAGAGAGAGAGAGGGGGAGAGAGCACGCTGCCCAGTTGTTTTAACATTTCTTGTGATTTTCTTAAATAAATTTGCCTGCGCCCGGGCCAGGGGTGGGGGTGCGTTCGGTTGGGGGTTGGGCTGGTTGGGCACAACCCTCAACTCATTTAAGCACTAAAAAGAAATTAAGAAGTAGCCGCCGTTTGCAGTGCAAATGAATGCAAAAGGAAAACAAATACAAGAAACAGAAAAAATGGAGAAAGAAAGAAAAAAAAGCGAAAAAGAAAAAGAAAAACAAATTGAAAAATATAAAAATCACAGCCTCGGAAATACCCTGATTACGCTATCTGTGTAAGCTGGCTACGGGTGTGTGTGCTAGTGTGTGTGTGTGTGTGTGAGTGTGCAAGTGTGTGTGTGTTGGTGTGTGTGTGTTGGTGTGTGTGCTCAAGTGTAAGCCGCCCCACTCAACTACAACTGCACACGCACACACACACACACACACACACACACACAGTTCCATTTCCATTCGCACAGCTCAATAGGCCTTGTGATAAGCGCTTTGCACACCCCCCACACCCCTCTACCGAGGGTTGGGGTTTATGTTGGCCATGGGCACAATGCACCCGCACTGACTGGCCGGCCGATTCGCTGTTTGGGACTTGATAACCCGCTATTGTATACACAAAAGCTGTAGAGCAACCGGCGCATAATCGTTCTCTCTGTGTGTGTGTGTGTGTGTGTGTGTGTGTGTGTGTATACCCCTCCCGCTCACACTCAATTTGCCCGCCCTCTCGCTTGCTCTCCCTACAATCACCCTTTTGCCTCTTCACTGACTCTGGCTTGGGGCTTGATTTTTCTTGCTCAACTTAAGCGTTTTTGCTCTCATTGTTGTTGTTGTTGTTGTTGCATAGTTTTGCTTGTGCACAGCTGTGGCCCCAGCTACGACCCTACATGGAACCCCCCCCCCCTCTCTCACGCTCGCCCACGCCCATCCATGGGCCCCCCTTTTGGACAGGCTCGTTCATGTCAATTCATGTCAGCTCAGACAAACCGATTTTGGCTTTGGCTTTGCGGCGTTCCAAAAACCCATTGGCTTTTGTTTATATATTCATTTGTTGTTCTTGTTGTTGTTGTTGTGGTTGTTGTTGTTGTTGCTTGGTGATCATTTGATTTGCGCTCGCGAATTAAATACCCTGTAAAACTAGAGCTCAAGCTAGAGAGTTGCAACCTTTCATGGTAAGCTGAAGATAACTAAATTAGTGTAAAGTTGTATGTCAAGAAGATACATATAAATATGAACAACTAGAAGATACCCTGCAATTGTGTGAAATGCTAAAATTGTATATTTCTTATTATTTTTATATTTATAAGCTAAAATATGCATTATCGACTAAAAGACTATTTGTAATTGTGTTAAATAATAGAATTTAACAATTATAATTAGTTATACATATAAATATATTTCTTTTTTTTAAGATCCCTAATATGAACGACTAAAATAACTAAAATTTTAAAGAATTTTAAAAAATTTTAAAAATTTATATTTATATTATATATATTAAAAATATTATAGAAGTCAACTGCTATAAGTTGGACGACTAGCGAATACCCTACACAGGCTAATAACATCAATTGCACGACTAGCACATACCCTGTTTATTTGTAGAATCAGATTTTAACAACATATTCACATTGCAGACGCAAATAATGTCAAAAAATATGATCATAGTTAGCTGCCACAAGCTGCACGACTAGTGGATACCCTGTAAACCTACACTTTTATGTTTGTACATGCTTTAAGCCAAGTGAAAAGAATATCAATAGATTGTGGATAGCTAAAAACTTATACAAAACGTTATTAAACGCTCGATCATTATATACTCTGTAAATTCATAAGAACAAGCTTTCGAGAGCTAAGCTAAGAGCAGTTTTCATTGTTTTACATGCTTCAAATGACTTCAACTAGTTTAACAGGGCATCTAAGCAGTGTAGCCGATTGCACACAAATTTGCTGAATTTCTTGGAGTTTTATTTATTTTTTTCTAAAAAAAAATCGTTGCTCTCTTTAGTTAGTTGTGAGATTTTCGCAGCAGCTGTTGCCGCCACTTTGCTGCACAGCACTTGGTAAACTTTGACGCTTCTTGATGGCTCAACTTAACTTCTCTATTCATATTTCTTCATTTTTTTTTTTTGCCTTTTGTAACACTGCACTTTTGAAATATATCGATTGGCTTGCATCCGATTGAGGGTTTTGGTATTGAAAATTCACTTTGAAATTGGAATGCGATAAATGCATTCGAGTGGAAATGCTTAGGCAAAAAAAATAAATCAAGTAAAATTATGAAAAAATGCTAGGACTAGCAGATATCTTATACATTTTATATAGAGTACAGCTAAGCATATAGAAACTTATGCATTTTGTTGAGCTTTTGCTTAAAGCTTTGTAAAATATTTAGTTAGTACTACATTTCCAAAAGTCTAGAATTTTTCAAAATCCTAAAGATATTAAAATTTTTTAAAAAATAATTTTAATTTATTTTGAAGTGAAATATTTATCTAAAAAGTTTTAAAATGCAAAAACAATTTTTAACATCTAACTTTTTGCCTTGAATAAATATTTATAATTTTCTTTTTAATGAAAACTCACTTTTTTTTTATTTTTTTTTTTTTTGAAAGGCTTTAAAACTTAGAATAAAAATATTCAATATGTAAATGTATAAAAAATTTAAAATAATAATATTTAATATGGTTTATTTATTTTAAAACCTTTTTTATATAACAAAATACATTTATTATTGTGCTTATTTTTTTTATAAAAAAAAATAATAATAAAAGTATACAATAAGCTGTAATTTTTTTAAGAAACTGAAACAGCAAACTTGAACACAAAATTGTTCAACTTAAAGCTATTAAAATAAGACCTTCAACAGTTATAAATATATCCTGCTTTAAAACATAATTTCACTGACTTCAAACCAAACTTTTCTCTTTCATATTTATAATTTGTTTTTAACATTTGGTTAAACAAACTACAAACATAATTTATTTTTAGCTTTTGCAAAAGTTTTGTAAAAGAAAAACAAATATAATATTGAAGCATGCTAAAAGCTTTTCATTGTGTGTGATTTTTGGCATTATGTTAGTGGTTTTTAGTGACCATAACTTTCACATTATGGGCACGAAAACGTCCAAAAACGAGACCTCAATTGGTGGCTATTGGGAAAACCTTAAGAAAAAATACAACAACAACAATAACAACAACAAAATAAATACAAACAGGCAACGACTATGTAACTTAACTTTTGGGTGTGCCAAAGCAGCCCAATAAGAAAAATGAAGGGAGAAACTGACCAAAAACACCAACAAAAAAAATCGCTCAGTTTCATTGGCTTTCACGTTTTTTAAGCTCTTATATATTTATATATATATAAAAAAAATGTATATATTTATATACTTTTTTTTTTGTATTTTTTGTCCGTTATTATGTCTCAGTTTTGTTTCTGATGGTCGCTAATTGCGAGCGAGCGCAACTAAGAGATTGGCAACTGAGGCCCGTGCGTGCAAGTGAGAAAGAGAGAGGGAGATGCAGAGGGAGAGAGGCGTAAAGTTTATTAAGGGTGTGGTGTGTGCGTGTGTGTGTGTGTGTGTGTGCGCCTAATTAATGGCATTATTTGATGGGACATGACAGGGCATGCCAAGCCCTTGGAAAGGTGCGTAAAACTAAATGGGGAAACAAAAATAAAATAAAATAAAATAAAGTAAAAGAAAGAAAGTCAAAAAGTTGAACTTGAAAAGCCCCCGCGGATAGGCAACATTTTAAGGGACTTTTTTGACAAATTCCCAAAAGTTTGCTTACAAATACCCAATCAATTTGCACGCAAACAAAAAATCCCTTTCAAAGAGTTTCACTCATTGAACATATGTCAAAGGGAAATTCTAGTTAGATTCAAGAGAAAAACATACCTTAGGCAATTAGACCATTTAATCCTCGTGCGCAGCTTTTCTTGTATTTGTTCTCTTGCGAGTTATAATAACGTAGTTTTATTTGTTGTAGAGTCGGTTGGACAAATTGTAGTAGACGACGTGACGGAATCAATTGCATACAATTATAGATTAAACTCTGATTTCGTTGTATGTGTGTAAGGATATATATTGTGTTAGACCCAAACGAAAGAGAAAATATATAGATATGCACACCAAACAAACTTCTGCTGCTTCTTTACATATATATTTATATAGATATATATTAAAAATATATACTTTAGATGTATTTTTAAATAATAAACAATAATATATGTATGTATGTAATTGTAAGAACGCGCGCACAAAACAGAGATATGGAGAGCAAAATGGACGCAATCGTTGCGATTAGTTGTGAAAAGACTGTCTGTGTGTGTGTGAGTGAGTGTACGTAAGAGCGATAGTGTGAGTGAGATGGAAGCGTTTTGTATTTGTTGTAATTATTTTTTGGGAATTTTTTGATGTTTTAATTTGGTTTGTTTTAGTTAAATGTTTGTCAACATGTGACTTTAATTTGCACAAGTATTTTTATATTTTTATTTTATATTATTTTGTTGCTTGCTATAATGAAAATTGTATTAATGAGAAATGCTGAAAAGGCAAAATATTAATTGCACAAAAAGAGAGAGAGAGATAGACAGCGATGCTGCACAAAGCAGCGACACCATCTGGCAGGCAAATCAAAAAAGAAGAAAACAACAAAAACATAAATAGAGCGCGCCTAGTTCAATAAACCGTAATGCGAGAACTGGAGAGCGGCGCGCAAAGTCAAAACACACGCGAATAACGCGGCAAAAGGCAAATGCACATAAAATAAATACGAAATATGTATATAAAAAATACAAAAAAAAAAAAAAGAAGAATAATCATAAAAAGTAAAGCGCGCAGTCAGCAGGCGACGGCGGCGGCACTTGTCACACACACACACACCAGCACATGTCAAAAACTTGCAAGGCGCAGCGACAGCAGCAGCGGCAGCAGCAGCGGCAGCAGCAGCGATAGCGACAGCGAAGCAACGTCAACGTCATACGAAAAGGAATGTTGCGGCAGCGACATGTGTTTGATGTATGCAGCCAGTCAGGCCATGTGTGTGTGTGTGAGGGAATGCCTCTTTACGTTTACTACGTAATGCCGAAAAGAAACGTAAGTCGCTTAAGCTGTGGCCCAACTTGAATTCTTATACGTTTCGCGGTATTTCTTTTCGCCTGCTGTTTTGTTCTTATTGGACTGCTGCTGCTGCTGCCACTGCTCCTACTACAGCTTGTTTGTTCTTATTGGGGGAAGCCAGACAGCGGTCTGTCTGCGCTGATTTTGTGCTTGCAAATGTGTGTGTGTGTGTTATTGTATTTGTGTGTGTGTGTAAATATTTATGTGTGCATACGCGCGCGAACTTGAATTTATGCAAAAATAAGCAGCTAAAAGAGGCTGCCACATGAGGCGCTGGCAGCGACACACTAACGGTACACGAACTGGGGACCGAGTTTTATTTTTAAGCACTTTTTTCGGCCAGTTTAAATTTGATTTGCTTGCAGCAGAACGCGCAGAATTTACGTTTCGGATAATTAAAGGGACTGACTACGTATGGGAGAATGGTGAGGGGGGAGGGAGCGGGAGGAATTGTGCTGAAACGCAGCGGTCCAATTGGCGATATATGTACGTCCAATTGGAAATGACGGCGACGAACAGACGACGACGACGGCTGAAGGCAAGCGGCAAACGGCGGACGGTGCAAATAGTACGCGATAATTACAGCAACGTGGCGGCGACCGAGTGTCCGATCGAAGCAAGACCCACCGAGTACAAATGTTGTCTGATGGCTGGCAACGGCAAAGTTGGCAGCATTGACCGTCGTCGCTGCCGCTGCGGCGCAAAGAAAGAAAGAAAGAAAAAAAACACAAGAAAAGGCAACGGCAACAGCGGCGACAGCAGCGACGGCGGCGGCAGCGGCAGCGGCAGCGCCAGCGTGTGAGCGAATGCAGACACACACACACACCGATACTACATGCACACACATACACATATACAGTTACATACATATGCGACAGAACGATGAACGATGATGATGAACCGAATTACAAATAAAAGATGATGCCAAAAGACGACGACGTCTACGTTGACTGCGACGACAACGATTAGCAAACAGCCAGGCGCAAGGAGCAAAAGCATACACATACAACCACACACCCACACGCTCAGGCACACTCATACTTACACACACACACACACCCATACACACCCATACACTCAAAGTAGCAGCGGCAGCGAAAAAAAATCGGTCGCAATCGGAAAAAATTGCAGAGCGTAGCCGCTCTCTGCACATAAAAAGAGAAAAAGAAAAAAAACATAAGCAAGCCGCAACTCACACAAACTCACACACACACACCCAACCGACAGAGACGTACTCAAGCATACAACAACAACAACAACAACATAAGCAGCAAGCAGTACAAAAAAAAATCGAAGCAGCGAAAAAATGAGAAGAAACACTGAGAGCAGCAGCAGCAGCGCCGGCAACGCCAACAACAACCACAAAGAGCTCAGCAAGAAGCTTGAAAAAAATTGCGGCACAACACGCGCACCGTGGGCCGCGCTCTCTCAAAACGTGAACGAAACTCTTGCAGACAACAACAATTTGCATTATTGATGAGCAGCGTGAGTCGGTCGTCGGTTGTAGGCGCCACCCAACCCCACACATACATTTCTTAACAAACTTGCGGCAAACTTACAAGTGTGTGTGTGTCTGTGTGTGTGTGTGTGTGAGCGAGTGAGTGAGACAGTGCGCATACATAAGAGGACCCCCCTTAGTGGGGCTGAGTATGTGGGTGGTTGGGTGGTTGTTTGTATGGCGGGTGCCAAGTATATAACACCCTTAGAAAATGACCAACACTGACCAGGCCACCAAATGCGACGATGTACGCCCATTAACTGGAGATGAATTCGCTTGGCCATGATTTGTGTTGGGTTGACACCCAAGTGGGTGGGTGGCCGCTGTCGGCCGGGTATGAAGCTGCAGACTTAGTCGCTGCAAGCGGAACCAGTAAAAACAATGGAGCATTTGAGCTACAAAAGAAAAAAGAAATAGAGTTGCAGCAATTGATGGGCATCGTTTTTTCTTCTTTTATTTCTATTTTCTTGTTACTAGTTTGGCTACAAGCGAGAACAAGCAACATAGATGTTCAAATGGGTGTGGACAAGGGCTGAGAAAACGGGCCGGAATCGAAAAATAGCAGAATATTGGATTCAGGTGCGACTTTTAGAAATATATATTGATATGATATTTGCAGTTTTCTGCAAGTATTTTGTAAATCAAATAAATATAACAAGCAAAAATAATAATAATAATAAAATAGTGTCTATAATAAATACAGTCAGCTTATAGAATCATATTTTTAAATTTTTTATATATAAACATATATTTAAATTTTTTCAATTATATCTATGCACTCGCATCCAAAAATTCACCTACGACTCGAGCAATCGTGCACCACTGTGCGGCAAAAACAATGCGCCGCAAAGAAAAAAATTCTCTCTCGAGCAACAGCAACAACAACAACAAAGGGCCCCCAGCAGACGAATCTGAAGACAAGAAACAGGACGAAAAATACGCAAAAAAAATTGCATGACGGAACTGGACAGACGCAACGTCGTTCATGGGAGCAGGAGCAGCGAAGGTAGCGCGCGAGACGGAAAGAGAAACTACTTGGACCAGTGGGAGGGCTGAGAATGAAAGTGTACTATGAGTCCAAGCTCACGCTCACACTCGCACTCACACTCAAGCCACTCTCACAGGCAGCTGCAAGAGTGTGTGTGTGTATGTGTGGAGCAGCTGGGCTATTGTTGGCGGACACTCGCACACATATTTATATAAATGTGTGCGTGTGTGTGTGCGTGTGAAGCATTTTTTCTTTGCGCTTCACTCAATTTCAATTTTTTCTTTTATTTTGCCTCCTTTTCGCTCAGCAGCGATTGTCCTGTACTGCTGTTTCCTTCAAAAAGTTCAAAGTGGCAAGCCAAAGCGCGCTCTCACTCACACACACACACATACACTGAGACACTTTGGCGACGTGCTGTGGGCAAAAAAAAAATACTCAGAGAGCAAGCAGAGCAGAGAAAAAAAAAACGAAACGAATTCTGCACAGAAAATAAAAATTGTTTGCAAGAAAGAATGAAAGAAAAAATCGGAAAAAATGCAAGCCAAGTGGTTGCTGGGCGCAAAGGGAGGGAGGGAGAGAGGGAGTGAGTGGGAAGGAAGGTAGCAGCATGCTGGCTGTTGGGTGTGCCCGCTATGTCTCCAACGCCAACCCCCCCTATTAACTGGGTTGCTGCCATCACCACCGCCGCCACCGTCGCTTTCGCTGCTGAGGCTGCCGTCGACGTCTGCTGCTGCCGCTGCTGTTCTGCTGCGCCCGTGTGTGTCAGTTTCAGCTGCTCACATAGTTGGCCGAAGATAAAGGTGACGTTGATGGCACCGGGGGGGAAGCAATGCAATGCAATGGGGCCAACCAGGCGCAGGGTAGGGTAGGATAGGATGGGATAGGATAGGGTGCTGGCGATGGGAAGACCCTCAAGTGTTGGCATGCAAAAAAAAAAAGAAAGAACAAAAATAAAGAAAGAAAGAGAAAAAACAATAAATATAGCCAAGCACATGGCGGCGCTGTTGTCGCGGCATATGCATGCATGTGTGACACAAATACATACACACACACACACACAGAGATTAATACATATGCATGTAGTCTGTGTAAATGTATGTAACGGCTTTATGTCTGCTGCGTGCATACATACACACATATATATATATATACATATGTATATATTTTTGTCTCGCAGTTAATCATCTACATGCGTGTATGCTTCAATGAGTGCGAGCAAGAAAGAGCGAACCATTCGCTAAAAGCATTCCACACAGTGCCCAGCATAATTAACGCTT
The DNA here is from genome assembly GCA_035045345.1 of Drosophila hamatofila. Taxonomy (NCBI): domain Eukaryota; kingdom Metazoa; phylum Arthropoda; class Insecta; order Diptera; family Drosophilidae; genus Drosophila; species Drosophila hamatofila. Next base: position 21,620,616 of record JAWNPA010000012.1, on the reverse strand, counting down.
AGCAAAAATCGAATCTAAGCTCTAGGCGAAAAAACAGCAATGATGAAAAAAAAAACTAAACCAAGTGGCAACACTGCCAGCGCCGCGTACGAAAGAGCTAGCAATAGCCTATATGAAACATACACACACACACACACTCAGAAATACAAAGTCCAGTTTGAGGTCCAGTCGCACTCAGCAGCCATACAACATTTTTCAAGGCGATGCAGACGCGCCAAAAAAAAAGGGGGCCACCATGCAAAATCACACAAAAAAAAAAGCAGCAACAACAACATCAGCAGCAACAGCAGCAGCAGCGTCAAAATACGACGCACCAGGCGCTGGGCAAGACGAAGCGACGTCAACGTTGACGTCCACAAAGCTTCACATACAAAGCGACGCCATTGAAGTTGCGGTCGACGACGACGGCGAAGTCGCAACGCACAACGGCAAAAACATTCAAAAGTACAAGGGCAACTACAACAACTACAACAGCAACAACAAGAACGGCAACGAGACAGAAAATAAAAATGGGCGAAAAAGTTTTTATACATAAAAGTGGTGGCAAAGCGCGGCGAGAGAGGCAGGAGAGCCACAGCACGAAACTCCAAGAACATGTGCAGAAACAACGGCGACGACGATGACGACGAAAGAGATACAAACAAACACAAGCTGTAGTATAGCTGTGTATAGTTGCCACCTTTTTCTCCGCTCATTGGTAATTTGTGCAAGGAGACGGCAGAGGCAGCGACAGCGGCAGCGGCGAGGGTCTCACACAGATGGCCGGCAAACTTTTGCAGCGAAAATAAAAATGGAGCGCACGTTTGTGACAAAAACAAAAAGCAAAAGCAAAACCAAAACTTGCAGCATGAATGGGAAGTTGTTGCCGTCGTTGTCGTCGTCGTCGTCGCTGTCGTTGGCTGCCCGCCGTCTGAAGCCAGCGCCGCGCGCTCTGCGGACACCGTGTATATATGTGTGTGTGTGTTTGTTAGAGAGTGAGAGGGTGGGCCACCGTTTGAGTGTTGCGTCAGCTTGAGTTTGAGCGTTTTTTATTTTGCTTTCTCTGTGTGTGTTGCTGTTGTTGCTGGCCAACGACTCAAGCCGGCATCGCGTGTGCATTGAGTGAGAGCGTTAATACGATGAGCCCGCTCGCCAGGAGCCACAGCTCGTGCACATTAATGCCAGCCACCAGTGTAAGCAAACGGTTGCTGTCTTGGCTAAACACAAATGGTTGTTGCGCAAATAAGTTAATGCGTAAAGTGCTAGATAATTCGTTAAGTGTCGTTAAATGACGTTTTTTAAAGGTAAATATTTAGAATATAATTTAATTGAATTAACTGTTCTGAGCTAACTTTACCTGATAAGCAACTTTACCTTAAACAATCTGCCCAATTGTGCTCATATTTTTTAAAATTTTAATTTTATTATTAATTATTAATTTAAGTCTTGGTACGTTCACAATATGGCAAGCAATAAAAACAATAATAAAACAATATTTGCAATACTCGTAGCGAACAGAGAACTGCATAAATAATCAATATTAATTAAAAGCTGCTCACATTCTTTATCAAAGGCAACAATAACGGGAACAACAACAGCAATCAACGGTTAATGAAGCGCACAAATGACAATTACAATGGCGTTCGTCAAATGCAATGCAGCGCAGACAAACAGAGAGGGAGGGGGAGAAAGAGAGAATGAGAGGCAGGCGCAACAGGAGAACCGAAAAAAAACCTGCGAGATAACGAATTCGAGCAATAATTGTGGGTGGATTTTGTGTGTGTGAGAGAGAGAGAGAAGATATAAGTATGTGTGTGTGCTGCTGATCAATTTAAACAGAGAGAAACACACATACACACATATATATACATATACTAACTACTGTTGCTGTGTTTGTTGTTGTTCTCAATCAGTTTGCGCAGAGCCAAAGGTGCGGAATATCCATGTGAATGGCTTATATAAATAGTAAGCAATACTTATACATATATATCTATACACATATACATGATTACAGAAATCTATTCGAGATAAAAGGCCGTCGCAGTAAATGCGTGTCAAAGGTGCGGCGGCTGCATTTGCCACAGGCTTTTCACTTGGAAAAGCAGTCAAAGAAAACTGTGTACAAAGCAATTACGGCGCATACACCAAGAGAAATGGGTAGTGAGATCAATAAAAATACGTATAGAAAGATCTACACTGAGCGTAAAGGGGAGCTAACTTGATTTTTGTATTTATTAAAAAGCATTGCCCATAAATACACTGAAAGAAAACATACTAAGCAACATTTAGATAAACCTATGCCTAAATTTGGCAGATTCTTTTTCTTTTGGGGTATTTTTGAGTGTATTTATTGAGCATTGCCAAAAAATACACTGAAAAAAATACTCAGCAAAATTTAGATATAATTATGTTTTAATTTAGCAGAATCTATTTTATTTTGATGTATTTCATGGCAATGATCAATAAACACAAAATCAAGCTCCCTACACTGAACGAAATATTTAAACCAGACTAATATAAATATGTGGATGTATTTGCTTAAGTTTATCTATAAATTCACAATTTAAAATTTTTGGCTGTATTTGTTTTTTTTTTTTTTTTTGTATCAACAAATCGCTAAACACTTTATACACTGAGGGAATAAATATGCAAGTTGTTTTTTTTTTTAATATCTACAACCTAATATCATAAAGCTTTTCAATATAATCAATCCATCAATCATCAACTGACTTAGTATCACAGCCTTAACACTATCTTATATATAAATTTTATAATATATAATTTCCCAACATTCCCACATGGAAACAATCTATTTAAGATAAACGTTTTATGCATACAGTTCAAAGTACTGTAAAAAAACAATGTTCAAATCTATTTTTAATTATCAGCGCTTATCATTAATTTGTTTATATGTATATACAATATATACATATATATAGAGGGTAAATGAAAATTATGTTTGCTATAGCTCGTCTATAAAGTCTATTTATAGCTAATCTAATAACAATTAATAGTAAATTTTGTCTATACAGAGAGCTATTTGAATACATATATACTGAATATACATAAAGATATACACGTTTCGTTTACCTTTAGGTAATACCTATTAAAAGTACAAAGAATAACTTTCAATTTCTTTTCAAATTCACCCACAAGTTTCCTGCAGGGTATTCCACAGTCTATCATCCTCTACCCAGAGCTAATTCGAATATGGATTTTCAATTATAGACAATTGACAATTAAAACCTTGTTCAAGGACCTATTTTATAGAGAGTTCTAATTGTTCCGTGGGAAATTGCGTCCACTTAGACTTAAGCCGCTTGGGCAATTATATATTCAATTATTTAAGGTGTTGCCCGTGTAGGGGGTGGGACAGTGTGCGCACTCACCTGTAGGTCCGATTCGGTAACATCGATTTCGCCGCGATAAACAAAATCGATAATTGTCTTTAGGTCTGTGAATATGATGTCGGCGGGTAATATAATCGTTGGATGCTTGCACGGATTCTCCAGCAGCAGCTTTTGGAAATACGTTGAGCAGGCGGATAAGACGACCTAAAAGGTAAATTCATTAATAATTATCGATAATTATAGATATTGAATTTATTGATCAATTCGATCAATCACTCACCTTGTGCGCCTTGAGCGAGCCATGCTCACAGGACAAGGTCACATCGACAAAGGAGAGATCCTCGCGCAGCTGTTGAAACACTGACGTCATCGTGTTCTGATAGTTATTCCAGCGCAGACTGAAGTACTGATGTCCCCGCACGGCGGCCATTTTGTATGTATGAGCAAGTGTTGCTCAATCTCTTAACTTTCAATTGCAGTTATTTGTTGTTTACGTCTGTCTCTCCCTCTCGCTCTCACTCTCTTTCACTCTGCCCGTCCCTTCACTTTCGCTGAGGCGCAGTGTGACAAAAGCTCAGTGCTACGGTTAACGTTGTTGACGACGACGACGACGACGGCGACGACGCTGGCGCAGACGTTGGCGTTAGCGTTGCCGTCCTGCTGTTGGCAGCGCTGTAATAACAATGCAAGTGCAAATGCCGTTAGTTGTTGAATATTGAATAGCTTAAAATAGATTTGCGCCTGCGCAGACAGCAAACACCGCAAATTGCAATTATTTTGCATTTGCTTTGCGCATAATTAATAAACATTTATCAATTATTCACACGACAAAACTGATCAATAAACGCATAATGCCCAACCAACAAACGAGTGCTGCAGCCGCTTTTTTGTTTTTGGCTCAGCTTCTACACCAAACGCAACGCAACGCAAGTTGCAACTGAGCCAGCTTTTTGTGGCATAGTCACGGATGCAAAAGGCCGACGCGACGCGCCGCGCTGCCTGCTGTGGCAAGCCATGTAAAAGGAGTCCATTGTGCGACGCATTACAACGCCAAGCAACGCACAGCAAAGCAAAGCAAAGCACAAACTATGCAAGTCTCCCAAAAAAAAAAAAAAACAGGTAGTTGATGCAAATCCCTTAGATATAGACTAGTGGCTACCCTGTAACTTTCAATTTTAAGTATTTCTTAGAAAACTTTAAATAAATTATGACTTAGCTTTGTTTACAATTTTTTATTAATTATTTCTATATATTAATCGGAAATTAAATGTGTGAATTAGGGCTTAAAATTAAATATAACTCAATAAACTGGTAAAAAAAAATAAAATAAATAATAATAAAAAAAATTTAAATAAATAATAATAAAAGAAATTAAATAAATAAAATTAAAAGAAATTTAATAAATAATAATAAAAGAAATTAAATAAATACACTTGTTTAAAACCATTATTTGTAAAAATATTTGTGATAAATAATTAATATATATAGTATAAATATATATTTAATCTATTTTTAAATTAATGAATTTATGATAAAATACAAAAAATGAATCAAAGCTTTTTTAAATATATATATATATATATATATATATATATATATATATATATATATATATATATATATATATATATATATATATACATATATATATTCAATATCTATATGTTTTATATTTATTCGAAACTTAAAATGTTAAGTTAAATAAATAAATAATAATTTTTTGAGATGAATGAGTACGGTATGTTAAAGTACAAAAAATACTAAACAAAATTAATGAATGAGCGTGGAAAGCAAAAATAATTAAATACAAATTAATATTAAAGTTTGTATTGAATTATTAAAAAATAATAATAACAAGAATATTCTTATACCCCATTTTCAACTACTTCAAATCAATGGGTATCGTTTTGTTGTTATTGTTGTTTCCTTGCAACTATTATCCATATACAGTATAGCCTGATTACCAATCCAATTTCATGCTTAACCCTTGGCCAACACCTCGCATTAGGCCTCTTTTTTTTCCCATTTCCATTAATTTTTGTTCAATAAAACTTTCTGCATGCGGCCCATTGTCGTTGCGTGGTTGGCGATTCAGAAAAGTTTTTTAGTTTTGTGCATGAAAATGTAAAATACGGCGCTGCCTTCTGCCCGGGCCAAAAGAAAGAAAACCGAAACCAGTTTCAGGCTTCAGGCCCGAAGTTTATACTCTTTACATTTATTTTTACTTTTAGTTGGTTTTTTTTTTTTTATTCATTTATTTTCATTTCAATGGCACGTACAACCTCATGATGTTGTTGTTGCTGTCTCGCTCCATTGGTATTGTCAAAATAAATAAATAAAAAAAAGTGAAATAGGAATGCTGAAAAGGATGCTGCTGCTGCGCCTGCTGGCTGAAAGGAGTGAATGCTGGCAACCAATTCAGTTAACAGCAAAAGGTGAGGAGAGTACTGGGTTGAGCCAACGACTCGAGACATAGGCATAGACACAACAACAGCAACAACAACAACAACGACGACGAAGACGACAACGACGGCAACCGCGTACAATGCCAACATTGAGCTGCAACTTTAACGACCGCAACGAACGCTGAAATTTTAACTTCAGAAAGGATAGTATGCAGTTCAAGCAGCAGCACAAATAATAAAAAATAAATAAATAATATATATGTATATGCAAAGATAAATAAAAAATAATATTTTCATAAATATTTTCTTTTAAGTATTTTTATTTACATATATATTATTTTTTATTTATTTTTATTTACAAAGTTATTTTTTAGATATTGCATATCTATTTATTTCTATATAATACATGTATCATGATTATTATTATTATTTATTTTAGTTAACTATAGTTAACATTTTATTTACTTATTTTTTATTTGTTTTACATTTTTACATATATATTGCCTTTATATTATATTAATTTATCCATTTATTATATTTTATTTATTTATTTTATTTACATATATTTTTTATAAGGGGTCAACTGCATACGATCCTTGATGAGGTTAAAAATGAAGCACTCTTTCATTAAACAATTAAATTCCCTATAAAAATACTTTTATGGATAAGATATTGTTTTAAATTTATTTTTATTTACATATTTATTTTTTATTTACTTTAAAATTTGTCGTTTTTTTTTTTTTATTTTATATTTAGATATAAATATTTTTTATTTATTCAATTATTTTTATATATATTTTTATTCAAACCCATTATTTTTTATATATAAATATGTATATAATTTTTGCTGGGTTAACTGTATATGCTCCTTGCAGACATGGAAATTACACCACTCTCTTATTACAAAATTAAATTCCCTATAAAAAATAATGTTCATCAATAAACCAAACAAATTTAGCCTCAGCAAAAAATGACCTGCATATGCGCCTTCAATCACGCAGGGCTGCGCGGGCTAACGGGGTGCGTTTAGCTGTGCAATGTCATTGCTTTGCTGCTTTGCATGCAGTTGGAGCAAAGCAAAGCAAAGAAGCAGATTGGAGGAAAAAATCCAACTCGAAATCAAAACAATAAACCGCGCACCAAAATGGAATGCCAAAAAAGCAAAAGCAAAGCAGAGCAAAAAAAAAAAAAATAAAGAAGCAAATGTTGCCACCCACCCACCACTTGCACACTCCAGAAAACGTGTTGGATTTAGAGCGGCAAGTCAAGAGAGAGAAAGAGAGAGCGAGAGGCAGTGAGCTTATAATCAGTCGTGCATTTTATGCGGCCTGTTTGTTGTTTTGATGCCGTTCTTCTGCTTCTTCACCATTTACGCGACCAATCCACGTTTTTTTTCTTTGCGCTATTGTTTGTTGCTCCCCTGTTGCTCGTTGTGTTCGTCTCACACACACGAATGCTCACTCACACTCACACGAACACATACACACACTTCGTAGAAGTCAAGTTGCCGCCATTTGGAGCCTTTGCTTGCTTCGGCCTTTTTCCTTTGCTTGCTTGTTTGTTTGCTAAATAGATTTTTTTCTTTTATTCTTCTTCTTCTCGTATGTCTACGTTTTTTCATTTTGTTTGCTCTTGAATATTTGTTGTGTGCTCTGCATACTCTTCTTTCGGGTATATAAATTAACCGTAAACTAACATTATGTACTTTTTAAAAGCTTTTTAATTCCCTTTCGTCTGGAGACTTTTATTTTTGTTTTATCTATACTTTCTGTTCACTTTTAGAAATGTACGAGCTGCACAGTGGTACACATGAATGGAAAATGTATAAATATTATTTATATTGTAATATAAATATACTGTTAAAGACTTATTTTACGGTAAACAAAGTAATCAATCATCACAACTGACTTGTGGCAAATAATAATTATTTATTATTAACTACTTCTGTATTGAGTTGCTTTTATCCCACTGTATAGCCGCTTCATTGCGCTTTGATTATGCATGAGCAAGCGAGACAGCTGTTTTGCACGTTGACGCTTGCATATGTGTGCGTGCGTATATGTGTGTATGAAGTAGATAAAGAAGAAGCACAAGACAAATGACAGACTAAAACAGCGCTGATGCGGTGGGTGAAGAAGCAAAGAAAATGGATTTTAAACATTTTTGTTTTGATTATTATTGTTCTTGTCGCACAGCAACGATGGGGGCAAAACTTATAAAGTAAACTAGAGAGCGAGCGAGCGTATGAGTGTGTGTGTGTGTGAGTGTCAATGCGAGAGGCCGAAGTGCAGGTGGCATGGAAATTTGCACGATATACGAATATGTCGTATGTCCCCCACTATATTTGCTCATGTAAATAAATGTGTAATGCTTAACATTGTCGCAATTGACATCAATTGAAATGTGTTGCTTCTGTTTTTCTGTTTTTTTTTTTTTTTTTTAAAATTCTGTTTTTTGCCTGCTTTTATTTTTAGTTGATTTACCTTTTGTGTTGTTGCTATTTCTATTTAAATTTAGAGCTTTGCAATTTGTTGTTGCAAGTGCACATCAGCGCTGACGTTGCCACAGTCGTTCAATTTGTTGGTCCTCTTTTGCATAATTGGTTGCACACATGGCGCACGCATTACGTCGTCTAATTGTACAATTTTTGTTCAGCTTTTGTTGTTTTTATTTGCCGCCTTACGTTTTAAGCGTTACGTGTTCCTATATTACGTAGTGTACACGCATAGAGATCGCGATTACAGTAAGCGGTGCGTTAGTTGTTGCTGATGGTGTTGTTGTTGCGCAGTTTATTGGTTATTTTTATGCACATTTGACGCGCGCACTCACACACACACGCAAACAAACTGACAAACACACACGTACACTGAGATCGAGAGAGACGCACGCATACATAGGCAAGTGTGCAGCATTTACCGCCAAGTTATATTTCGCATTCGTCTTTTATTATATTTTACCTTCTTTTTTTCTTTCCTACTGTTAACTTTTCGTTTTATTTTTATTTCCTTTCGTTTATTTGCGCTGTTGTCCGTCCGTCCCGCTACCTTTCCGCTTTACGATGTTCTTGCCCGCTCACTCACACACTCGCGTACGCACACGATTGTAGCCACACATTCGACTCAATTGGTTTTTCAGCTGCTTTTTCGTAATTTGCAAATAGTTAATTTATTCTATTTGGCTAGCCGTATCACTGCAGAGCGAATCGCACTTTGCTCGTTTCATACTTTAAATTAGCATTGCTTTTTGTTTTGCGCACTTCTTTTTTATTTATTTTTTTTTGTAGCTCACTCGCGTTGGAATTTCGCTGGCAAAACGGAATTTAAAATAATAATTATTTTTTCCACTCGTCGTTCATCGGAGGTTTGCTCGTGTTCGCCATTTTCGTATTCAATTGGCCTTGCCAGACTGTTGCGCACTGCGAACGATGCCACAGATATGCAATATAATTAGCTGTCTGCTTGGTCAGTAGAGTTACAATTTACTACAAATATTAATCTGATATTTATTTTACAATTATATACATTATTTACTTGGCATTTTTTAAATATATTTTAAGTCGCGCTAGCCGTTCCAGCAGCTGGCAACATTTTTTGTTATGAGAAGCCGTTTGTCTCTTTTGCTCGCATTGTTTTTGCTCATTTACTTTTGTGCTGTTGCGTTGCACACGAAACAGCTGGAATGAAATGCGCGCGCACAATTTGAATTTAAAGCACCAAAAAAAAATAGTTATTTCTAGTAAATTACTTGTGGTGTAACCATAGAGAAAAATAAAATTAAATGTAAAATAAATGTATTTATGTCGTTTTGTAACAAGTGTTTGTTGATTTTAACAGCAGTGTGGCGTGTACACACTGTTAAAGAGCATTGCCAGATGGGCAGAGCGCAATGAGGGACAGCACGAAAGCTGAATGCTATGACACTAATGATAATTATCGATAGTTGGCGCTCCCATTTGAATTTAAGTTTCTTAACTGAAATGTAAATATCTTTTCTGTTATACAACAGCTGCATTTGAATTACTTATTATTTATAAATTTATTTATGTACGGTATGACGTTATGGCAAAATACTGTCATGGAAAGTCTTGGGATTGTTAAATTATATTTATGTATTTATAATAAGCAAATAAATATTCGTAGCCAAAAGTCGACATTTGCATAATGAAGGCGAAACAATTCAAATGAGTTGCAATTTTCAGTTGTTGAATGCGAAAGTGACTTGCATATGTATGTGATGTATGTATGTATTTACTTGTATGTATGTATGTATAAGTACTTGTGGGTGCGGAAGTGGGTGGCGAGACCATAAAAACCGCGCTCAACTAACGCTGCTTCAAGCTTTCGATGGATGGGCTGTTGGCGCATACAAAGCGATTCATTTGCAGATAGACAGCGAAACAGAGACAGGGAGAGAGTGAGAGTGAGAGAGCGCGTGAGTGTATGAGTGAGCGAGTGAGTGAGCAGGCAAACGCATGGGACGGACGTGTGTGGAGAGCGGGTAAAAGCGCAATTTGGAGTATGGGTATTTCGCTCTCTCATATGCATTAAGCTAATTGACATTCATGAGCATCAAGGCTGAATACATTAAAATAATTGCATATTCTCACTACTCACTCTAGCTCTAAGTAACAACAACAATAACAACAACTGTGTTTGAATTGCATAATTGTTACATTGATCGTCGCAGTAGATTAATTTCAGCTATTAGTTAACATTAATTGACATTGTTGCGAGCTTTTCACATGATGTTGGAAAAATCGATCGAAAATTGAAACTCACATTTCAACCGAATGCGCAGGCTCGCGTCGTGGAGAAAGAGACATTAGGAGGGGCAGAGTCATACGACCTCGTATGTTTTTTTATGTGTGCATTTATGTATTGCACACACATACACAAGCACACACATGCATGCATACATCATACATACACTTCACATACGCCCCCTATGGGTCGGCCACATTTAGAGCGCTGCGCAAACAAAACAAATGATCCCTCACACCAATGCACACACTAACAAAGCAGCGACGTCGGCAGCGCAGCTTTGCATGTGCCTCTATGTGTGTGTGTGTGTTTTTGGGATCAAAACTAAAGCGCCCAATGCTCCGTGCTCCATAAAACAAAAGCTGTGCATATTTAATGCGCGTGAGCGTGACCAAACAAGAGAGCGATAAATGCGAGTACATTAGAACACACACACACACACACACACACACTCACACACATGCACACAAAAGCTTCCCCTAGTTTACAGCTGCTTGAAACAATTAATGCATATTAAGGTCAGCAGCAGCAGCGGCGTTAGCGACAGCGACTGTGGCAGTGTTCGCCCTTTATAGTCAAACTCAGCCGCTAGATGGCGCCACGAGTGTCGAAATGAGCGCGCTTGCTGACAAATTCTTGGACACACACGTATACAAGTTATGTACATACATTCTTACAGACCTACTTGAGCATTAGTGTAGCAGCACTCTAATATGATGTGCAATAATGACACACACATATAGACATACAAACATACATATGTATGTACATGTTGAAAAAAAGAAGCAAAAAGTTAACAAAAGTAGGCACTTTATTGGGCGGCAATTGACGTCATTGAAACGCTTTTCTATGGAACTGCCGCCTGCTCGCACTCATGCTAAACATGCGATATGCACTTGCAATTTGAAGTGCGAGTGTGTGTGAGCGAGTGTGTGTGTGCGAGTGGGCAGAATGCTTAGTTGTATTGGTGCGCGTGTTGTGGGACATGTGTGCACTGCATTATTCTTGTTTAGGCTTTCCATGCGCACTCTCACTCCCCTTGCTGGCTTGCCAAATAGAGAGAGCGAGAGAGTACCTGGCAGCTTGCAGTGCATGCGTGCCTGTGTGTGTGCGTGTGAGTACATAAGAATTTAATGTCATAAATGCATAAAATTGCAACCATGAAACATTTACAAGCATACACATGATAGGATTTATCTATTGCACATATGTATATATGTATAAATATTTATGTATGCAAGTATATCTATGCGTGTGTATGTGTATGTGTTTATATAGCGTGTGCTATATTCATGCACTCTCTTCGCTCTTCGTTCTTCCCTGTCGCTGCGCTCGTGACAACTTGCCCTAGAACTATTTTTTTTGTTTTGTTTTTGTTACAACGCGGCGAAACCTTAATATGCAAAAAATTGTAAGCTGCTGCCAAGTGTTGGCTTTCAAGCAACTGGCACGCCCTCGCCCTTTTTATTTTTAACTAGCCAAGGAATGTGCTAACAACAACAACAACTACAGCAAACGCCTACTCACAAAGCTTTTTTTGCTGCTGCTAACATGTGATGTGATCTGCGTAGCTGTTGTTGTTGCTATTTGATCTTTCGCTTAACGACTCGAAGCTTTGGATGCTAATGAAACCTAAACCTTTATGGGATATAAGCGCGCACGTGTGTGTGTGTAACGGAAGTTTTAATAGCAATTATTAATGTTTATCTGTTTCTTCTGCTTTTGTTTTTTTTTTAATAGATAATTTTTATGGCTTGCAGTTGCAACGTGTAATATACATATGTACATATGTATGTATGTATTTATATTTATATGTAGCTTTAGATACTGCGCATGAATCAAGTGCAATAATTTACAGAAGAGTTGAAGCAATTAGAACTCTATATGCAGCTCATTATCATTAGCGCATTACATGACGAATGGCGCTAAAGTAGAGTTCGCAAATATACGTATGTGTGTGTGTGTGTGCTTGCATTAGTATTTATGATCAGTCCAAATGGTTTTTGCGTGCAGCTGCTTATCTTATTCTATTGTTCGCTCGAGCTTTGGCGTCCATTTGCAATTGACATGAGCCACATGCATAAGTGAAAAAGGGACAGGAAGGCAGGCGACTGGGCAAAAGTGACACTTCAAGAAAAAACGTAACAGCTAACGTAACGACTAAATTATATGCATATGTGTGTGTGTATGCTTGTATGTATTTGTAAGCATGTTTTTGCTATAAATCTGTTTACATTTGACCTTGGTGAAGGAAGTGGAAGTTGAAATGAATTGGTATGAATACATAAAATAATTGAACTGCAATAATTTTTAAAACTAAAACTAAAATAAAATTTTATTTTTTAATATTTTTGAAAAGTATATTGAAGTTTTAAAATATTTTTATTTTTTCATCTTATTTATTAACTTAATACAATTGGATGTATAATGGATTTTTCATGGAATATTTAAGAAACTTAAAGGTAATTATTAAACAATTATTTTTTATAAAATACATAAAAACATATACATATAAAAATACAAAAAAAAAAATGTTTTTTTTTTATTTTAATTTTCCTTACATTATAATTGGCATTATTATATAACTGCATTTTTTCTGAGTGCAGCAGTAAATCATTGATCAAGCTGAAAGCTTCTTATTGCATTGCAACGGTTAGCAAGTGTGATTCAGCTTAACCCAGCTTCAGTGTTTTTTTTTTTTTTCTACAATCGTGTTAACCACCAACTGTTGTTGTTGCAGATGTGTCACTCATCATGTTAACCACATCATGAAATCGGATTTAGCGTCAACCGCTGTTCGCCTTGCACATGACATAATGCATGTATTTGGAGTTGAAGTCCATTTGCAATTTATGCGGTTTATTTTGTGCTCTCATTCTAAAGCTTTTTAACTGTAATTCGACTTGGGCCTAATTAAGTAGCGTATGCTAATTACAGCAATTGCAAAGCCTGCACAAGCAAATAATACCTTCGTCCCACTCTTGCACACACACAGACACACACACACAAGTGCAGCGCAAAGTACACGTAGCAACAGCAGAAGAAGAACAAAAACAAAAAAACACACACATACTTACTGGCGCGCTCGCAGCCTGCGCGCTCTCTCGCTCTCCTACTCTCACTACTCTCTCGCTCGTCCGTTTTGAATGTGGATCTTATGTGCGGCCCACTGCCTCCCACTTGAAACAATGCGTATACATAAACGCTGCCGGCGTCGACGTCAGCGTCGTCGCCAACGTTACCCTAAGCCTAAGCCTCAGCCCAGCTACGTTGTCGCCCTCCGCTCGATCCGCTGCGACGACGACAACGTTTTTAGGGTAGTTTTTCTTGTTTAGTTGTGCATTGTTGTTCTTGTTGCTGTTGCTGTTGTATTTTGGCCCTGAAGCTTTATTTGCTTCAATCGATGCCGCCCCGCGCCAACGAACAGCAACCCCACAATTTAGGGTGGAAATTGTGTCGGATCATCACATGAGCCAAGCCGAAGCCCGAACGTTGCGTTTAGGGTTTCACAATTGTTGTTGCGGCTATTACGGCTTTATTGTTGTAGCATTAGTTGCTGTTGTTGCTATTGTTGTTGTTGTTGTGGGCTGACATGACAACGTGAAATTCACTTTATTGTCTGTCTGCGTATTTCATGTCAAACATTATTGGATGCGCCCTCGGGGCGCGCCCACACACTACACTAATACACACGCACACACACACGCACACACACACGCATACACTCCCATTACCATGGGATCGTCAAAGCTCTCTTACATACGGCCCAACATGAAAATAAATTTTTTTTTCAATTTTGATTTTTTTTTTATTTATTTTTTTTTTGCATGCAACTTTCTATGTGGGTATAAATCTTTTTTATATGTAATTAACTTTTTTTTCTACTTTGCTTCTTTTTTTTTCATTTTGCAAAACTTGATTTTTAAAAATAAACGCTTACGATTGCCTGTTTCACAAAACGGCAACAAAAACAACAACAACAACAATATCAGCAACGGCAAATTGGCAACCATAATTGAGCTTCTAAAAATTGTGCACAATGTTAGCAAATGCGTCGCTGCCGCTGCCTCCGCTACTGTCTCTGCCCGCACGCTGCTCGCTACCTCTGCCCACCCGCTGCTCGCTCCCTCTGTCTGCTCCCTCTTCCCGCTCCCTCTGTCTGCTCCCTCTTCCTGCTTCTTCTGCTCTTCCCCTCTTCCAGCTTCCTCTCCGTCTGCCCATCTTCCACTGCCTGCACTATGCTCTCTCCCTCTGCCCGCTCCCTCTGCCCTGCTCTCTCAACATTAACAGCCATCATCAATGTTGAAAATTTGCGCCATGACAAAGAAAATATTCCCCAAGAAATGACGGCAGCTCCACAAAACTCGTTTTGGGTTTTTGGATTTTTTTGGCAACATTATTTTTTGTTTCGAACGGGCAAAGTGAAAATTTATGCCGCACCCGCTTACTTAAGACGGGCATCAACAGCAACAGCAGCAGCAACAACTACAACAACAACAACAACAGCGACTCGCACTCGCTACGTGATTTCGTAGCAACAGCTACACAAATTCCATTCCATTTCAAAGCCGCCAACAACTACCACAACAACAACAACAACAACTAGA
The DNA here is from genome assembly GCA_035045345.1 of Drosophila hamatofila. NCBI lineage: Eukaryota > Metazoa > Arthropoda > Insecta > Diptera > Drosophilidae > Drosophila > Drosophila hamatofila. Next base: position 21,605,515 of record JAWNPA010000012.1, on the reverse strand, counting down.
TTCAATATGTAATTGAGTTTTATTTGATGTTTTCGTTTTTCAACGATTTTCGTTGGCCGTCGCCAACTTCGAAAGCTTTTATGCGTGTGTGTGTGTTTTTTCGCATTTCGTAGCCCAAGCCCCGAAAATAGTTTTGTTGTTGTTTTCTACACACTTCATTTCAGTTGGCGTGCGTGTGTGAACGCGCTCGTATGTATGTGTGTGTTTGTGTGCGAGTGTGCATGTTTTTAGTCAGCTTTGATTTCCATTATGATTGCGCTTCTTTTTCACAAACGCTGAGCTTCGTTTTCATTCGAACTCGAAAAAACACATTAGCATGGCTGGCGTTCTACATGTGTGTGAGTGTATTTGTGTGCGTGTTGTGTGTGTGTGTGTGAGTGATTGATGGCTCTCGGATTTTTCAAAAGAACGCTCGCAATCGGCAACCGCCGCTCCCGCTCTACCGCCCGCTCTCTTTCTTTCTTTCTATCACTCTCTTCGCGCCCTCATCTGTGCCCCAGCGAAGACGAGGCTGCTGCTGCCGCTGCGCTGCTGCTGCGCTGTCGCTGTCCAAATGAGGCTGCCAAAAATATTTTCGTTAATGGAACTTTCTGGTTTTCATTGGCTCTTGGGCTTGCAAATTTATGTACAATATGTACATAAGCATACACATATGTACATATGTATGTATATACATACATATACATACATATGTATATGTACACATGTATGTATTTATGTATGTATGTATGTCTGCGTATCTCTTTTGAGGTCAATATGAGAAAATGTTTAACAAAAAGTTCTGTGTGGAGTGTTTTATTTTGTTAATCAAGTGAAAGGAAGACGCTCAATGGAGCGGGATTAGGTGCATAAAATACGTGGGAATTGTCAAATGATTGGAAAGTATGCAGATACATATGTACATATGCACATACATACATATGTACATACTTATGTATATTTATGTACACATATACATACACAAACATGCAGAGAGTTTATGCCATACTAGAATTCGCTATGTTATCGATAAACGCTAAATAAACAATGATAATATATACATATATGTACATACATATAAATAACAATGAACATATACATTCATATATCATACATACATGCATATATCATGATTTATCCAATACATGTTTAGATGCGTGCCGGAAATACTCTATAGTATTAATCAAGATACTGATCACGATAACATATTTGATAACGAGTATTAACATCTTAATAGTTGCTATTGATTTTGAATTCTTATCTGATCGATAAATAGGGCTGACTGATAATGCTATCGACTGGGGTAGCAATCTATTATACATCTATCGATAACTATCACAGCTTTTGTCCATAAATTAGATGTATAAAAAAAACATAAATAACGATCTATAAGAACTTCTCTATAAATAATAAAAAAATATCTATTGATAATCACCATCATAATTGCCTATAAATGTACTAAACGAGGAGTTTTAATAAGACATCCTTACCAAATCGATAAATATCGATATATCAACCTTATCTAGAATCGTCTGCAGTTAAAAAAGGATGCAGGGAACAAGTATATCTTAATGCGTTGCCAACTGCGCACATTTCAATTTCCGATCCGGCCCATTTTATTGATTGACCCCGGCCCTAAAAAGAAATACGGAAAACGAAGCGTAATTTCTATAATGCGCACACACAAAACAAGGGCAACTAGCTAAAGGAAAAAAAATATGAGAGTAAAAGGGATGCGAGGGGTGGGACTGGGCGAGGGAGCGAACGTGACTGTGCTAGGGGGTGGACGGGCGTCGGGTGTCGAACGTCGGGCATCGGTCGTCTGGCGGCGACGGCAACCAAGCATGATCCCCTCTGCGGCTGCAGCCGCATTTCAACCCCCGTTCATCCAATGGGGGGTTGCTAAAGCAACGGAAATGAGCTTTTGCGTTTGACAAGGACACGCACCAAGCAAACAACCCTAACGTGGAGCAACAACAGCAGCCTCAGCAGCCTCAGCAGCTCAGATCACAAGCAGACGCTGGCGGGTGGTCCTTCGTAGGGCTGTTGCTATTTGTTTAGGGTGCGAGGGTGGCCCTGACCAGTTTTTGCGACGCATTAACCAATTTTTGGGGTGGAAAGCTGCCACATGGAGATCCGCAAACGGGGGTTGTTCGAAAAGGCTCCACACAAGGTATAAAAAAGTTGCAACCGTGCGCCAGCTGCTGTTGATCACAGGCGAAAGAACAAAGGCAGAAGAAGAGGAAGCAAAATAATAAAAAAGTTGCATTTCAACCCCTAAAAAGTGCAAGCAAAAAGTTCAACCCAATTGCGAACCGAGTTTTGCGAAATATCATATTGAAGAAAATATATACTTACGATATTTCGAAAAAATAATAATTAATACTCACTGAAGCAGATCAGCTTAAGGAAATATATATTTACTATATATAGAAAAAATCAAGGAAGAATTGCTCGGTGAAGCTGATCAGTTTAAGGCCATATACATATATACATACATATATATTTACGATATTTAGAAAAAATAACAAGGAAGTAATGCTCACTGAAGCAGATCAGTTTACAGTTAGAAAAAGTAGACTTAACAAAGTCAAAAGAGCCTTCTTTCGTTTCTTATACAACAGAGGGCGCTTGGCTTACCGAAAGAAACGATATTCATGTAGACGAAGATTCATTGAAAAGAGAATCGTTGAAGAGAGTAAAGCTTAAGAGAGCTGAGAGTAGAGCTAGGAGTAAAAATAAATATAAGTTTCAGCAGCTTTTCTTTTCAATTATTACAAACATTTGCCTCTATTTCTATGCATTCCATTTTTACGATATACGATATCAACCTCCTTAATTGGATACCCGCCAAAGGTAGACAGAGTTATGCTTACGTATTAATGTACATATGTATGTATGTACGTTCGTCTGTCAGCCGTCCCTGGCGCTGTGTCCTGGCGGTACATGGACCTTTGGTGCATTTGGGTTTTTCCTACCCCCAGAGAGGGTAAATAATACGAAGCCAAGCATACAACAGCTGCCGCACAACAGATGCGATGCTCCCTCCGTTTCGGTGAGTGGCCAAACGAGCAACCCCTAAGGCACGGCCCCGTTTGCATGCTTCTCTGATCAAGTTGATCGATCAGTTCGCTACCCTTGGCGCAGACGCCCATTTTCAGTCCCAACTCCATTAAATTCAATTGACAAAAGGAAATGAACATGAAATGCGAAAAAAAGGAGAGAGGGAGCGAGACAGCACACACGAGCACACACGAAAAACAGATTAATGTGAAGCAAGAAGAAGAGAGCAGCAGCAGCAGCAACAAACAGGCTAGCGAACGAAAAAAAAGAAGGAAATTTGGAGAGGGAAATATTGTGAGGGGAGCCGAGCACAACGTATCGCATCTGCTCTCGCATAGAAACGCAGCCATGTTGGCGTTGTTGTTGTTGTTGCTGTTATTGCCGTTGCTGTAGTTCTTAGGCTTTCGCATTTCGAAATTTACATTTGCATGCATGTGCGCTGCAATAGCAAAAGCAACAGCAATAGCAATGGCAACAGCAACAACAACGACAACGGCAACGGCAGCGAACGCACGAATACAGAACAAACAGAGAAAAGATGACTTCAAGGTTAAGCATAGCCGAGAGTAGAGTTGACGTTCCCCTCCCACGCATGCCGTTAGCGTTTGCTCTCGCATGCCGCTCTCTCTCTCTCTCTCTCTCTCTCTCTCTCTCTCTCACTCGCTTGCTCTTAAAGTTTGGCTGCTTCCTTTTGCTTGTGCTGCTGCTCTTGCGCCGCTGCTGTTGTTGTTATTGGTATTGGTCTGTGCATGTGTGCATGTAAATGAGTTTGCACAATAATAAAAATAAACTTTTTTCTTACATTTTTCCCTCTCGTGCAATTTCTGTTGCTAAAATTAAACGTTAAGGAATTTTTATGGAACAGCTGTGTGCGCCAAAAGAAGAAGAAGCAGCAAGCAAGCAATCGAGCACCAAGCAGCGACGTAAAAACCCAGCGAAGTTTCAAGAATAAAGCAACAGGCAAAGTCTCACACACACAAACGAAAAACATAAATATGCGCATGTGTGTGTGTGTGTGTGTGTACGTGTATATGCATGTTACTGTGCATGTGTTTACATAGCCATCCCACTCCCACGCACGCATCATTGGGCTAGCAGGTGATTCATTTCGAAGTTGGTATAGAAAACCATTGAAATATTGAGCCAGCTATAAAATTTAACTAAAGATTGATTTTTAAACTGACATTTCTATGGCAATCGATCCACTCTAAAGTATTTGCTGCTGCTGTCGACAGGGCGCGGCAATTTTCACTTTGCCTGCTGCTGAATGGGCAAGCGAAAGAGTTTTGCCGAAAAAAAAAAAATAATAATAATAAGTAAAAGAGAGGCAACAACAGCAACAATAAAAACAAATCAAACCAAAGGCAAAACGAGTTTCTGTCGGCTGTCTTCGCCTTCAGACCGCAAAACTTGAGCTTAACGATTATTTTCTTTGTCATGGCAAACAATTTTCAACTTTATTGTTGTTAATTTCTTGCAGCGCAGCTTTTTAAGCCGCGCCAAATCTTAAGAAGAAAGAAGAAAAAAAAACAAATACAAATTCACGCTGCGCGGGCGGCGCGGCCGATGCTGACGTTGGCAGCGGCAGCAACAGCAACGCAGTTGCTAATAATGTGCACAGCTTTTAGAAGCTGAACGCAATTATGGTTAACATTTTATTGTTGTTGGTTTCTGCTTCTTTTGTTGTTTTGTTTTCTCGCTTTTAAACAAGTAATCATTTATTTTTAAGAAGCATCCAAATCAAGTTTCAGCAATTGTTAACGCAAAAAGGAAAAAATCAGAAAAAAATGTCAGAAAAAGTGGAAAGATTTATACAGTACATTTGAATATACACACATACACACACGCATATTTTAATGTATATTGTATGTATGTATGTATGTTGGCACATTAGACGCTCCATTAGAAAGTCGCAAGTGTAGAAATAAACAGATTCATATGATAAGTAGTTACATACGTACATACACACATACATGTAGATAATTGTGCATCTACAGGAGCGGCTTGTGCCACGATCGGGTAAACTATGCCGGCAATGGCTGTGGTTGAGAGGGGAATTTCGCTTTACTTCAATTGTCATCGGGGTAATTTAGGGGAAAATAAAAATCCCATCTTGTTACGTTATTAACATTAAACGTACCTTGATGCCCTTCTCATGCGTGCAATCCGCACCTGGCTAAAACAAAATTTTGATGGTTCGCTTGACACCTTCTCTACAACGGAATTTTTATTGTTTTGCTTAATGTTTATTATTTGATTAGTGGTCAAAGATGCATATGACAACAATGTCTTTTCATACATTGTCTTAAGATTAATGGGCAAACATTTGTATGTACATACATTTATATTAAAATGCATTAACAAATATACATATGTACATACATATATAAATATGTATGTATGTACATATGTATGTACAGACTAGCAAGTGTTTACACATTAAATAAGAAAACATTTAAAATATAGTTAACTAACATAACCAGGATTTTTTCATATTTTCCCGCTACATATCTTCATACATACATTTCTATGTTAATGCACTTGCTCATACATACACACATATACATATATACATACATACATATGTATGCATACATATAGAATCATTCGCATGTGTGCTCACTCTCGCACACACCAAATTTTTCTTTGCTTTTTCATTTAGCAGCACTTCCACATTCCTTTTTTAAGCAAGCAAATGTCGCTTCACTTCTCACACAAACATACACACATAGGTCCACACGACTATGCAAAAGGTATACAAGGCAAAGTCAGCGCCACCAAGCACGAGCGATCTTCGTTAATTTTATTTTTTTTATTGTATGCAACGAAAACAACAAAAATATTGCGCTTCGTGTATGCACACCACATGCTCTGTGCTTTTTCTGTGTTTGGATTTTGTTGTAGCTTTTCTACTCTTATTCTTTTTGGCCTGCCATTGGCTTCGCATTCGCCATCACAGTTTTTTTTCTTCGTTTCTGATTGCAGTAGCAAATTGAACTCTCAGGAATAACGCGTTTGTCGCTTCGTGCGCTCGTTTTATGGCACATAACGTAACGCTACGCAAATAATTTCCCCACCCCAAAGCACACTTTGTTGCTTGCTTACATAAAAATATAAAACTAAATAATAATAAACAAACCAAGAAAATAAAAATAAATAAACTGTAATAAAGTGAGCTTTTTAGAATAGAATACGCAAAGCAACAAACACTAAAGTCGTTCCGATTTGGTTTATGGCCCCCAGGCTGCAGTTGAAATATAATTTATTATAATTAAAAATCAGCAGCGAACAAATAACATAAATATACCTATACACATGCATATGTTTGTTTGTATGTAGATAATTGACAGTGTTTGATTTTCACTTGTCTTGTGTGTTTGTTTCTCGTGCAGTCGCGCGCCTTTGTACTAACGTGTGTGTGCATATGCGTGTGTGTGTGTTTGTGTTGGTGTGACGCAGCTGCCATTGCAGCAGGCAGCGGCCTAGGTGACAGTGCAGCTGAAGTCGACATTCACGCCGACGTCGCACCGCTTGTCAAATGTAACAAAAGAGGCAAATGTAAAACGTAAGGAAAAAGCTTCTACGTGACCGATTTGAAGTTTTCGCTTATTAACTATGGAGAGGTGGACATAAAGAGGGCGAGAGCTTTTCATTGAATGCAGGTGAGCTACTTGTTATGCGAAACGTGATGCTATTTTACTTATATGGACATACAAACATATATCGGTACATATATGTATGTATGTATTATATACTCGAATGTCTGTATACATATTTTTTGGGTTCGTCCTTTGTCCTTTTAATAGTTGATCGCTAATCATTTTTAAAGTAAAAAATATTGATGCCAAAAATAAAATTCGCACCTTAAACTGTCTCCATTTCGTCAATTAGAATCGCTTAGAGCTTTTCTATTAAGCGTGTAGAATTTCACATAAAAGCGTTAATTGCAAATACATAAGGCATAAACGCAACACCGTTGAAAATTGAAGTACATAATTACACACACATATACATATGTTTATACATACTTACAAATGCTTTTAAAAGGTATGACGGGAGCAAGGGTGCACGAAAATGTTCCGATGAAGTCATGCTGGAACCTAAAATAAATCAGCATTGTGTGTGTGTGTGTGTGCGTGCATGAACGATCATTACAAACAAACACTCACAAAATAATTTGCACTTTTTAAGTACAAAATGCAATGCATACATTTTACATGCTCTATCTCCCCCCTGATCCGTTTCAATCATACAAACACACACACACACACAAATACATGCCGAGGCAACATTCATAGGAAAGGAGACATGGAGAGAGCAAAAGACAGCTAACGAGAGAGTGTGTGAGTGAGAGCTATACAGCTCAGCAACGGCAGTTTTTGTTCTTGTGAACATTATGGCTTCGCCTTGGCAAAAACTCATACACAAAATCTCGCCCCCTACATGAGCGAGCAGCACTGCTAGCAACAACAACAACAACAAGCAGCACGACAAAAACGAGCGACCACAACGACTGATATTTTTTAACTCCACTACATAGACAGAGTTGCCAGCTTACTCGCACATACATATTTGCAACCATATCTATGTATGCTTATTGGCTTATTTATATCAATAAACGCTAGCTGTTAGACTTGCTTCAATTAAGCAAACTCTGCTAACTAATGCTGCCAAGCCTGCCTTTTTATCAGGCACAACAAGAAAATAAAAGAAAAAAACAATAACAACTTTTTTGATTTGCATGCGCTGCTGAGTTTTTCGTATTGGTGTTGGCAACTCTGCGCGCGCGCTAAGCATACAAAGCACATACTCACACGCACACACACAAATGAACGTTAAAGTTACCTAGTAGGATGGAACTTTATGGGTGTAATGCTTAGATGTGAATTCCATTGCAAAATCAATGAATAATTAATTATATACATAGCTGCATTAAACAAATTGAAAACTTGAAATGTGCATATGCATATGCAAAATGTACGAGCATGAAAATGACAAGCAGTGTGGGGTGGTGACAAAATAAGGCAATGAGCAGTACTCTTTTCATGCAGTCAGCAGCAGCTGGGTAATTTTGTCGAACTCACACTCATTCGCTCGCTCGCTCGCTCACTCGCTCTCGTTCGGAACTTCGTTGGCTGCGCGGTGGCTAGACCAGAAAACTTTTCGTGTGCGCTCGTCAGTCGTCAGTTTTTCTTCAGTGGCTCCGCGCGTTTCGCATTTTGTTGTGCGGGCTGCTACTCCGCAGCAGCAGAAAAACTACACATACATACATACACACAACTGAAAAACTTGGCTTTTTAATAAAAATAAATTCAATTTTATTGCTTTTTCTCCCGCGCGCTTTTACACATATACAAATCGTGCGTATCTCTCTCTATGTGTGTGTATTAACATAATTTGATGTGCAAAGCTCTTGAAAGAAGAAAAAAAAAATCTAATCAAAACGACTCGACGACTATGTGCTGCCTGTGATTCTATTTCGGTGTGTATACCTTAAAAACAAGCAACTAAAAATGCATTAGATCTATATGTATATATTTTTAAATAGACTTAGAACTGTACTTTCTAATTTGTGCGATTGATTTACTGTTTCTCGCTGTCTCTCTTTTTCTCTCCTGCTGTGTGTGTGTGTTTTTGCATATAAAATCAATATTTCCAACGGTTTTTGCAAAGCGTGTATCCGTGTGCGAGTGTGAGTGTTGGTGAGCGTCTCACTTTCATATCGATTTTTCATGCGTTTTTGTGAAAGCTTTTTCTGCATTGCAAAGCTTTTCTAAGGCAGCACTTTTGCAACTGCACACATGCATTTAGAAACATGCCTGTGTGTGCGTGTGTGTGCAATTTGAAGTAATGACGAACAAATTTCATTAATTTAATGAACACACACACATAAACGCACACGCATGCAAATGAGGTCAAGTGTCGCTGGGAAAAATTGTACGTTCTCTCTCTCCATTTGTATGCAGTCAGCCAGTCAGGCAGGCAGTCAGTCAGCCTGACGTTGGTGTGAAAGAGTGAGTACGACAACGATTCTGTTCGTTACATAAGCTTTTTTCTAAGTGGCGAATATATGCGCAGCAGCAGCAGCATAAACTTCTAAAGCGCGCATTTCAATGCAAAAGCAAACAACGTGTCGCTGTCTACAAATAAACATATTTTACATATAAATTGTTAAAAAGCACGTTGTCAAAAAAAAAAAAGTACAATCTAGAAAAAAAATGTGTCGCTGTTTTGAGCTCTATGTGTAGCCGCCATCTTGGTTTTCCCCCCTATGGGCAACCCAGTCGAAACAGCCGTGGCAGCAGCAGCACCACACAATAATAATAACAACAACAACATCAGTACAAAATATTTTTCAATGCTACTGGCGGGCTGGCTGGCAACGCTCTCTTTTTTACTCCCTCTCACTTTGGGTCTTCGGCTGCTGACTTCGTTTGCTTTTCGTTTTATGTTTGTACAAGACGACAAAAAAAAGCGTGAAATTTTCTCTCTGCACTTTTCACACACAACTACAGGCACAGCCACATTCACACTCACACGCACACACTCATATAGCAACAGTGCTCACAGGCGCTTTGGCGCTTCGTGCGCTCTCTTTGTAGCCGACGGACGAACTCGACCGCCCGCCACATATTTTTCTGTTTCCACTTTGTGCTACACTTCTACTTCGCTGCCTGCTGTTGCTGTTTCTCCCGCTCCCGTTGCTGTAGCTGTTGTATGTACATATGTATGTACGTGCTCTACAGACACGTTTACATTTTCATTTTTCATATTTTCGGCCTGTTTTTGACTCTCATACATACATACACATACTTTGCTTTGTCGCTTTTATAATCTTTCACTTTATGTGCACACACACGCCATGTTTAATACGTATAGCTGTATATGCTTGCGTTGCGACGTTGCCAAATTTCACGCGCACACTGAACTTTTTGTCGTGCAGCTTAAAAGTTTCATTTGTTTACATTCTACGCACATGTGCAGAATAACAAAAGTACAATAATAACAACAATAATGAGAGCCAGCCAGCCAGAAGCAGCAGCAGCACGCACAAAAAGCTGAAAAGCAGAATAAGAAGACGGGGGGAGGCACAAAAATAACAAAAGCTTTTGCGCAACAAGTGCACAAATAAAAGAATAAGAGATGAAGAATACACGAAACGAAACAAAATTAAAAAATATGCTCAAGTATCTTTGTTTAGTACTTGTGATTTGTTTATTTCTTCTATTATTTTTGTTTATTTTATTTTATTTTTTTAGATCATTCCTTTGTTGTGTGCGTGTATTTAGCTTACATTCTTTGTCAGTCTTCGAAAATTTGAACCACCCACGTCTTGAGCGTAAACGACCTTGCATTTGGATTATTGTTTTTATTTCTTTTCGGGTGTTCTTCAGTTTCTACACTGACCTACACGTTTAATATTGTCGCGTGCCATACATTCTTTGCCATACAGAGTTTTATTTCTTATAATTATTATTATTATATTCTGTTGTAGTAGACAGAAAAATATAAAAACGTGCAAAATGCGAGGGAAAATAATATGCGAGACTTTTGTAGGCCGTTATCGTTGACTGCTCTTTGCTTTTATTTGGCTATTTTTTTTTTTTTTTTTTTTTTTTTGTTTTTGCTAGTTTTTTGTCTCTATTGTTATTATTTTTTGCCAGTGCCAATGGCCAAAAAGTTCATTGAACTTTTTTATTATTATTATTTTTTGGCTTGTTGATTATTTGGTGTCTTCATTTAGTCTGTTCGCAATTTCACTTTCACGCGGCCTACTGACTTGTCAAAAATAATTGGGAAAAAAACAAAGCAAAGCAAAACAAAATAATTGGATAGGTTATTAAAGAATGATATAAGGAATGTTAAAAATGTTAAATGGTTTAAATATATTTGATAACTTCGAAGTTGAGAAGCTAAAGCCAATCGAATGTATTTGAAATGAAAACAAGCTCAAAAAGTTTGTAGAATTCTATATTAAAAATCCATTCCTATCTACTCAACTCTTATTCTTAATGCCTTCATTAATTACAAAGTTATTTGTTTTCTAAATTTAAACAAAGACCTATGCAAATATTAATATGTAAATACATAACGCCCCAAACATCACCTGTCATATATTGTAGAGAAGAGAAGAGAGAAGGAAAAAATACTCAAGACACACCTATTTCGAAAAAAAGTCGGCGTGACCACATTTTCAAATTACAGCATGCCCAAAAACCGCCGACACATGTAGATGAAGTGATCGAAGAGACAAAAGCATATAGAGCGAGAGAAGGAGAGAGAGGGAGGGAGATAAAGAGAGGTGCAAACAGCGGGCAGAGAGTGGGCACAGTCAGCAGACATCATCATCATCATCATTCGCATCACCGAGTCGAGTCAATGCCGCAGGCCAAATTTAGCAAACAGACGGACGGAGGGACGGACGGACAGATACTCTGATAGATAAAAGCCATTGCTTATACTCTTGTCTGCCCTCACCTCCCCTGCCCTGACCACTCTGCTCACTCTTTAGCTCCATAAACCGTTTGCCCATTGCCATTTGGACGCTTCAATTTTCAACTCATTCCGAGAGCGATAGAGTACGCCCTTTACTCCACAACTCGTATGTGTATTCAAAGCCACAAGCCCTTAACATTCACTTTAAATAGCTTGTTGGAAATAAATATACATACATACATATATACAAACAGAAATAACAAAAAACGAGTTTTCGTTTTTCTCTGCTGGCCGCTTTTAATGGCAAAAACGACATTTTCTGCCTTTGCGGCGCTGAAAAACAGAATCGCATTGAAAAACGGAATGTTTGAACGACTTTGGGATTTACCTGTAAACGGAAAAGTTTCTAGATATATGTCGTGTGTGTGTGTGTATGTGTTTATCTATATATCTGTATCTGTATTTGTGTTATAATCGCATGCTAATGATGATGCACACATTGAGATTGATTATTTATTTAAAGAGTTTCTCATTAATTTTTGCACTCAGTTTAAATGAAATTGTAAAGAAATATGTTAATGATATATTGATTTAGCTAGCTAGACTATATTAGATGAGTGGAGATATAACTAGATGATAGATGAGGCAGAGAGGCTCAGAAGTAAATAGAGTTATTATGTATGTAGCAATTATTTGATCATTTCTAAGAAATATGCTAAAGATTTACAATATTCGACAAAACAAAAGGAACTGCAAAGAAAGAGGAAAAGAAAATAAGAATAAAGAATAAAGAAAGTCATTATAAAATAATAGTAATATAAAGAAGATAAGATAAAATAAAAATACAAATTTATAAAATATAAAATATTATAAAATAATAGCGGTAAAATACAAAATAGAGAAACAATAGAAATAATTATTAAAAAGTACAACAAAGAATACAAAAATAAAAATTATACTAAATATAGAAAAAAAATAATAATAACAAAAATTTAAATAATAAGAAGTTAAATAATAAAAATAGCAAAAATAAATAAAGTAAATAAAAATAATACAAATTAAACTAATTATAATTTTAAAAAAAATACCAACAATGTTTCTTTCACCGGAATTTTTTACATAATTGTAATAAGAACTAAAGCCAAATATTTTTTAAATACTAACAATAAGTATGTGTTAATAGAGGATATAGAGAATAATACACTCCTTGCTAGACAGACCCATACCCTATATAGAACATATATAAATACATATATTTACATATGTATATATAATAATAAAAATCCGTATCATAAAAAGGCAGACGACAACGATGTAGCCGTAGCCGCCGCCGCCTACGTTGTTCTTAACGCGATTTCTTTTGGTTTTTTCTTTATTTTATTTTGTAGATTGTTGCGAATGCTACAAGTTCTGTCTGCCTACCTCTGTTGCCCCCCCTCCATTCCGCTCAGCCCCAAACTCCATACAGCTCCTGCTGCTGTTATTGTTGTTGCTGCTGCCACAAATTAAATTATTGAAAGTCGGCGACGGCGGCGTTTATTTTTACGTCGTAAATATACAAATTTATGTCTGTATTTGTAACTGTGTGTGTGTTGCTGCTCAGCTTGGCAAGCGACAAGATAAATTCCACTTTATGCAAATCTTGTGGGGGGAACTTTTTTCTTCTTTCTTTTTTTTAGCAAGAACTCCTCTTTCTTTAATTTTTTCTTCATCTCTTTTCTTATTTTATTTTTGTATTTTTCAAGTTATTTCCATTTTAAATTTGTTTTTCTGTCTCTTGATTTTTCTGCGAGTGTGTTTTATTTTTCTTGAAACTGGTTTTTCTGCCAACTCGCTCGAAATGGCACAGTTCTTGTATATTTTTGCTAAACCGGTTTTTCTTTTGACTTTTTAGAACCAGAATGAAAGAAAAAATCCGAACAGAAAATATAAAAGAAAGAAGTGGCAGCAGCAGCAGCAGGCACAGCTGAAACACGTATTAAAGTTCTTTTTTTTTCTGGGCTCCAAAACAATTTTCTCGAGTTTTGCTTGGAGTCCCATTTTGTTTTTACTCCCCTTGTTGTCGTGCGTACTTCCTGTGGAAACAGGGAACAGCAGTTGTGCCTTAATTACGATCCCCGTTTGCCACAGAGAGGGTGGGGGATCAGTGGCCGGCGCAGTTTTAGGGGTTGCAACCCCCAACAAGAAAAAGTTTACCCTCTGCCTGTGGACCCTTTGCTCTCTCCTCTCTCACTCTCTAAACAGGCTTAACCAGTTTTCGGGGTTGCTCGGAGATCCTGGGACCAGAACATTGGAACCTGGTCTAACGTCTGGCGCGTGCTTCGCATTGCAACCTTTTGTGCCCTTATCCTTTTTTTTCTATTTTATTTTTATATATTTCTATTTTTTTGTATAGGGTTTTTTTTTAATACCCGATTTGCATTAGGAGGACATGATGGCACTCAAGTAGTTGGCATTTGAAACCCTGAATTAATGAGGTCCTGTGCCGTTACAACTGCGATTTGCGTAGATGTGCCTAGATTAATATCATTCGATGGGAGAGTTTTTCGCTAACATTGCGTGACATTTTGATAACGCTTTAGTTTGATAGTAGATCTCTCCACAATGCTTAAATAGAAAGGGAGACAATGTAGGTAATATGAAATGGGACTTGATATCAGATATAGAATAAGACAATGGGATTATAAGACAATATAGGATCATTATTAATAAGTCTATTAAGTTATTATTTCCCATTGAACCCAAATCTCGCTTTTAACTCTACAAATTTGTTTTGATCTATAACTATTATAGTTTTGGATATAAATTCCCTAGTATATAGAATTATATATTATTTAATTGTAATTTGCAATTGCCCTAATTGAAGGTGTTGAGTGATATTGTTATCTATATCTTGATATCCTATGAACGGCAGCTGCTAAATCAATATCTAAAGTTGGGTTTTTCGCTAACAGCGTTCCGCATATGAGAAATTTTGGACGTCGTTTGATAGTAGATCCCAATACATTAAAAAAATATCATTAAGCTACTCTCTTCTCTCTCTCAAATACCACTATTATATAATGTTTATTCAGTATCTATAATTATTGTGGCAATTGCATTTAACACAATGTTTCGGAAAATGCAATTCCGTTGCATTTCAATTGCAAATTGCTAAAATAAACAAAAGAAAAAGTTGAGATTTTCGCTAACCACGTTTCGTAAACAAAATATTTGTTATTTGAACGTCGTTTGATAGTAGACTTCAATACAAACATAAATACATATGTATGTATATTATTTTTTGCACATATTCATACTCTCATTCCCATTCACAATCGGCACAAATTTCGACTATATGCTCTCGCCGCACATCCGTTGCGAGAACCCCAAAGCGAAAAATATAATATAAACGCGCGGCGTCATCTACAGTTTTTCTGTGGGGTCCAACTGTACTTTTTCCCATGCAAAACAACAACTCGCTCAGCAGCAACAACAACAACAATAACAATAACGCTTTGCTCTTTGCCTGCGTTGGGAAAAAGGATCCCAATTTTCGTTATAATCCTCCACCATCTGCGCAAAAATAAAACCTTGCATGTGCAAAGAGCGTGCGTCACGAAACGTCGCTGTGGAACAGAGCGTTAGCGAGAGGGAGAGGGAGAGGGAGGTCGAGAGCGGCGGGAGAGCGAGAGAGATCCTTTTTCATGCTGTCGCTGCTGCAGTCGCTGCATGCGTTGGCAGCGAGCCGCCCTTCCGCCCGTTTTTACCTACTACTCCACGGCGAATATTTGCTTGGCTTTGTACGTCTCTCTGTATGTGTGTGTGCGTCGGCTGCTGTTCAACTACAATAACAACTATTATAAATCCCCTTTTCCATGTAATTGTGTATGTGTGTGCGTAGGAAAAACCCTCAGCTTGAGGCGGCGGCGGACATTGTCTAGCCAATGCATCATCAACGTTGCTGCCAACGTCGACGTCGCTGCCGCCGTCGCAGTCAGCGTCAACATTTATGCCATTTGGGGTAAGAGTTGCTCTAACTAAGAACAGATGGCGCCACTGCGCATGTCTCGCACCTTATGTACAAAGGCCACACAAGTTCACACAACAGCAACACATATACATACATACGATATATGCATACATGCATACAAAACAAACGCATGTAAATAGAAAAAACTGATCCCTCACACAAAGTAACCGTCCGCCTAACGGTGTCCCTCTTTCGCTTGCACTTCTGTTCGTTTCATTGCTCGCTTTTCGCCTTCGCTCGGCCATCAACTTCTCAGCAGCAACAACAACAACAAGAAGAAGAAGCGCAGCATGTGTTTTTCGCCATTATATTTTATATTGATCGGCTGCTTCCTTTTTACTTGGCGAAAAAAAAAAAAAACGGCGACAAGCGACTTGTGAAAAAGGGAGCCCGAACCGAAAAGCCGAACCGAACGCCAGCCAGTCCAACATCGTCTACTGTTGTGCGTCACGTAGCGCAAATGTTGCTATCTCTGTTGCGCGCATTGTGACCAGAGAATTGTACATGGGCACAGTTAGGTTTTCTATAGAACTTCTCTATGTCGTTCTGTTCGCCGCATCGCATGCCTGTCTGCCTTCCGACGGGGGCCATAAAAATGAGCGAGCAATCGAGCGCGTGTTGCAGCTGTCGTTGCCGCTGCTACTGCTTTCCACCTCTTTTTTTGTATGCTGATGATTAAATTACGGCAGGAAACGGACGTACAAAAACAACAACAGCAAGAAGAAGAAGAAGACGAAGAATTCATATAAGACGCAACTGTTTGCGCTCCCCTTTTCATTACAATTTTCATAGCAATTCGCCGTAGCGACATCAATCCTCTTTCTTAATTTCTTTTTGCTCGTATAATTTTCGCTTCCATTTTGAAAAATGAAAATGTAGCCAAGCGGCGACGTTGACGACGACGGCGATGGCGACGGCATCATCACCCGACTCCAAAAAACTCTGCCACGTTTTCTCTCTTTCACTCACTTTGCTGCTTGATAGGCTCTTGCGGCGAATTTAGCTGCTCGCATTATGCTTGCCAGTTTACCTGCCTGCGATTGTGTGCGTGTATGGGATGTTTTCCCGTTATATTTACTTTGCTCTTTGGCACGCTCACTGCAATGCATTTAAAAAAGGCTCCTTTTGGCTATCCTCTACCTGCCTGTCGTAGTCGTCTGCTTCTGCTGCTTACTTGGCAATTTCATAACGTGCCCCCAAAGTATGTGAGGCTCACTCTCACTCACACTCGCACAGACCTACACCGCTCGCTCTCAGCAACTTCGCAATGGGCGGCCATTTTGCTGTGTGCGAGTGAGCGAGCGAGCATGCCAAACCGAACGCGTCGAGAGAGCGAGAGCAGTGAGTGAGCGAGCGTCGACGAAGCGTCGCGGCGAAAATGAAAAAGGGTCTCTCAGTCGCCAGCACATTTACGTCGTTTCAGTTGCTTTCGTGCGCTTGGAGCTTTTGTTTGGTTTTAGTGTGTGCACGGCAGATCGTGACGCGTGCGGTGTGCTGGCCAACAAAAAAAATTACATACACTCATACACACACACACATTAAACAGCAACAACAACAACCAAACGCCAAAAACACACAAAAAGAAAATCGTTTTCCTTGTGTATTAATAAATAAATAAAGTAAGTTTGTGAAGTGGGAAAAAAGTAGAAATAAATTATGGACATACACAATTGTGAAATCGTTTTGATGTGCAGTTCCCCCATTTTTATTATGTATGTGAACTTGTGTATGTGTGTGTGTTCCTTTAAATGAAAAATGTTCTATTTTTAAATGCACCATAAAACAAATGACATACACACACACACATGTATAGAAATCTATGTGACTGGCAGCGATTGCTTCATACTTCAACTTTAAAATTATCAGAAAATCATAAACGTTTCTTTGTATGTGTGGCTACTTGTGAAATTTTCCACAACGAAAATCCCACTGGAAAAAAAACACTGCGAACACGCACACATAACCACACGCACATACACATTTGCCTCGTTCACATATAGAGTGTGTATGTGTGTTTGTGCATGCAGTAGTGACGATGCGAGCGTCGACTGCGACTGCGAAACTTCCCCTCTTTATGTTTCATGCTGCCTGATGGCGCTGCCGCTTCGTTAGCTAGCTGACAGCGACGCGTCGACGTCGTCGTCGCAACGTCTCGTTGTCGTCATTTATCGTTTCCATCGATCTCCAACACTAGCAACTGTAACATCGCCACAAAATCCGTTAGCCGAGTATTTGTACTTGCGCTCTCGTTGCTATCGCTCTGCTTGCGCTCATTTCATGTCGAGTGAGAGTGAGTAGTGTGGTGGCTGGTGCCGTTGAAATGAGCAAAGTTGAAAAAAAAGGAAGCAAAGCAAAGATAGAAGTATTTGAAAGCAAGCGCGACGGAACAAGACGAAAAATAAAAAAATTGCATTTGCAGTTGTGTATTTGAGCGTCATAGATGGCGCTTTCGTGTTCGTTGAAAATGTATGTTTCACATGTGTTGGTGGATTTGTTGTGTGTGCTGATGAAGCAATTGCGGAGCTGTGTAATTTGCATATGTAGATAAAATATTTATACATACATACGTATATATATATATGAATGTGTGCGAAGAATACAAATAATAATAATCTCGCTGAAATTTCGAGCTCTGTTGGGCGTTAATGCATTTGTATATGTGTGTGTAAGAGAGATACTAGGCGGCTTTTTGTTGCCGTTGCTGAAATAAAACATGAACTTGACCTTGAAGAGCTTGCTAGAGGCAAAACATAAAAGCGAGTAATTAATTGCCATTGTTTGGTTTCTTTTGATGTGTGCATGTGAATATATATATATAGATAGATAAATATGTGTTTGTGAATTATTGTCATTTTATTGTGGTTAGCGACTTTACTAACTTGTTTATATTTTTTATTTGTTCCATTGCACTTGCAGTTTAACTGACATAACTACAAGCATTTGACAAAAAACAAAAAAGAAGATAAAGGAAGGAAGATAAAAACAACAACTGGATGATAAAGCAGACAAACCAAACTGAAGCTTACAAAGAAAATATATAAAAAAAAATAAATATTTCCAAACTGCCTGATATACTGAAATTTCCTGAGAGAGCTGCTAAAAGAAAAACGCGCCAGGCAGAGAGCACAACCCAAAGCGCGCATCGCCACGTCGAACGACGCGACGGTCGGCAAAATCAACTTTATTTTCCCTTCCTCCTCTTCTATCCTTTGGAAACTTTTCGGCAAACATGGATGACGATCAACAGTTTTGTTTGCGCTGGAATAACCATCAGAGCACGTTAATCAGCGTCTTTGATACGTTGCTGGAGAATGAGACACTAGTCGATTGCACGCTCGCCGCCGAGGGCAAATTTCTCAAGGCCCACAAGGTGGTGCTATCAGCATGCAGTCCCTACTTTGCGGTAAGTAAAGAAAAACAACAATATTGAAGAAAATAAAATTAAAAAATATATAAATTTTACAAAAATTTTGCAATCTATTCATATTTTGTAGACTTTGCTGCAAGAACAGTACGACAAGCATCCGATTTTCATACTCAAGGATGTCAAGTACCAGGAGTTGCGCGCCATGATGGACTATATGTATCGCGGCGAGGTGAACATCTCGCAGGATCAACTGACGGCACTGCTCAAAGCCGCCGAATCGTTGCAGATTAAAGGTTTATCCGATAATCGCAGCGGCACTGGCCCAGCAGCTGCTGCAGCAGCCCAACAACAACAACAACAGCAAGCACCCAAACCCGATACACATCATCGCGTCAAGCTGGGCGCTCCCTATACACTAGAGCAGACAAAGCGTGCGCGTATCACAACGGGCGGTGCAGCTGTGGGTGTTGGGGGCATGGTCGATGCTGGAGATGTGGCCGGTTCGCGTGAAGGCTCCTCCAGTCCATCGCGTCGTCGTCGAAAAGTGCGACGCCGTAGCATGGAAAATGGTAAGTTATAAAAAAATAAATAAAGTAATGTATAGTAGTTAATTAATATGTTTTGATTGATTGTTGCAGATCTGCACGACAACTCGAATTCGTCTGTGCTAGCCGCCGCCTCCAATCAGTCAATCCTCCAACAAACAAGCGCTGGCCTAGCCGCCTCCGCTCTGGTCAGCACTCAATTGGCCAGCGGTAGTGGTGCAGCAAGTGCAACGGTTGCTAGTGCAACTGCTTGTGGCAGCAGCAGCGGCACCGGAAGCCAAGTAATCAACCAGCCATTGACCAGCAGCAGCAGCAGCAGCAGTAACGTTACCAAAAAGACTGAAAGCGCTAAACTAACATCGACAGCAGCTGCCCAGGGCGCCCAACAACAACAACAGCAACAACAACAGCAGCAGCAACAACAAACAACAAGCGATGCCATTAACACCGACAATGTACAACAACAACAGCAACAACAGCAAAATCAAGGCGCCCAAGGCGAGGCCGATGAGATGGATGTGGCAAGCGGTGGTGCTGCAAGTGGCGCTGTTGCCGTACATCCCGGTGTCGTTAAGCAATTAACAACGCTCGACAAGTCGAATCATAAACAAAAGATCAAAGATAATAGCATAACAACAACTGAAATGGTCATCGAGCCCAAGGCCGAATATGATGATGATGCGCACGATGAGAATGTTGAGGATTTGACTTTGGATGAGGAGGATATGACAATGGAGGAGCTGGACCAAGCGGCCGGCACCAGTCAGGGTGGCGAAGGATCTAGTCAAGGTGCGTCTGCCCTACAAAGCAACTAAATAAAAATCAAAAAAATTAATAAATTTTGTAAATTCTATAGCATATGCAACATGGCAACACGACAGATCTCAGGATGAACTTGGACTAATGGCCGCACAGGATGCACAGCAACGGGATCCACAAGGTGAGTTTTTCCTTGCATACTCTATACTCGAAAAGATAGTTCAAGAAAAACTATATACAAACTTATATATATAAATATATATATAATACAAATGAAAAAGCAAAAACAGTTCAGATCAATTATGGTTAGGAACAGCCGAGCACGACGACCAGCTAAAAATTTCAAATGCAAATTTAGTAGAAGCAGAAAAATGATTTTTACGAATTTTTCTCACACAACTCTCAATTCACAATATTTGTTTCTCATTTAAAAAAAAAAACTTTAAAATATTACATATTTATTTAATTTAAAAAAATATAAAATATATAAAACTGCAAAAGGTCGTGCTCCGAAAAAAGCTCTTAAACGTTTCAGCAAGAATTTTTGTTAGGCAGCCAAAAAAGCGTAGAAAGAAAGTAAATAAGAAAAAAAACAAGCAACAAGAAAAATGCAAAATACTAAAAAGAAAAAGAAAAAACAAGAAACAAAATTCGAAGCGGCGGCACAGCAAACGAAAAATAAAAGAATAAAACAAGAATAGAAAACATTTAAACTAAAAACCAGAAACCAAATGACAAATGTTCCAAGTACCATAAAAAAAAGAATTAAATTTATAGCCTTGATTTTATTTCTTCTAATTTGTTTTGTTTTTGTATTTTGTTTTTCTGTTTTGCTTTGCTCCGCTCTCGATGTTACAGCCAAAAATTAAAAACTAAAAAAACAAAAAAACCAGATAATAATTTGTGCAAGTTGAAAGTACTACTATTTATTTATTTTGAGTTTTTTTACAACTAACTTCAATTATAATATTTTTTTTATTGATTTGATCACACATAATTCGTATAACTCAAGTTTTTTTCTGTATATATTTATTGTATTTATTATATTAAACTACTTTAAATTTAATTTTTAACACACAATCTATCACAAAAGAAATGAAAACACAACCAAAACCACCAACAAAAACATTTGCTACTCTACCACCCCCTCCCCCTCTAAAAGTCCTGATTATATAGTTATCCTACAACACTATTTAACTAACTCTAACTTTTATAATAACTCACTCAAACTACCATCAATTCATTTGCGCTTTATGAAATGTGTTTTATGTATGATTTGTTTTTAATATTTAAATATATATATATATCTATAATTTTTTATTTCTATATATATATATATAGATTTATATATATTCTATTTGGTAATCATTTGGTTTTCTTATGTATTGGTGTTTTTTGTGCCGCATTTGGTTTTTAACATTATTATTTTATGTATATATATAATTTATACTTATTTAACACACACACACATACATACACGTACACGAACATATACATATACATATATAGTATTATTTTCTTTAGTTTTCATTTATACATAACATAAGCCGCAAGCTGCTGCTCCTCCATAAGTCTCTCTCTCTCTCTCTCTCTCTCGCTCTCTCTCTTTAAATCAGTTGCTGATGAGAGAGAGAGAGAGAGAGAGTTTCCGAAAACGAAGACACTTCAATTGCGCTCTCTCCTGATACACTCAGCACACTTTCCACACACACACGCACACACATACATTCATATTGTACACACTGCAGCTTCAAGTTTGATTGTGTTTGTATTAAGTTAGTTTATAATTATGTTTTATGCGTGCGTGCGTGTGTGTGTGTGTGTGTGTGTGTGTGAGTGAGAGTTGATAACAACAATAGTGGCATAGCTACACCAAACGTGCGTGTGTGTGTGTGTGTGAGAAATTGCTCTATCCCTAGATGTGTGTGTGAGTGTGCGAGCTGTGCGCGTGTATGCCCGTAGGTTGCTTTCTCTGTCTCTCACTCTTTCTCACACCGAAAGCTCTTTTAGTGTTTGTTTTAAGTGCTGCTGCAGTCCTGTCAAAAAAAAAACATCAAAGTTTTGTTGTTATTGTTGGTAAACCACTTCTAGCAATTTTAACCAGCAACATTCAAATAACCAAGTTATCAAGTATAACATGTTTTCTTTTGTGTTAAACATCATACAACACACACACACACACACAATCATAGATACACACATATACCAATACATACACACACACATATACCAATACATACACACACACACAATCCTCCATTTCTCGGCACTTGTTTGTTATCATTTTTGTCACATTTGCTTTTCTCGCCATATTCATTCAATGCCAACGTTTTATTTGTTGATTCGTCTTCGTTTAGAACTTTTCTATCTATATATAAATTCCTCCCTTCTCCAGCGCGAGCTAATGTTTTATTACACGATTTTAGTTGATTATTTTCCGTTCCTTATAAACTATTTATATATATATAAATATATATATATATATAAATATATATATATATATATAAATATTTATATAAAAAATACGCATGCAGTTTTTAAATTGTAATTTTAGTACTATGTATATTTACCCTAATATATATTATACATACATTATCTATGTATATATATATATATATATGTATAATTTTGCTTTATTTTGGTTGACGGGACTTTTTTTTGTTTTATTTATTGACTTTGATTTGTGTTATCCATTGTTTTTATGCTAGTTCTTAAGACGTTACGAAAAAATCTCTTGTTTGACAAAAGCTTTTCTTTTGTACGAACGGAGAGCGCGTGCGCGTAGCTTTTCGAACTTTTTTTTTACCGTTAAGGCAGCGCGTGCTCTTGCTCTACTTTGAGCTGAGAGCGCATTGCGCATGCTTCGCGTCGGCATTTCTTTAAACAAAAACTTTATTGAGTCAAGTGCATAAGTGTTCGAAAGAAACTCAGCGTCAGCAGGAGCAGGATCAGCCTCATCAGCAGTAGATGAATCATCGAATCGGATCATCAAAGCTACAAATTCATCGTCTCACCTGCAGCTGCGTCCGATCAAGTTAATGCCGCGTATGCAAAGCACGTAGCCATCCAGAGTGGGTGGTGAGGTACAGTTGTTGCTTTCGCTAAGCGCTGGTACTTGCATCGTGGCGCCATCTACAGTTGGTTTGTCTGCAACTTTACCTCTTTCACACGCTTGGGTTCAGGTAAGTATGCTTCGCTCGACGGTATCGGTTGAGCGAAGTGCCAAGAAAATGAAATAAATTTTGATATTTTTAGTTCGTTTTTTGTTTGAGCCCAAAAAAAAAAAAATCCCAGCCTATATCCCAAAAAAACCTTTCCCAAAAGCTTTCCCCCAAACCTCCCAATTCATCTGAAAAAAAAAAATCACTCATCAAACATATTACCCAAAAAAAAAAAAAGAAAAAGAAAACCATAATTTTCCAGCGTTTTCAGGTAATGTAGCAAACAGAAAGCAAAGTTTCTGGTGCTTTTGCAACTCTTTGTGAAGCAATTCTTTCTTTTTTTTGGTTGTTCAAATATTGCTTACATTTAAAACGCGCGCCGGCCAGGGTAAGCTATGAACCTATCTAAAATCAAAAACAAAACAAAAATATAATCATACTTCATTTATCTACTTTACGCTGCATTATTATTAAGTGTTTACACATTAAATTACACACATATATACATATATATATATATTTATTGTATATATATCTATACATATCTCTTATGATTACAATTATAATTTATTTACTTGGTCAATTTATCTTGCATTACGCTCCGGCCAATCGAGTCTCTGTTTATGTTTTAATACTTTTTCCATAAAAAAAAGAACAAACCTACAACAGAAATTGCTTGAAGCGGTGCCAACAAACCAACCCAAAACTCTGATTTATTTTCTACAAATATATTTAACAATGAATTTCGCCGCTAAACCACAAAGAAATACCCACAAATATTCTCCTCGACAGACAAACATACAAACAAACAAAAAAGAAAGAAAACAAACAACACAAACATAACAAATGTTTATTATTTGTTCTTCTAATTTGTTTTGAAAGTTATTTATTGTTTACTCTTTCGATGTGTTGTTGTTGATTCTGTTTCGTTTCCATTGTTTCAAAAATATAATAAGATTCTGTGTGTGTTTTTTCGTCTATTAAAGATTTGAAACTCTGCATATTTTGTGTAGGCTAAAAATAAATTCTAGTTCATAAACTTGTTTTGGAAAGTAATAGAATTTTGTGGGCAACGAGTCTGGAATTTCAAGTTAGTTTTCAATGCTGATTTAGATACATATACTTTATGCATCTGGAACGTTGGAACGTGCGTCATTTGTCTGGTCAAACCACTTGCCGCTGGCTCTACTAGCTACCCCTTTGGATACCCTTCCGCTTGTGTTTTGAAAGCTTGTTTTCTCATAATTTATAAGCGCGCCCCTTAGTTGTTTCTGCTCTCGCTGCGTCTCTATTTCTGTTGCTCTCTCGCTCTATCTCTCACTCGCTTGCACCGTTGCTGCTGTTAATTGTTGATCAACGTCAACAACGAACAACTTGAAAGATTCGTTCAAGTTCAAGGTCGGACAAAGATTTTTCTACGCTTTATGCGAGAGAGAGAGAGCGAGTGATGTTGATATGAATATATATAGTATATATTTTTTGTGAAATCAGCTTTATGTGTGGCTGAGATTGTTGCGTCTTTGTTTCACAATGCGGGAAAATGTATGTATTTATATATATATGTGAGCTATATAAAGTTCTCAATGATGATCGTGTTTTTGTTTGCATGGATTGCATTAGGTAGGAGGAAACGAGTTTCTTTTCAAGTGCTGTTTTTTTTTTCGATAATGGGGTATTTCCAAATTCATTAGCATATTATTGTCTACAAAACAGTTTCGAGCGAGTGATTAAAAACATTAAACTTAATGTCTTTCTCCCACCATAAGGAATAATTTTTGGTTGTATAATGCTGAAAGGTAATTTGTACATTTGTTTGTTATTTAAATTCGATTCTGTCATCATGAAGTAATCAATAGAAGAGGGAATTGAAATTGATGTTGAAATTTATGAAAGATATTTTTTACAAAATATTTACTTCACTATTTTGCTAGATGTGTCCTGGCTAGAATTATTGCGCTTACTTGCATTGAAAGCTCTTTGTTTGGCCTTGACCCACTTCTTGAGCCATGTGTTTTTGGTTTGGCCTATTAAAAAGCACAAGTATCAAATGCTTTTTAGGTTACTGTTGCTGCAACGTCGTCGACGTCAATAAAGCTTTTTGTGATAACTGTACACACAAGCGCGCGCACACACACACACACGAACTCACACACGCACACAGTTACACAGCGCTTTGTCTCCCTCTCTCTCTTTCTCTCTATATGTGTGGGTGCGTATGTAGTTAAACTGGCCTAGAAAATAGTTTACATATTTATCTATATATCTATATTTATAAAAAAAAAAACTTAATCTAAAAACATTTGAATGCAAGTGTGTACACATTTTTTTATTGTTCTTATAAACCAAATTGACTTAAGCTCTCATATGTATATGTATGTTTGTAGTAAACAATTCTCAATTTTCTATTTACTTTGTAGTTTGGTAATAGTTTTTAAAACCTGGGCTTTTCTTTGCTTTCAACTTGTACAATTGCCAATATTATTTTATTCTTCTAAACTAAATGAATTATTGAGGTTAAACTGTTGCAATGAAAAAGAGCTTTTTTCAAGAGATCAATAGATATAGAGGATAATAATAGTTAGTTAGGAAGTTTATTTATTTTTTTTTTTTTGCTTTTGCTTAAGCCAAGTCTATTCTCAATTTGTGTGTCTTCCTCTCTCTCTCTCTCTCCCTCTCTATCTCTCTCTCGCACGCTCTCCCTTTCTTCGTTTGGTGGTCTGCATAGATATGCTAATGCCACCGAGCTTAAAGCTCCGAAGAAAGTCGAGTCGATCGTCGGCGATACAACAGCAAAAACGCCGACAACAGGCAGCAGCAGCAGCTAAATCGATGTCCTCGTCCTCGTCAACGCCGTTGCACGTGTGTCCCACCTGTGGTCGCATTTATCAAACGCTTTCAACACTGACGCGCCACATGCGCAAAGAGTGCAATAAGCCAAAGCTCTTCATATGCCACCTGTGTGGCCAGGGCTTTCACTATAATTTCAAGCTGCAGCATCATTACAATCACACACACCATCGGCTCAGTGCCTGATCCTAAAAAAAAATAGAATCTAAAAAAATGCAAAAAAAAACATTCTACTTTATTTAATTTTTTTTTTATTTAAAAATTTTTGTTAAAAAAAATCGAATCAAAATACAAAAAATAAATAACTATTCAACTAAGCATCAAAAATCAATTTAATTAGCGGTAAATTGTTTTGTCAAGCATTCGAGATCCGAGATCGAGAGCGAGAGCGTTTTAAGAGCTTTTTTCACAGTTAGCGAGAGATTTTTTAGCTAGGCTATTTTAGTACTTGTTGAATTGTTCTTGTTCTTGTTGTTGTTGATGTTGATGTTGTTGCCTAAGCCTGAGCCATGTTCTCTCTTCTATCTATTCCTCTCTCTCTCTCTCTCTCTCTCTTCTCTTCTCTTCTCTCTTTTGTACTGTGTGCAGCCGAAGCCGCCGTCTCTGGCATTATCATGCCTCAAATTGTAGCCGTGCGTGGGCGCTCAAGTCGCAATGCTCGAAGAAAGCCCATCTGCTCCGTCAGTGCCAGCTGCTCCACTCAGTCGATGGCCGTTGGTGGTGGGGCTGCCACGCGCAACAAATCCAGGCGTAAACGTAAATTGGGTAGCAGCAGCAGCAGTAGCAGTAAACTGATTACGACACGCAGGTAAATGTGTGCTCTCACACTCTCTCTCTCTCTCTGTCTCTCACACACCAGCCAATCAATCTTGGCTCTCTTAAAAAAAAGCTTTTCGTCCAATTTGTTGTTGTTGTTTTCTCTCTATAGAAATGCATCGGCCATCAGCAGCGAATCAGCAGCAGCCACAGCATCGACCACAAATTCGTCCTCAACAGTTACGGGATTGGGAACGGGGGCAGTGGGGGCGGGTGCGTCAGCGCCTTACGTCTGCCAGACTTGCGGTCGCAGATATCAGGTGTTGGGCACATTGACGCGTCACATGCGCAAAGAGTGCAATCAGCCGAAGAAATATGTCTGTCGCATGTGCGGACGCGGCTTTCATTATAATTTCAAGCTGCAAGATCACTACTATTACGTGCACAAGGGCATGTCGAAGAGAGACTTTAAGAGCGAGGAGACGGAGAGCTTAGGCTAAGCACAGTGTGTACACATAATTGAATTTGTTTGTTTTTTGTAAAACACGATGAAATGCAAAAGAATGTGCTAATAAAGCAACTAGAGACAGTGTTTCGTTCAATTTTGTATGTGTGTGTGTGTGTGTGTGTGTGCGAGTTTGTTGTATGTGTGTGTGAAGAGGCAGGAGATAGGAGTAGAAGTAGGAGTAGAGGTAGACTAGATGCAGAGAGAGTGTAATGCATATGCATGTGTGCATAAGCAGGACAGCTATATATAGTTGCGGTCATTAAAATAGTAGTACGACCTAATGTTGGATACAAAAAATGTAGAGACTTAACTTAATATCCACATCTAAATTTGTAAAGATATATATTAATTTCGTAATATTCGTTACAAGGTGTTTTCAAAATATTGACTATCCATACTATTTTTTTTTACCGCATGTGTATATATAGCTGCGGTTATTAAAATAGTTGGCGATTGAACACTTAATGTTGGTAAAGAAAAAACTTTGTGATTAACTTAATATTTAGAAAACGATTTGTAACGAATTAAAATTATTGTTAATATAGATATTATTTATGATATATTGTTATAAATTTAGATATTGCTATTAAGTTTATTGCCAAGTGTTTTTGTATTCAATATTTAGTGCTCAGTAGAGCTACTTTTTTTATGATCACCGCAGTATATAGTATATATAGGAAGTTTAGTAAGCGCAGAGAGAAGAGACTTTTTATTGTATTCACTTCTGCAGGAATAGAATGCGCAGTTGTATTTAGCAATATTCACTGCCTTCTGTTTGCCTTTGAAATTTTTAAACGCACAGTTGTCTGTCGTCGTGCAGGCGAGCACAACAACAAATATGTAGTTAAAAACAAGCTATTACCTTGCTCTCTCTCTCTATCTTCCACTCTCTCTCTCTCTCGCTCTTGCCAAACATCTCATTGCAGGTCTGCTCGAATTGAGCTTAAATCAATCCTCTTCGTTTTACTATGAGCCCGATATACCGTTGCTGCTAGAGCCAGCTGCATTGCTGCTACCGCCGTCGCAGTCGCCGTCGCCGTCGCTGCCGCCGCCGCCAATGACGACCCGTGCGGCAGGGCAAACGCTGCGACGCGGCAAGAGAGAGAGATCACGTAAAAGGAAAAATAATAGCGCAGCGGCTGTGGCTGTGGGCAAAAAATTGATGGCGTCGGCAATACAACTGCAACCGCCTCTATTGGAGCGCAGCAGCTCGGCAGCGACGCTGGCGCGCAATGCTGAACTGCGGGACGATGGGAAATTGCAGTGTCCGCAATGCCCGAACGCATATACCCGTTTGTCGGCGCTGAAGCGTCACATTGAGTTCGAGTGCGGCCAATTGGAGAATTTTCGTTGTTCGGTTTGTGATGCGGGCTTCAAGCGCAAAGATTCATTGAATCGCCATTGCAAGGTTAAGAAGCATATTACCAAATATTTGTATTAGGATCTCAACGAATGAATCTCTCGATCTCTCTCTTACCGCATAGAGTAATTTTTAACTAAGAGTATATTTTTAACGAATCGAATTGATTAAAGAGCGTCAATTTAGTTGTGAGTGTGTTTGTTTCAAGGATATCATTGATTACATACATACACCTATACACATATATACCTCTATACTTACATATGCCTAAACTAATGCAGACAGCCAGACAGAGACAGACGTACTGTTCCAAAAAAGTCCCAATCAACCAATAAGAAAAGAAAGCCAAATTTGTTAATCATGTGTTTAATGCTCGTGCCTGCTTAGAGTGTATGTGTGTGTGTCTGAATGTGTGTGTGTTGTCGTCGTCGTCTGTGTGTCTCCTACAATTGCTGCCTGCCCGAAAGCTCGTCTTGCACTCACACTCGCTCACACATACACACACATATACACATGCTCATCTCATTAAGAAAAAACTTCACTAACACCAAGCGCGCGCTCTCTTTTTCACTCTCTCTTGCATAATTGAATTCTTACGCTCTTTAACAAACTGGGATTTAGGAGAGAGCAATGTGAGCCTTGCTCTACCTCTCTCTGTCTCTCTCTATCTTTCCCATTTACTGAACTCTGCTGCTCTACTCCACTCTCTACTTATCTACTGCTCTGTTCTTCTGCCTTCTGTTCTTCTTTATTTTTATTTCATTTTATTTTTCTAATTACTTTAATTAACCACCTGTGCGCGCGCTGCTGTGCATTTTACAATTACAATTAATTTTGCCTGTTTGAAATTTGTTTTTGTTTGAACAAAAGAAAAAACGCGTAAACCCAAAAAAAAAACCCAACAAAAAGCATTAATTTATTAATTTAAATTCAAAACAAAAAAAACAAAAAATTAATTGCAACAAAAATCATTTTAACAAAATTTTCCAAAAATAATGCTTATCATGAAACGAATTTTTTAATTGATAATGGCATTTTGATAACAACTAATCATTGCTTGTTTTGTGCCTTGATGAAACTGCGGAACGTTTACACTAAAAATTTAATAAACAAAATTTCAAATAAAAAAGCATGCCAAAAACCCTAAAAAATATTAACGTACTCTGAGCCAATGAAATTATGAAAATTACAAATTATTTCAAATTATGAGATATATGAACCCAAACAAACAAAACAAAAACAAATTTCAGGCTATCAACCACAACAACAACAACTGCAACTGCAACAACAACAGCAACAAGACAGCAGCAATAGCAGCTATAAACAGGACGACAGCTGCGATATGCATTTATCTTATCAAGGAACAGCAACAGCAACAACTGCAACAGCAGCAACAACAACAGCAGCAGCAGCAGCACCAGCAACATCATCATCAGCCACACCTTTACATCACTTTCAAGCGCCTCAATTTGATAATTTTCAGTCAATGCTCAGTTCAGGTGTTGTCGTTGCTGCTGCTGCTGCTGCTGCTACAGCGGCGCTGGCAGCGAATCCGCTTGAGGAGAGTTTTACCTGCCCGCAATGTTATCGCACCTATAGACGGCACGGCACACTGCGTCGCCATCTGCGGCAGGAGTGTGGCAAGGGCAAGTCGATGGTCTGTTCGGTGTGCGGTCATCGCACCAAGCGTGCGGATCACCTGAGGCAACATGTGCGTAAAAAGCATCCAGAGATTGCAATGCGTTCGCTTTTCAAGCGACAGCAGCGTGCTGCTGCGGCCAAGGCAGCGCAGCCGACAGCGGCGCAGCAGTCGTCAGCTAGCGAGGATATTGTTGATTTGGATATGTTGGATGATGGCCTAGATGAGTTAGCCGAGGAGTCGCAACAACAGCAGCAGCAACAACTGCAACAGCCACAAACTTTTGTAGTCGATGATGATGATGATGATGAGGATAATAATGAGCAGCAGGAACAGGGCGGGCTAACAGCGGATGAGCAACAGCAGCAGCCACAGTTGGACGGCTACTATCAGCAACAGTTGCATCAACAAGCCTTGCAGCAGCTGCAAAAGCAATTGCAACAACAGCAACAGTTGCATGTGTTAGCAGCAGCAGCGGCTGTGGCCAAGGCCAACAAATCATCATCATCGGGCAGCGATGCGGCAACGTTGAATTGTTGAGGGCAGGCCTAGGGGGCGGGGCGGGGGATGTTGCAAATGCCAAGTAAAAGACGCGCAACTCTTGAACTTTACTAATCAAATTAACCAAAGAAATGTGGGAGATTGGGTTGCAGCGGTTTTTAAGCCGTTGACCTTTGACCTTTGACCTGGGCGAGCGAAATGCTTTTCCTTACACGTATTTGCATTTTCTACAGCGAAAGAAACTTTTTGTTTATACAACTTTTTTACGCAAAAATCAAAAATCGAAAAAAACATTTATTTCCAGCAACGAAAATCAAAATTCAAGTTGAACTAAAAGTTATTTTCTAATTAAAATAATGTAGCATATAGATGAAAAAGAAGAAGAAAACCAACAAATTAAGTGACTAAAAAAACTAAAAATAATAATATATAAAAAAAGGAAAAATATATTAAAATAATAAATGAAATTTTTTATATACAGAAGCCACAAAAATGTGTTTTTCAATTTTCAACTGCATGTTTCACAACACACACACACACAAACACGCTCATATACACACACACACACACTCAAATTTACCCAAAGAAAAACAAAACGAAAATTTAATTTGTTTTTTACCCAATAATTTTTTTTCCGTCTTCAAAACTCTTGGTAAATAACATTTAATTTATAAAAAATGCCTAAAAAGATTTATGTAAAATTTTGGTGCCGAAGTTTGTGTAATTAAGTTAAGTTTTATATATATATATATATATTTCTGCATTAATTTTTATGTGTGAAAAAAATGAATGAGAGAAGTTAATGAAATCAAAGAAAAGTAGGAAAAATGCCGAGTTTTGTGTAACTATTTATTTAAAAACTTATTTCTCTCTCTCTTTATGAGTGGCGGTCGTGGCGCGGTGTGCATTTTGTTTACCTTTACTTTATTTGATTAAGTATAATTTATAATTAATTTCTGCTCCTTAATTAACTCTAATTTTAATGTGTGAGAGTTGCGCCTAATCATTAGACATTTAAGTAGCTGTAAATTATATAAAAATGAAACACCAACACATACACACACATCTCTACACCCCCTACACACACACACACACATACTACTTTCACATGAAAAATCGTAAAGAAAAAAACTGCGCAAAAAAACAAAATCAAAAAACCAAAAACAAAGACGAAACTATTTTTGAGCCCAAAAAAACCACCCAATCCAAAACTTTTTACAGATTTAAGGACGCTGTACTGTAATTTTGCGACGGCTGTTGTAGCAGCGGCTGCCACCAACAAGACAACAACAGCAGCGGCAGCAGCAACAGCAACAAAGACGCCAACTGCAGCAACAATTGCCGACAGCAGCAACAGCAACAATTGCCAAGCAACAAGTGTGACTGAAGTTTTTGAGCCGGAGGTAACGATATGCAGAATGTACAAGTGCGGCAACAACAACAACAACAACAACAACAATAACAACTGCAGCAATAGTGCAACAATTGCCAACAACAATAATAATAGCAGCAGCAACAAGTTGCAGCCACACTGCAAGGCGAGCAATTGCAGCGGCTGTCAAATGTCAGCGGCTGCAGCCTCATTTCAATTGGCCAATTTATTAAATTCGAGCATGTTGCTGCCAACAGCAGCAGCTGCGGCAGCAGCAGCAGCAGTCGTAAGCAGTAAGCCCATGCGCAGCAGCAGCAGCAACAATAACAGCAACAACAGTCAGCTGAGAGTTGCAGCAGCAGCAGGAGCAATAGGAGGAGTAGGAGCAGTAGCAGGAGGAGGCATTGTTGCTGCCAGCAGCAGCAGCAGCAGCAGCAACAATTTGAAGAAATCTTCAAGTGTGCAATTTCATTGTGAATTTTGTAATTTTAGCTGCAGCTGGCGCTACGATCTAAAGTTGCATTTGCGTCAAAAACATGGCATACATCAGCTAAAGAAATCATAGAAAATCTTCCATTGTTGACCTTAAACACCCCCTATCCCCCACCACCCACGAATTGTACATAAAAAGCGTAAAGAAAAAATGTCCTTTAATGTTGTTAAACTGCGCTAGCTAAGCTAAAATACTGAAAAGAAGTTAAATATATGTGTACAACTATTTATTGAAACGAAACTTGGGTTTTTGTTGTTAATTCCTAAATATTTATTGTTAATGAAAAATTAAAAAAAAAGAAAAGAAAATCTACACAATTTGCAGCAACTCTGTGGATAAACTAAAAAAAAAAATTGACACCAAAACAATAAACATTTGAATTTAAATTTGAAAATATTTTATATTTAATATATCTTAACACAAATCTATAATAATTTGAACTAGTAAATTTTGTTATATTTAATTTTGTAAAAGTATTTCTTAGTTAAACAAACAAATTATTTGATTTAATATTTAAGTAAATTAATTGTCTTTTTTTTTTTGTAACATTTGAATTTGTTTTTGTATAAAAAAAAACTTTGTATTTGTTTTAAACATTTTGTGGTAGCTCCAATTCGAAAAGTAGTTAACAAAAATTTGTTGTATTAGTTCGATTAGAAAATTTGTCATCTATTTTCGTATTTATTTAGTTTTAGTTTTAGTTAATTTCAACTTACAAAAAACCAGCTCAAGAAACCAACATTTAAGTTTAGTTTAAGTTTAGTTTAATCATCCATCTACGGACAACAAAAACAACATAAAAGCAAACAAAATGAAAGAGTTTCTACCATTTAAGGGATTTGCGTTTTATGATTTTTCACACAATATTTTTTATTTTTCTTTTCATTTTCATTTCATAAAACACAAACCAAACAAAAAAAAAAATCAAACAAAAAATTATATGAAAAACCCGAAACCAATTCACAAATCCATCACATCATAAACTACACAAAATTGAATCAACAAAAACAAACTAAAATCAAACTGCACAAACAACAAACAAACCAACCACAGATCAGCACAACACACAATCAGCAAACCCATCGAGCGATCAGTCCGTTGATCATCATTCAGTCGGCCACAGCTTAGACTGCAAATATGAATTTAGTCACAGCGTCTTTGGCAGCGACGTGGACATCTCTGGCGGCGGCAACGGCGGCGGCGGCGGCGGTGGCGGTGATCCCCACGAGCGTTTTCCCTGCGCCGTCTGCGGCAAGAGTTACCTGCGCAAGCGTCACCTGCAGCGGCACATGCGTGACGAATGCATTGGCATACCGCCGCGCTTCAATTGTGAATTCTGCAGCTCTCGGTTCCGGCGCAAATATCATATGGTGCGGCATCTGGTCTCCAAGCATGGCATACCGCCGGCCATTGCACAGCAGACAACGGGCAGCGGCTCAAGGACGAGCAGTCCGCGCAGTGTCAACAATTTGGACATCAAACTGAGCGCCGCTGTAATGGCCAGCGTTGCTGGCATGGGCGGCGGTGCTGGTGGTGGCGGTGGTTCTGGTGGTGCTGGAATCGGTGGCGGCGGAATTGTGCACAGCGATAGCGCCAGCGTGGGCAGCGCTGGTTCGCACAACGGCTGCGAGAGTCCCATACCCGAGAATCTGTCGTTGCGCAAGGAGCACTACGAACGTGATGAGAACTTGAACGGTGGTGGCAGTGCTCACGGTGGTAATAACTCGCGTTGCACCAGCCCATTGCCGCCGCACATGATGCCCATACCCACGTACGGGTTGACGGGCGCCATTACAGCTATTTCAGCAGCTGCTGCAGTTGTGGAGGAACAGGCAGCAGCAGCAGCAGCCGCCGCAGCAGCGGCCGCAGCAGTCAATAACAATGGTGAGAAGGTGACGGCAACGGTTGGAGCCATTGATGAGCTGGCTGCTGCCGCTGAGCTGGGCATCAAGGCGGAGCCCGTGACACCGGGCAAGACGCAGCCGCATCATCTACTGGACGAGGAGTGGAACATGAAGCTCGGCCTGCAGATCATATCGAATTCATTGCTCAAGGAGCGCTTGATGAATACCATGCCATTTGCGTACAACAATAACTGAACGAGTTTTGTTTCATTTTCTTAAAGCCTAAAAGTGTAAACCAAAGTATCTATATATTTTTTGCTTAACAACGAAGAAGAAAACAGAAGAAAAAACAAAACCAAAAAAGAAGAAAAAAAAATTCTATTTATATTTATTATTACTACATAAAGAAGAAAAATATTCTACTTAAGTTTCGTAATTTTAATTTGTCACTCTTTGTATGTTTAAACGAGTCATAAATAATTATTATTCCATG
Source organism: Drosophila hamatofila (assembly GCA_035045345.1). Lineage (NCBI taxonomy): Eukaryota > Metazoa > Arthropoda > Insecta > Diptera > Drosophilidae > Drosophila > Drosophila hamatofila. The sequence continues at coordinate 21,570,380 of JAWNPA010000012.1, read as the reverse complement.
TATCGAATCTCGAATCTCAGAACTAGACATTCCAGCGCTTAAATTTTTAATTTTATGTAACTTTTATTTATATTTAAATTTTTTAAAAAAATGTTTGAAATTTTTTTTTGCGTGCTTTCTTCAGTCAGCAGAACGTGTCTTAAAAAACAAAAAAAGAAACTGAAAAACTGTATTACAATGTTACTTTGCGGTACTATTTATCCTAAAACAACTAGATGAAGCAGAATAAGAAGAAGAATAACAATATATGTCCAAACCCTAAACCGTCACGAATTTCTATTGCCTAAGTCCAAACCAGAAATCAACTCATATTTGTTAGAATTTTAAGAAATTTAAAAAATGTTTGTATAAGTGATGAAATGTTGCCATTGTAATCAAAAATTTGTTTTTGATCAACAACTAGAGGAGGAGAAAGAAGATAAAGAAATACTCAAAAGACAAGTGAGAAATGCGAAAATACTCAGCTAATTCCAAAAAAAAAATAAAAACTCCAAAAGAAAAAAAAAACTGAATTGAAGAATTTTGTGAAGAGTTGATTTAAGCACTTATTCCAAAAAAAAAATGATATGCCACCAAATTGTATACCTAAATGTTTAAGTATAATTTTAGACGTGTATGTGAATTATTTAAATTAGTCTTAAAACAATATATATATTTTACTATATATATATTGGATCACAAAAACAAAAAACACAAACCTCACAAAAACCAAACAAAAATTTATATTATTAATTGAATAAAACTAAAAACAAAAAAAGAAAAAACAAAAGAAAAAATAATTTGTTGCTGCAAAAGTTTTTTAAAACTATTTATCTTAAATATTTTTTTTTAGCTGGCTTTACGTGTGATCCACACTTGCGACTCTTATACACCACCCCCCACCCAATTTATATCCCCAACAACTCTTTTTTTTTTCATTTTGTTCGCTTTGTTTTTGTTGCGCAAGCGCAAAATTTGTTGTACAGAGAATTTCACTAACCTATTTTTATTACTAAATTTCTTTTAGATAAACTCTTCTACTCTACCTACTACTACTACCTACTACTACTCGGTACTGTGGCTGTGCAGTTCTAGGAGTCTATCTATAACCCAGTGCCACCCAGTACTCCCCAACTATCAGTATCAGTCCAGTAACTGTATGCGTAACCACGTACGACATCACAATATCAAAAGTCTGTCACTTACATATATATATTATACATATATACTATATATATATATATAATCTATGCTGTCTGCGTCTATTTCTGGAAATTCTCTATATATATATTTACATATATATATATATGGGTTCTATTTGTTCTAGCTGCACATATCTATGATATTACACACATACATACACACCCACACACACAAACAGTTACAGATATATTTATCTATCTATATCTATATATATAGCATGCATCTAGCGCCTGTTTGTATGCTACATGAAATGCAAATTACTAAATTGTAATTCTCAACTGGTTCATGCGTGTGTGTGTGTGTGTGTATGTATGTGTGTGTAATGTCTTATGCTTTTGTGTCTTGTCCTTGCGCTACTCACACAATAAAAATTTACTCTTTAATATATTTATCTATATATATATCTCTTTCTATATATACATCTTTATATATATATATATCTATTGTATTTGTGTCTTTCAAAAATTATAATAATAATAATAATAAATTATTTAACATTCGATGTTTTTTCTTATGCAGCCTCTCTTGACAAACAGTCGTCAGTTTCTGCTCAGAGCTGGCGCTGTTTGTGTTTTTTTCTATGCTCTATATGTGGGTTTTCTTATCATATCTATATATTTGTGGGCGTGCCTGATGTTTTTTTTTTAGCTTATAAGAAAAATGTGTGTTTTATCTATTTTTTTTAATTATTAAAAATTTTTTTTTTTTATTATTTTACCCGTCAAATATTTTTAAGTTTTATGTGTCTTAATTATTTCTAATTACTTGGAATGCCTATATATATGTATGTATATAAATATTATGTATATTTTTATGTCTTAAGTTTTATGTTGATTTTCATGTAGTTTGACTTGCTCAAAAAAAAAAAAAATCAGTTTAAGAACTCAGTCATCAGCTAAACAAGAATTAAAAAACAATGAGAAATTTTATCATATCATATATATATATCTATATACTATTCTATTTAACACCCAACAAATATCAACAAAATTCAAATTCATCAACAACATTTACACACACACACACACACACACATTCGTGCGCACCGCTTCATTCACTCATTTGTGTTGTTGTGTGCTGTTCTCTCTCTTTTTCTCTCTCTCTCTCTCTCTTCCTTTACTCTGGCACACTCGCTTTCTCTGTCGCGTATTGTGTGTATGGGTCGAACCACAAAAAACAAACGCATTTCTTACAGATTTCGTACTCACCTGGTATCAGCACGCGTGCGATCAGTGCGGCAAATCCTACAAGACACGCAAGAGCTTGAGTCGCCATCGTCGCTTCGAGTGCCGCTTTACCACTGAGCGTCCGATCTTTCAGTGCCCCAGCTGCAACTATGCGGCCAAGCGGAGCGATAACCTAACTAAGCACATTAAAACCCATTTTGCCAAAATGAAAAAGGAATTCCTGCCGCTGGCATTTCAAATGCAAGCAGCCAGCATACAAACCAAATGGGAAACGGCATAAAACTGACACAAAAACAAAGCAGAAACTATTGAAAAGATGAAAGAAGAAGGCTAAAACTTCGGCTTGCCGAGGCTTGAAATACTCTTGCAGTGAGGATGATATAATTTTATATAAAGTTCTTTTGAAGTTTGTTAAGCTTAGTAGACTTGATAAGAAAATCCAAAATAACAGAAAACATTCCAACTGAAAATCTATGTTTCTATAGAATTTTTATATATAGCTAAAAATTCAATTAATTTTTATAATATCAACAGTGAAACAGCTTTAAAATATTCTAGTCTACATGATCTTTAAAAAGTTGTCCTGTTAGCTTACTTTAATAATATGTTAAGTTATATCTCATAAATATATATAGTTTTGCTCTTTGAGTTTTAAGCTTCCATTCGCCATATTTTATTTGTGTAAAAGGGAGTTTAAATTAAATATTAGAGCTTAAAAGCTTTAAGCTTCCATACTACACATTATATTTATGTATTCAAATTTTCTTTATATTCATTTTGCTTTCTATATTTTAGTTATTTCATATAGAATTGCATACTAAAAAATGTTTGGAGAAAACATCAATACAAAGTTTTATTTTAACAATTCTAAAAACTGAAACTTTATTGAATTTAGGTGTGAAAGCATTTAAGGTTCATGTGCATTCAGTTGAAAGTTTAGTTTCTCTCTCTTTAGTCTCTCTCTTTTGAGTCACTCTCTATAACGTTTAGCCTCTAGAGCTTATTCATATATCATTTAAATTGATATCTTTTGCTATATCCACTATGATGATCTACATTAGATTGGTGTAGTAGTCCCGGTAGAAATTTTCTCATTTACCCTAACAAACTAGCTGCAAGAGTATTCCAAAGAAGTAAATGAAAAACTCCATTTGATCTCTTTAAGTTGTCAACTATATATTTTTAAGTATCGGGCAGCGCAACGCACAAATTACAAAAAAAAAAAAAAAAAAAAAAAAAAATATCACACTCGATAACAATAATTGCTATCTTCTCTCTCCCTCTTCCCTCTCTCTTTCTCTCTCTTGATATCTATTCCTCTGTCTTTGTCTGCTTCTCCTTTTATGTATTTTTGTTTACCCTATTTTTGCATATTTAAACTTTCACTTTGTGGTGTCTGATTTGCATGCCAAAAAGGTCGCTTCAACTACATTTTACATAAATTTGTATAATTTATGTAAATCTTATGCGAACTATAAAAAAAAAGAAGAAAACATTTGTTTGAATTAGTTTGCCATGTGCAGCAAAGTTTTGTGCGTTGCCAAGTCCCAACAAAAAGCCAAAAATTAAATCTTTAACTTTGATCTATGCGTTAGTCTTAAGTTGATCAAAAAACCAAATTCTTTACAAATTTAAGTTAAATTTAAATATTTATATATATATTTTATTAGCAATCTAAGCCAAAAGTCCAAAGATAAATGTAACCGAAACTAAGTCAAAACTGAAAAACAAAAAGTTATAAATATTTTACTAGACTACTGAGAGTAGTGACAGGTTTTTAAAAAATAGGAGAAGTGAGGGTTGCTCCTAAGAGGCAATTTCGTAACGTCGCATTCCTAAGCAACAAAAAAAGAAAAAAAAAAAGAAACGAAAAATTATTTTTAATGCCCAAATCAAGTCATGTTTGATAAACGTAGTTAAGCAAAGGCAACGCCAAACGAAAATTTCAAAGTATTATACTAAAAAAAAAAAAAAAAAATATTATACATAGCTTAGTTGGAGAGCTGTAAAATGTAAGTTCCTTGCTAGCATAGAAATACTTTTATAAATATATACATATATTTTTGATAATCATACTAACAAAAATGAAAACGAAAACAAAGCGATCTCAGAAACAAATATACAAATGAATGCAACCAACAGTACAATTTATAGAAACCGACAACAATTACTAACAGCAAATAGTTCAAATATATATAAATATATTTACAATGAAAAGATAATCAGCCAAAAGAAAAGAAGTAAATACCTTAGCCTAGCACAAAGAGCTGGCCAAGTTAAAGCTGGCAGGAAATAAGTCTATGATATAAGTTTTTGGTATGCCAACTGAAACTTGTGTGATCCATTTATTGCTCAGTTGCTAAACGTAACCAGTTTGTGTACTTGGCCAAAAACGAAACAGTTAAACATTAAACCATGCTTAGTTCAAGTTTTTTTTGGTAAGCCAAACAGTTTTCAGTTAAGAAGGGGAGATCTTTGAAATACACAAATTAATGGAAAATCAAATATTTCGACTGATGTACCAAATGAATGAATACTTTAAAAATATTTAAAAAATCTAAAATTACTTTAATATAAATTTGAAATCGTAATGTTTTGAATGTATCCTTGAAACTTCGGAGTACTTTAAATGATTCAAACGTTTTGTATGTCTTCTATATATGAGAGCAAGTTCTGAATGTCTCCATTTCATTTCATTTCATTTCATTTCATATATTCATATCAAACATATTCATTCCAAATATTAATTCTAAAATATCCAATTAAATTATATTATACACACACAAACACTTACACAACTACATTTGTATTTTTATATTAACTTTATGCCATTACAAAAAAAAAAACCAAACTATTTTTATACACATTGTCAAAGAGCATAATTAAGATATTTTTTATATATATATATAACCTATATACATATATATATAAATATTGCTATTTTTGTATGTAACTGAATAAATTTAAAAAGAAAATGTTGAAATTGTTATTTACTATACAATATATTTAAAAAAAATATTATTTTTTTTTCAAAGTGAAAACTAAGTGGGTTGCATTTGTTTGTTTACATTTATTCTTTTTAAATTTAAATTAAATTATTCTATTAATTAAAAAAGAATAGCTATTTATATATATTTATTTTAATTTGTGCTAAATTTTTTTATTTAATTATATTTTTAATTTTTATATTTTTTAATATTTATTTTATTTTTTATTTATTTTTTTATTTTTTATTTAGTTTATTTTTAATTTAAAAAATTTTTGTTGACCCAACTATTTTTTTTATTAATTTTTTCATTTAAATTTTTAAATATATATATATATATATACATTTTTAAAAATTATTTAGTTTTTTTTTGTCTTTTTAAATTTATTTTAGTTTTTAAATTTAACATTTGTTTTTTCATTTTATTTTTCTATTTTAAATTTCTTAAACATTTTTTTTTGCCTACTACTAAACCTGTTTCATTGCAGCAGCCATTAAAAAACAAAAAAACAAAAAAAAGCTCAGAATTATGCATCATCATTCACACAGCGCCTCATTTAAAGTATCGCAAGTATATCGCCTCCTCTATATATATGCGACATGTATATATATATATATATATATAGATAGACATGCAATCAAGCTGCCTAAATCATCAACCACTGCAACTGCTCTCTCTCTGCATCAGCTTCATCAACAAACAAAAAACACCAACAAAACAATCAGCCAACAGGCAAAATGAACACACAAAACTGTTGCATACCACACACTAACTGTAAATATCACATTTTTTCTTATTATTCTTATAATTCATAATATTAATAATACGACTATAAATATTTTTCTTTTAATTTTTCAACACTTTTAACTGCAAAGATCAAAAAAGAAAAATTTTACTCAGATTTTAACTACTCGAAAAAAAAAAAAAATAATAATAATAAAAAAAAAATAAAATCTTGTTACTTTTTTTTTTTTAATATAAAAAAATATGAAACATAAATATCTTTTGTCTAGCTGTTTAAGCTTCAGAGAAATCTCTATATTTTTTTCCAATTTTGTTTGGTCAATATATTTTTTTTTTTTTTGTGAATTTCTGAATTTGTATATAAATAATATTTAAATTGTTTGCATTTTATATTATTGTTGTAGCGCCCAGCAGCTACGCCTCCAACTCCAGCCAAACACCGCCGCCAACTGGCTCCACGGCCCACTCATTGATCCGTGACTATTGGTACGAGCTAAAGTTTTCGGATTTATTCAAATTCATAAATCCCGATGGACGCTATCAGTGCCCCAGATTTAATTGCCTGAAGAGCTACAAGGATGCCAGCTCATTGCAACGACATATCAGGTGAGCTTCAAACGAACTTTGTATATAGAAAATATGCTCTATTTGTATTTATGATAGAGAATTCTTCGTCTGTCTAGTCGTCTGTCTGTTTATTCAATTTCAACTAAAATATATCTCTCTATATATATAAAATCTTTCTCTATAGATATGAATGTGGTGGACAGAAAAAATTTCGCTGTCTGATGTGCGGCAAAGCATTTTCACAAAGCTCCCACCTAAAGAGGCACCTTGAGTCCGGTGTCTGTGTCAAATATTACTTATGAGATAATGTTTTCTTTAAAATCAAATAGAATAAGCGTTATCCGCATAGGCAAAGTGCAACATTTTGTTGAACAAAACCAAAACAAAAACAAAAAACAGAAATCAGAATATTTAAACAACAAAAAATAACTTACGAAAAAATTGTAACTACCAAAAAAAGAAAAACAACAAAGCAACAGAAACAACAACAATAACAAACAACAATAACACACTCACACACTCAAAGAAAAAAAAAAGAAAACAGTCGAAGAAAGCAATTAAATATATACATATATATATATATACATACACTTACATACATACATATACCACATATATATATATAGAGAGAACAAGTAGCTAAACCAAGAACAATTACAAATAACAACAAAACGAATTTATTGGATGCCACATCATTTATAAAGAAAAAACAAAAACAAAAATGAAAAAGAAAAAAACGTTAAGCCCATATACATGAATATATATATGTATATATATATATATATATATATATATATATATATATATTCGAGTATATACAAATTACATATGATATATATATATATATATATATATATATATATATATATATATATATATATATATATATATATATATATATATATATATATATATATATATATATATATATATATATATATATATATATATATATATATATATATATATATATATATATATATATATATATATATATATATATATATATATATATATATATATATATATATATATATATATATATATATATATATATATATATATATATATATATATATATATATATATATATATATATATATATATATATATATATATATATATATATATATATATATATATATATATATATATATATATATATATATATATATATATATATATATATATGTAATATATAAAAGAACAAGTTGAGAATTATTATTGTTGATAACTGAGCATTAAAAACAAGAATTAGTTAAAAATTAACAAAAATTAAAAAGTAACAGACGTAAAAGAAGAAAAACAAAACAAAGCGTAGTTATTATAAAATATTTAAATGAAAAAAGCTAGACAGGATATATATATATATAAATATATATATATATATACATATATACATATATACATATGTATAGATGCAGTCAGTGCAACATTTTATAGAATTTTAGTAAAATTGAAAAGAAGAAAAAAAAACGAGAAAAAAGCGTAAAAAACAAATTACGAACCAAAAAAAATATATATGAAGAAGAAGCAGAGCTAGCAAAAAAATTGTATTGAGAGGCCGTAACAAAGCACACACACGATATATAGAAGAAGAGGAAGAGCAAGAGCAAGAGCAAGAGCAAGAGCAAGAGGAAGAGAAAGTAGCCGAAGAAAAGTTAAAGCTGAGACGTAAGGAAGCTAAGAGCAACAACATTTTAGTCAAACTAACCAAAACTACGTAATTTTAGTCGAAAGTGCAAAAAGAAAACAAAACAAAAAAGTAACAACAAAAAAATGAAAAAAAAAAAACAAAAACAAGAAATAGTGAAATTAACAAAGAAAGTAAATAATATAAAATAATAATAATATTAACAATGAATATATAGAAAAAATTGCATTATATATAATGAGAAGAAAAAAAGTGGAACACTGAAAGCGAAAATACATATAACAAAAACGTACTGTGTTTATTTGTTGCCAAATATATATCTATATATATTTATAATATGTTATTGAAACAAAAAACAAAACCAAGCAGATGAAAACAAACAATTATATAAACAAATTATTATAATTAATTGCGTATTTCAAAGAAGCTAAAAGCCAACAACAAGAACAACTAAGCCGAGAACTAAATCAATTACAAACAACAACAAAAAAGAACAACATATATATGTATGTTATGTTATATACATTTATCGTTATATATATTGTTATACACACACATATACATATATATGTGTACATACATATATATATACATGTTATATGCACTCACACATGCGTATTGTATATGTTAAAAGAAAATGTGAATGTTTGTTATAAAACAAAGTAAAACAAGTAAAAAAAAAAAAAAAAAATAACAGTATCTTTTTCGGCTAGCCGAACTACAAATACCCTTGCAGCTAATATATCTATATATATATGAATATTTTATCAGTATCAAACTAAGGCAGCTATAGTTCTATATCCGTAACTATCCGTTATTATCCAACTCAGCTTAATATATAACAAAAAGCCAAAAGACTCTTTACACTTCACTCATGCTTAGTTTATATCACTCGTAATACTATCCCAACTCAATAACTGCAAGGGTATATCAAATTGTTGTGTTATTCAAGTATATATATATATTATATATATATGCTTATCGAATTGCAGCTAGTTAAAATGAGAGATTTTGTTTTTAGTTAGTTTATATAGAACTAAAGTTGCAAAGAGGCCAAACGATTTGTTGGTTCACAGAACAAAAGGTTATATACATACATACACACACATATACATATATTTAGAGAACAAAATACACACATCTATTAAAAAATGCTATGTTAGCAAATTTGTTGTCTGTTGTTGCAAAAAAAAAAGTAAGAAAAACAAATAAATGTTATTACAAAAATTGTTTTTGTAACTTATGTTTGAGAGTGTGTGCCTGCGTGTGTGTGTGTGTGTGGCAGCATTGGATTTGTGTGCAGAACATGTGTGCCATTATGCAACTGGAAAACTAAAAAAAAAGAAGAAATATATATATATATATACATATATATAAAGAAATTTCAATCAGCCATAACCAAATGAAATTACGATTCAATGCTGCCCCAGATGAGAAAGAGAAGCGTGAGAGATCAAACATATATATACATATATATACTCATGAACATTATATATATATATGTATGTGCATAACTATACATATATATTTTTGTTAAAACCCGCCTCCACCCTCCAAAACATAGAACTCTTTAGTTTTTATTGGTCTATTTTGTTAAAATTTTAGTGCAATCTAAAAGAAAGAAAAAACTAAATTGTATTTAACAAGTACAATAAAATATAAAATAAAAATAATTAAGAAAGAACATATACCGTACATAGGTAAAAAAAATGCAGTCTATGAATGATACATAAATATATATATAAAAGAAAAAAACATAACAAGTAAATGAAAACGCTAAGAGTGCCATTAAAACAATTTAAATGTAATAAATTATTGAAATTATACATATTAATATACATATATGATAATTGAATATATATATATATATATATATAAAGATATATATGTGTAACAAAAACTTACTAAGGCAGGCAGTTAAAGTGCAACTAAAAACACTTATATATATACATTATACATATATATATATATATTTTAATATGTATATATATGTGTATTAGTTAGGTCCAAGCATTAATACATAAATAATTTGTTTTCATTATTAATGTATTTTTTTTTTTAAATAATAATTTGTTATTTTGTTTGTTGCGTCTTAATATTTTATAACAATTGTTGTAGTCAAATATTTAACAAAACAATAAGTAAATAAAATATAAGGATGATGTTAAAATAGCCGCGAGAAGCTTAAAAGAAGCTGAGAAGCGAATAAAAAGCGTGCCATAAGCAAAAGGAGAAGTTAAATTAGGCAAAAAATTGAAATAAGAAGCAAAGCAAGAAGTTTCATCTACGCTTCTCGCGGCTGCCTCAACATCAGCCCACAGCAATAGCAATACAACAACAAATAGTAAAGGCTCGAATTGAAACTAGACAAGTTAATACTTAGTTAATGCAAGTACTAAACAATATACTAAGCATATATTCATAAATATATATATATATATATATATACAAAAATACTAAAACAAAATACAAATACCAATGCAAATTTTGATTAATTGATTTATTATCAATTTGTTTCTAATTTCATTTAAAAATTAGCCCAATGAAAATATTCTTTTATTTCTTAAATTTGTTTTTTGTAAATTTGCAATTTGTCTTGTGTGCCAACAGAAAATTCGTGTCAATTGCAAATGTACCAGAAAAAAAAACATATTAAACATATTAATTTAAAAAATGAAAAACAAAAACTAATCAAAATAAAAAATCAATTAAAGCATAAGACAAATTGTCAAAAAAAAATAGTTGAAATTTTATATGAAAATGCATATATATTTATATTTAGCTTATACTAAACTAATTTGTTAAACTAATTAACTAAGGTTTTTGTTGCACGTTCATTGATTTAGCTAAATTATTACTATTAATTTTTTGTTTTGTTGCGCTGTTAAAGCTTAGACTAATTGAAGAAAAAAAAAACAAAGAAAAAACAAAAATAAAAAGAAACATTAAATGTTTTTTGTTTTTAATTCACATTTTTTGTTGCATCGTTTTTAATATATATATATATATAGACACACACACACACATATATACTGATAAAGAAATATATAATTGTCTTTGATTTTTGTTCATTAATTTAACAACTAAGTTTTAACTTGTTAATTGTTAATTAATATTTATAAAATAGTCTAAAAACCAACAACAAAATATATAAAAAAAATATATTAAAAATAAAAATGTTAGCCCAAAAGCATAAGTTACAAAATAATGAACAAAATATACTCCAAAGAAACCAACCAAAAAATATATATACAACAACACATACATATATATACATACATATATACAAGGACATATACATAATAAAAGTAAATTTATAAAATATATGAACAAACCCCCAGAACAAGTTTTAGTAAAAGTGTATTTGGAACAAAATTGCCATATAATGATTATTATATATATATATTATTATATATGTATATATATATATATATATATATGTATATATATATATATATATATATCTATATATATAAACAAATATAGTCAAACCAAAAGAGCAGATATATAAAAACAATAATTAACAGAACAACAAACATATATATAATATATATATATATATATATAGTTGTAACAAAACGAATGTTGTTTATTTTTTGTAGCGTAATATTAAACAGAACAAGAAACAGAAAAGCGTAAAGAAATTAAAAAGTGTTTATATAAATATATATGTGAATATATAACATATATACATAAATATATATATATATATACATATACATATATTTATTGTTAACGTAAACCACGGAAAAGGCGAAACAAAAAATTATGAAACAAATTTATATAAAAAGCGAAAAACTTACATTGACGAAGCTGATATTGTTAGTACCTTAAACAACAAAAAAAAAAAAAGAAAAGAAAAGAAAAAAACAACAGAAACAACAATTAATATTATTAATAATTGTAATAATAATAACAACAAAGTAGCATTAAAGTAAAAATTAATAATAGAAAACTCAAAAAAATGATGAAGAGATATGTAAACAACATTTGAGATTCTGTTTTTATTTGATTATTTTTTTTAGACAATTTGTGCAAGAAACCAAAAAATTGAAAACAAAAAAAAAACATTGTTATTTTTGCAAAAACTGAAGAACAAAGAAAAGGCATTATATATGCATTGTTTATATACACAACATGTTTGAATTTAATGCATGATGGTAACAAGAAAAAAAAAAAAAAACAAAACAAAAAAAAAAACAAAAAGAAAAAAAACGTAATAAAGATTGATATTGAAATGTTGAAACCCCAAAAAAAAGAAACAAAAAAAAGCAAAATGTTTATTTATTTCTTGATGGGACTTCAAGTGGGGGCTTGAAATGATGGCGCTATAAAAATATTTAAAAAATTTTCTAATATGTTCTTCTATTTTTACAGATTTTAACAGGCTCCGCAGCTGCTGTGAAGTGTGTGTGCGTGTGTGTGCGTGTGTGTGTGCTTAGATTAAGTTATTATTATATTATAATTATTAACTAAGATCGTAGTCAGGTCAATTGTTGAGTTAAACAATTGCTACCGTTATATGCATAGTAGACGGTACTACCTGCAGCTATGTTAAGTTTCAACTGCAATTTTCATTTAACATAGTTGGCAGCAACAGTTGTTTAACAACTGTTAAAGCAATTTCTTTACTTTAAGCTGAGCTTTGGAAGGCGGGTAAGAGTTAATTATTATTATTATTATTATTATTAATTATTATTATTATAATTTGTTTGGTATATCTAAAGCTTAGCTTAGTTAGACTTTAGCTCTATTTATAAAATATGTTTAGCTACTTTTTGAGTAATTCAAATTTAATATATCCTTAGTTAATATATATATGTATTTTGTGTGTATGTTTGTTTCACTTTGTTAGCTTTACAGTAATGGCCACCAAATTCTACTCTATCGCCTCTGCCAAATGGTTGCCCGGTAGTACGCTCTATATGCATAAACATACATATATTTTTATATATATATATTTTTCTTTCCTAATGCCTCATTTTAGCTTAAACCCTCTCTCATATCATCAATTTCATGTCTCTCTATCCAACGTTTTGATTTTTTGTTTTCCTTTTTTGATTTGTTTTCGATAATGCTACAAAAATCATTGTCAATACTGTTTTTAACCTATTCTCTTTCTCTGTTATCCTGTTGTAGAGCACACCTGCTGGACGCTGTCTGTGAAATCGGTGACGTCGCTGAACAACATTGCCACAACGTTGCAGCTGGCTAACGCCGAGTCGCCGCAGCTGCCCAGCTCGCACCACATTTGTCCGCGTTGCGAGAAGGCCTATACGTATAAGAAGAACCTGTGGCGCCACCTGCGCTTCGAGTGCGGCCGTCTGCCAACGGAGAAGTGTCAGCATTGCCACTATGTGGCACGCTATAAGCACAGCCTGAATATGCACATGAAGACACAGCATCCGGATCAAGCAGCAGCAGCCGGCGTGGCACGCGGACTCTTCGAGGCCAAAAATAGCACGCGTGGCAAGTTGGCTTAAAAAGAAACGAGAAACACGCTCTTTGTGATATGATCTCAGTTATATATCTGAAATATATATATTTTTGTTTTTGTGGGTGTTAGCATCAGGTAAGTTCAAGTCAAGGTCGCAGTCATTGTGTATAAAAAAAATTGGTACGCAAATTTCAATTTAAATAAAAAAAATAAAAAAAATTTAAAAAAAATTAAAAAATTTGTTAATAAAAACTGAGTTTTTGCAACAAAATTGAAATGTGTCATTATTGAATTTTCTTAGAGCTTAAGCCGAGTTTTACACAATATATATTTAAATAGGGGCACGGATTTTTAATTATAAAAACATAATCTGAAAGTTTTTGTTCCTTTGTTTCGTTCTGTTTTCGTTTATCTTTTTTATTTATGGCTTTGGTGTTTTATTATATATATTTTTTGTATACATACAGCAGCACACAAAGTTTTTATATATAAAATATATTTATGAATATATAATATTACAAATATTAATTTAAGCAGCGGTCATTTGTTTGCTTGTTTTTATCAAGTTGTATAAAAAGAGGAAAATATTGAAGACAGGACACGTTTATGAGCTGAGCAAGAAAGAAACAATATGAAAAGAGAAAGAGAATGTATATATATGTGTGTATAAAGCAGCGGTAAACAAAAATAAATGTGTACAAAACTATATATATATTTCTAATAATGTATTTCTTTATTTGCTGTCACGCCCCCAACTCCCGCCCTTTGCCCCGTTTCTTTCGAATTGTTCGTTTCAGACACCAAGCAGGACAAGGGCGAACAAACGGAAGGAGCTCAGGATGAATTCGAACTGGACGATTGCCTGCTGGAGAGCAACGACATTGTCATTACCCAGAACAAGGATGGCTTTGTGCTGCACGTCAAGAAGCTGGGCAACATTACGGCGGCCAAAATGGGCAGCACTGCGGACGACCAGACGGCCGCGGTCACTGTCACTGGACCCGCCGGCCAGCCAACCCAAACGATCACCGAGCTGCTCAGCCAGGCGGCCCACAGTGCCGCCGATGTTAAGCCCACCCTGACCACATTGACGAACACGCCCATCAAATTGCCCTCTTCTGAATGTGGTGAGTGTTTGACTTCGCTGTAAGCTCATTAGTGAAATATAAGAATAACTTAATCAAATATTGAATAATTTAAGATTGTATTTTTAACATATCTTTAAGAAAAAATTAGAAAGTATATAAGTTTAGATGACATCAGGAAGCATTGCACAATAGACAGCCACTCAGCTATAACTGGAGTTGAATAAATCGGAAGTTTTTAAATTTATATGGACTAAATATGCAAATTTTATTAAACAAAATAAAGTTTTGTAATTTGTTGTAGCAAGAAAAATAAAGAGAATTTTCATAAATTGTCTAAATTTTGTCTTAAAATTGTCTCAAAACTTTAAATATTAAAATGAATAACAAATTTTTTTATACTCTTTATACATATGACTTAAAATCGAAATACTATATATTTATTATCTATTGAAATCCAACAAAAATTCATTATAAATTTGGTTGAAATGGCGAATAATAATTGTGTGTAATATAATGTAATGTAGGCGTGTCTAAATCTAGAAATTGGATTAAAATTAATAAAACAATCCATCTACCTTAGTTCAGCAGTCTGTCCGTTTGTTTATCTCCCTTAAATAGTTTCTCTGCATTGATATTACTCATCTTACAGAGCCTTTAAACTCTTTACTTAATTGAGCACAAATAACAAATAACGAACTCAGAAAGAGACTCAGTTGAGCTCTAGTTTTGAGTGGCTGCGACTGCCTTATAAAAGCGAGCCCCTTTGAGAGCATGATCAGTTGCCGGACTGATTTCGTGGGGGTCAGTCATAGAGAGCAGAGAAGCAGTGGCAGTTTTATTTATTTATTTATTTATTTTTTTTTTATTTTTTTTTAAATTATAATAAATAAGTTTTGTAAAAATATTTTTATTTTTAAATAAATTTTGTATAATTTTTTTTTTATATATATGTAAGTTATGTATAAATATTTTGATTTTTAAATTATATATGTTAAAATAATTGATGCTCAAATAATTTATTGTTTATTTTATTTATTTATTTATTTTTTTTTTTTTTTTATAAATAAGTTTTGTAAAAATATTTTTATTTTTAAATACATTTTTTTTAAGTTTATTTTATATATGTAAGTTATGTATAAATATTTTGATTTTTATTATATATGTTAAAATAATTGATGCTCAAATAATTTATTGTTTATTTGAATAATGAGTATGATCATTATGATAATGACTATTAATATATTGTAATATGTACATATTACATATGTACAATATGCCTAATGATGGTAAATATATGATGTTCATGAGGATAATAATTATTGTGATGCTGATCAACATCAACAACAACAACAACATCATTATCCTCATAATCGCGATCAGTCTTTCCATTTGTCGTATTATCTCTTGTATCGAATATTGATGGGTGATTATGACCATCATATATGCTATAAAGAGACAACGAATATAAGCAATATTTTTTATGATGTATGAATACTTATTCTTGTACTTATTCCTACATTTACTCTTATACTCATACTCATACTAATCAAAAATTCCTTTCCCACTTGCAGAGCTAATCAACATTAAGAAAATCATACCCAGCTCAACGACACTCGCCCCACATGGTGGCAGCAGCAGTGGTGGCACCACCACCACTACCATAATACATCCGCATCACATCATTCAACATGTGACACAGGAGACACAGCAGCAACATCAGCAGCAGCAGCAGCAACAGCAGCAGCAACAACAACATCAGCATCAACAACAGCAGCAGCAGCAGCATCATCACCAACATCAGCAGCAGCAGCAACAGTTGCACATTGAGGAGGTGCCACAAAGCTCGCATCATCATCAGCAACAGCAGCAGCAGCAACAGCCACAACAGCATCAACAGCACCATCATCAACAGCAACTGCATCAAGGTGCTCAGCAAGTACAAAGCATTATCACAGCCCATCCGGGCCAGACGATCAATTTGGTGGGTCTGCGCAATGTGCAAATAGCCGAACAGAAGCCAAACATTACATCGCGCATACGTTATTCGCGTGGCAAAATAATTGCGCCGAGTGTTAGCAATTTGCAGATTGTGGAGACACACGAGGCCATACCTCATCAGCATCATGAGCTGGCCGATGGCACCAAGTATGAGATTAGCGAAATCGATTTGAACAATCCAAATGCATCGGCGGCCATCATCAGCGATCTGGTCAAGTATGCCGAAATCGATGACATCGAACTGCCGGATGGCACCAAAATTGGCATTGGCTTTGCACCCTCCGAGATCACTGAGCACATGCAGACGACAGCGGGTGAGACGCATATAACCACCATTGAGCATGAGCCGCAGGAGCTGCAGGTGCATCAGCACGATCCACAGCAACAGACACATCACATACATGCCTCACAGTTGCAGACGCATCACATACATCAGGCGACAGTGGTGCAGCAACAACAGCAGGAAGAGGATCATCAACAGCAGCAGCAGGAGCATCAGCATCATCACATCCAGCTGCAGGCAGACGATGATGATGGTGTTGAGACCATAATACCCGAAGAGCTGGGCGTGCATGATTCGAGCAAGAGTTATACCATTCTAACAACACGACCAATGAAAGAGGAATCGGATGCTGGCGGCGATCCCAGTAGCATGACCTACGAATTGTCGCTGAGCGACTCTTCGCTGGGTCCCTGCGATGATCCCGAATCGCGTTATGTCTGCCGTCACTGTGGCAAAAAGTACCGTTGGAAGTCAACGTTGCGTCGCCACGAGAATGTCGAGTGTGGCGGCAAGGAGCCCTGTCATCCATGTCCCTACTGCACCTACAAGGCTAAACAGCGTGGCAATCTGGGCGTACATGTGCGCAAACATCATCCCGAGAAGCCGCAGCTGGAGAGCAAGCGAGGACGCAAGATCTAAGCAGCAGAAAGAGGAGGAAAAGAAGGCGGACAAAGAAGATGAGGATGAGGAGGAGGAGGAGGAGCAGTAGCAGTGAGTACCACACAAAGAAAAGCAGCAACAAAAAACCAGTTTACATTATGCTCCCACATCTAAACTATTATATATATATACATATATATATATCTACACACACACATATATATATATATAAGCATATATATTATGTATTTTTGATTTTTCTCGAGCATCAGTTTTGATAATTGATGCAATTGCGTTTATTTGTTGATTATTTGCTTAAGTTCAAAGTTAAATTTACAAAACAAAAAACCAGAATATTTTAAAAATAACAAAAAATTCACATTACTATTTTCAAAACTATATTTTTTTTATATTTTTATTGGGCTTTAATTGACGTCTTCGCGTATAATTTTCATATTGTTTGACGTAATTTTAAAAATTACATTTATTGAGTGTTGCAGCAAAAAAACAAACAACAGAAAAAAAACTAAATTGAAAAAATACGAAAAAAAAAAAAATCTACCAGAAATCATGTGCAAGTATTTTCATGGAAATAACACAAAGAATTATTGTTTAACTAATTAAAAAAATATTACGAAAAAAATATATAAAAAATAAAAAAAAAATTACAAAAAAATATTTTTAGTTTAGAATTGAGTAGGTTAAATTTTAAATACATTTCAAATATACATTTAACGCATAACATCTAAATGTCTTCGCAGAAAGTACAGTACCTAGCAAATCTATAAATATGTGTAAAAAATAAAAAGAGAAAACAATTTTTCAATGGGAAATTTCTAAGTATTTAAGATAAATGCAAAAAACAAATTTATAAAAAATGTTAAAGTGCACAGTGTGTAATTTTTTTACATAACATTAAAAACATTTTCACAAAAAAACACTCTCATTTCGCTTTCGTGAATGAGTATTAAAAATAATAATTTTATTACAAAAATCACACAAAAAATATGATTAAAAAAACTGTCTGAATTGGAGGCTTACTACGTTCATAAAGTTGTCACATGTTGTTTTACAGTTCACAAAAAAAAATAAATATATAAAAAAAAAATTTAAAAAAAAATATATATATGTATTAAAAAATAATAAATAACAAAAATGTAGTAAAAAATATTTTACATTAAATTGACAAATGGGAAAAAAAACAAAACAAATCCTTACAAATATTGTGTGTAATATTATTGTTGCGATTGAAGCAACCAAATTGAAAGAACTTAAATTACAAAGGGAAATTAAAAAAATAAATATATTATTAAAAATTTAAATTGCAAACTTAGTAAAATTGATGTATATGACAAACTTAAGCCACAAAACCATTTTTATGCATATATATATACATATATGTTTTTCGCAAAATAAAACAGAATTCAATATTAATTCAAAAATTTTACATAATTTACAAGAAAAAAAACAAATTGTACAACATTTTAATTCATTGCTAAACATTTATTATGTATACATATAAAAAATATATATAGAAATTATATATTTTGAATTTAGTTGTAAAAATAAAAGTAAAATAAAAATTAAAAAAAACCTTGTTTGTTACTTATTTAAAAAAAAAAAACAATTATATGTGAATATTGAGCATTACTAATATATTTCTCTTTTCTACAGGTAGACGAAGCCCGCAGCGAGCCGAATTTATCAATTTATTTTTAACCATCTCAATTATGAAATTCAATTAATATATTTCTCTTTTTTCTAGGTAAACGTGGACAAGCCAGTGGAAATTATAAACCATGGGATGCAACTACTAATTGTAATACTATTTCCATCTTACCTAATTCAAATGCGATGATCTGTTGCGAACCTGTTGCAAGCTCTATATAAGTACATAAATCTTAAGTAATTGTTTTCTGTATATGCCACTAAAAAAAACACCAAAATAATAATAACCAGCAATTGCCAAACCTTTTATCCCCCGCCCGCCCGTCAGTGTGTGTGTGTGCGCGTCGTGCGTGCGTTTGTTGTGTTCCCAGCTGCTACGTGCAACACCTTAAAACACCTTGAAACACCTTTAAAGAGAAAGTCCTACCAACCAAGTCAAGAATGCCAAACGTTTTATTTAATTAAAAAAAAAAAGAATAAACAAATAACCTTTGCAGATATTATTACAAATAAATTAAATGATTAGATATAAAATCTTTATATAAGAGTCCGTCTGTCTTTATAAAAACAATCAAATATAGAGTGTAGTAAAGTGAAAGATTTATGGAATATATATTTATATATATCATTATAATTATTTTCCTATTTTACAAAATAATTATAAAATATACTAATACAAATATAATTATCAAAAATATAAATAAGTATTCGGTTTAGTAGCTTAATAAAACATATTTTATGCTTTATTACAATATATTTATCAGCATCAAGTATATATAGATTTTAGCTCTATATTTATTCTTATTGTTTATGAAATAATTTGTAATTTGAAATATATATATACATGAGGATAAATATATACATTTCATATAATATTTAAAATATTCTCATGCCAGAAGAACTTATAAGAAAATATTTTTAATATAGATTATATAAAAAATTCACAGATTTAAATAAGTCACAATATTTTGGTAATTTATTTAAGTTTTTATTTTTTATTTTAGATTCTTTTAATGGGTTGTATTTTTTAAATTTAAAACTTAACAAAATATTTATTTTGTTCATTTTTCTTTTATTTTTTAAATTTTTAGTTTTTTGAAAAATATATAATAATATAATATGATAATTCTTTAAAATTCAATTTTGTTATAGAAGTTTTTTTTAATATTAAATATTTTTTAAATATTAAAATGTTTTATATAATTTTTTAATTTAAAATTTTTTTTGTTTTTTTTTTTAAAGTTTTGTGTTTTTTTTTTTGTGCTATTTTTTTATAATTAGTTTTATTTTAAGTCTGATGTTTTAATGATTTTTTGTAATTTCTCTGCAAAGGTTTTATGTATCGGCGGCTTGCCGCGCTTAGCTGTTGTTCGTTTTTACTTATTTTTTTTTTAATTTTTAAAATTTTAATAAATATACACCCTGCACTAATTGGCTCTCAATGAAAGCGTTTTTTTTTTTACGTTTACTTTACCTTGTTTATATATGCACACACATGCATACATATATACTTATATATGTATGCATTTCTTATCATTATTTTTGTTGTACATATACATATATATATATATATATACCTATATATATTGCTGTGTATTTATACCCTAATTTTTAATGCTTTTAATTAATTCTTTAGGCTTTTGTTGCTTCACTAATCTATTTAATAGCTATTTTATTTCCTAAATGCTTAAATGTTTGTTGTGCTCATCTCTAAACGTTAACTATTATTTTTTTTATCAGTTATTTCTCATGCATCATGCAACATTTTGTTGTTTCTCTTTTCATTTAGTTTTTCTTACAACGTTTTATATTAATTCTTTTTTATTGTTGTTGGCGTTGGTTTAACCGAACCGTCTGTCTTCCCGGCCCTCCCCTTTTTTTTATACACACACATATACACATATATATATCTATATATCCGTTCCCTGTTTATTGTTAATGTTAAGTTTTTGTTACGAATTTTTCTATGCATATTTATTTATTACAATTTTTTACTTGTTCGGTTAATTTAACTTTTGCGTTGCATTGTGTCCAGTCTCAAAAGTAATGCTATTGATTTTCGTTCTTCTTTTCTTTTGTTTTTTTTTTCTTTCTTCTTTTCTTGTTTTATTTTCATATGTTGTATGGCTGACCAAATCTTCTCTACACACACAATAAATCCAACAACAACAACAACAACAACTACTACAACTACAACAACATATGTGCACCCTCCTACAACAAAATACCACCAAAAATAAAACACACAAATTAATAAATAAATAATATACAAAAAAAAAATAAATGAAACTAAATCAGATTTGAGTATTACGCGCATTGCGGGTCTCACCTGGAACGAGTGGAACGCGCGTTTGGCCATGCCCCTGGTAACGCTTCGCGAGGGCGTTCAACCCTTGGTCTTTCCCACCGATTTGTCGGTGGATAAGCAACTGAATATGGCTGGCATCAAGGCCGCCGCTGCGGATGCCATTGAACGGAAAACGCCAACGGATTGCATACGGCTAAAGATCGAGCCGGGCACAACGTCCACGCCGTGCAACACGAGCGAAAAACAGCATAAGATCTATCCGGGCGGCGGCAAGCTGAAGCACTTGTCCGAGGAGGAGGCCACGTCCCTGATGATGAAAGCCGTGGCCGAAAAACAGGCAGCAGCTGCTGCTGCAGCAGCTGTAGCGGCAGCGGCTGCCGCGGCGGGCAATAGCAGCGCGGATCTGAGCTATGGCGAGGAGAATCTGAGCACTGGCGGCGGCAGCGTCAGCGGTGGCAATGGCAACAACAGCAACAGCGATTATCCCATTACGCTGACCGGCGCTGTTTCGCTGGCCGATGTGGGTCCGGCCGGACTCTGCCATATCAATATATTGAATAGCATCAGCGCCATGAATAATCTCATCAGCGGCAGCACAGCTGGATCGGGCAGCGGCGGTTCAGCTGGCGGCGGCAGCGTCACATTGAGCGCCGCAGCTGGCGGCAGCAGCAGCAGCAATAGCAACAACAATAGCAACAACAGCAACATGGCTGGCGGCGCTGACAATGGTGCTGGACACCCATGTCCCGTCTGTGGACGCGTCTACAAGCTAAAGTCGTCGCTGCGCAATCATCAGAAATGGGAATGCGGCAAGGAGCCGCAATTCCAGTGCCCCTTCTGTGTCTATCGGGCCAAGCAAAAGATGCACATCGGCCGCCACATGGAGCGCATGCACAAGGAGAAGTTCAAGCTGGAGGATGACAAGAGTTTCATCAGCGGCATCATCGGTGCCGGCACTGGTGGTGCCAGCGGTGCCAACACCCTGGACACGGACACCACCGTTGGCAGCGCCGCGGCAGCTGTGGCAGCGGCAGCGGCAGCAGCGGCTCTGGCCAATACGCCAGAGCTTCATACGCATTTCACATGAGTGGAAAATGGAAAACGAATTCGTGTCCAAAGCGTTTTTAAATGGAACCACTAAATATCAGGGATAACAAGCAGAAGAAAAAGCAAGCAAGGAAAATTGAAATTACACAAAACAAGATAAACTATAACTACATCAACACACACCTAGCTCTCGGGGTTTCTTATACGGAATACGGAATCAGTGTGCCAAATTAATGTT
Organism: Drosophila hamatofila; assembly: GCA_035045345.1. NCBI lineage: Eukaryota > Metazoa > Arthropoda > Insecta > Diptera > Drosophilidae > Drosophila > Drosophila hamatofila. The sequence goes on along the minus strand of JAWNPA010000012.1, from coordinate 21,547,392 downwards.
AAAAAAAAAAAAAAAAAAAAAAACAACAAAAAAACGAAAAAGAAAACCTAACCAAGCTAATATAATAATTGATAAGAACGCCTCGAAAATTGTAAGAATTTTCAAAAAAACAAAAACAAACAAAACAATTTGTTGCAAAGCACAAACAAAACAAAACAAAAACCAATTGAGCCATTTTTTTGCATAAACATATTTTTTTTGTTATTGTTATTAATTTTTTAACAAAAAAAAAAAAAGTCAAGTGCACAAGCAAAAATTTTTTTAAAAAAATATTTTTGTTACATTAAACAGCAAAGTGATCAGTAAAATGATTTTACATTAAAAAAAAAAAAACGAAAAAAAAACACAATTTAACACAGCATTCCACAAGTTTAAAAAAATACACACAACAAATAAAAGACACAAATTGTACAATGAAACATAAAATTAGTTAGTTTAGATTTAGTCCTAGTTGAGATATATATATATATATATAAAATATATATAAATACAAGTATATATATATATATAAATATATATATATATTTATTTATATCATAGAGTTTAAAGCAAACGCGGTGCGAGCAGTCAACTCAGTGGATAGTCTTTTTTATACTAAATAAAGCTTTTCGAACTCAGAGCATATTAAGATATTAGTTAAACGAAACGATAAACATTAAAAATAAACAAATAAATACAACTTGGTAGAGCTATAGAGCATTAGATAAAACAAAAACATTTCAGTGCCAAAACAAACTAAAAACAAGATACCTAAATAATCATATTAAACAAAACCATTCATTATACCCCGATATTCCATTTTTAATGGGTTCAGGGTGTAATAAAACAGCAGTTACAGTTACCGTTACCATTCATAAAACATAAACAACAACAACAAGATACCTCAGCGAAAAAAAAAAATATATTAGTCTAAAGGCTTTAAAAACTATGCTCAAAAAATGATTTAGGTTTTTTTTTTTTTTCATTTATATTTTATTTTAAAAAAAATGGTTTAGTCAAGCAAAGTGAAAAGAAGTTTAAAAAGTGCCTTTTGAAATTGAAAAGATAAAAAATAATTTGATATAAAATAAAATAAATTAAAAAATTTAATACGAAAAAAATTAATAAAAAATAAATAAAAATAACACTTAAAAGCCATATCAGTTAGTTGTAAGCCAAGTCAGCTAACGAAAGTGTCAAGAATATTATTATTTCTATTATTATTCTTATTATTTTTATTATTATTATAATTATTATTATGATTAATGGTACGAGTAAATATTTTATTTTATTTTTTGCAAGACAAACATGATACACAGTTAAACTCAGGTACTTAGTTTTGTGTTTCACATTTAGGCAGGAACCCAAGTAAGAGAGAGACAGGCGCACGTAGCTGAGCTACGTTGACAAATTGAAACATTATTAAATGAAAGCATACAAAATAAAACTACAACAACATTAAAAAAGCAAACTAAAACACCGCCACAATACGTCACATGCACTTATTTATTTTTAATATTTATAAATATATATTATTAATATATATATATATATATATATATATATATATATATATATATATATATCTATATTTTTTTATTATTTTTATGTTCTTTTTGCTAGTAAAGCGTAATTTATTTTATAGTCTTCAATTAACAACTTTATATGCTATTTTTTGTAAGCAAAAGCAAATACATTCCATAGATGATTTTATAAACAATTAAGATTAAAAAAAAAAAAGATAAAACAACAACTGCAAACATTCACAGCGCAACAGCGATAAAAAAACACGTTGCCAGTCAAACTGTGCACTAAAAAATTAAATTATATCAAATTAATTACATATACAACAAGAAAAATCTCGAATTATAATATTATAATTTTCTAATTTACAAACAAAAAAATCGATTGGTTATATTCAAGCGGTGTTGGGGCTAAGTTTAGCGCTTCTTTATAAAATGAAGGATAAAAATTTAAGCAATAATTAACAAAACGATAAAAAACAGACCTCTTAAGGCAGAGAGAAAATTCAAAATTTTCTAAAAAAAAAAATATGATATATATTTACAAAAAAATATTGTTGAACAATTTTTGGTTAAAAACTGGCACACAAAAATGTTGATACACATTATAAAAAAAAAAACATAAATTAAAATTAAAAATTTTATGTTTATGAAGCAAACACTTAAAAAGAACACAAATACTCATTACAAGTAAAAGCAAAGTATAGTAACAGTTCTATATAGTTAAAACTATATATACATACATATATATATCTAAATATATATAATTAATATATCTATTATATTATATATGACATTATATTTAATTTTTTTCTATGCGTCGCTTGTAAACATTTTTGTAAATTGATATATACATAGTTATATATTACTATTATAAAAAAAATAAAAATAAAAAAATTAAACGAAGAATACAATCAATGTGAGAAATATACAAATTCATGTAATAAAACGCAAAAAGACAAAAACTTGTTTGTTATTGTGCGTTAAGATTAATCTCTTGATTTATTATCATTATTATTATGATTATCATTATTATTATGAATACACATATATTTGATTTGATTTTCTTATGCAGCCCTTAGTTTATGTAGCGTACTGCTTGTAAGTATATTTATTTATTTTATTATTTCATATCATTTAAAAAAAAAACTATATTTTTGTTTAATAACAAATTTTGCAAGTGCAAATGAAATGAAATTAACTATAAATAATGAATAGGGCACATTTTTAGGCACACATTGAATAAGAAACATAACAAAATTATCGAAACACTCATTTCTAGGTCACATCTGATGCTCTATTTTCTTTATTAATTCACTCACTAATATGTGCTTATTTTGTATATAAAATTTTCCAGATGACAATGGGCAGCTGGACTCGGGAGAATCACGTATACGTGTGCGCAACTGGCTCATGCTGGCGGATCAGTCGATGATTGGCAAGACCGACGAGACAGGTATTTAGAACAGTTTTCCAGTTTGGAAATTATTTATTTCTATATATTTATCACATTATTTAATTTATTTATATTTATATTATATTTGTAATTTTGGTTTGGTTAAGTTCTGCAAAGCCATAATGGATTTATTTATGCCATGTTTTTCTAGAAATCAAATCTCTAATTCTTATCTTTGCTTCAATAAAAGCTGAAGAGTGGAATATATATGCATATAGAAACAAATTTTAATTGACAATAAAAAAGGAAATAAATAAATACATTTTTTTTTATAATATACAATTTAAAAGAAAATGCAAAAAAAAAAAAATATGAAATAAACAAATAATATATATTTTTTTTAAATAATAAAAAATGTAAAAAAAAACTAATAAACAATTAAAAAATACTTGAATAGATTGCGAAAATATTGACAGCAGAAATATGTAAAGACAAAATATATTTATAGTTATCTAAACAAAATATATAAAAATTAAATCCAAGTATTTCTTTATGAATTCTTTTAATGTATTTGAAAAATGTATAGAAAATTTTTATCATATCTTAAAATTTTATAGATTTTTTTTAACCTACCTTAAAAATTTTTAGAAAATTTTAAACATACTTTAAAACATTTTAGAAAATTTTTAACATAAAAATGTATAGAAATACCATCAGGTATTGCAATATTGAAAAAACTATATTGCATAGTTTCATATTCATAGAAAATCCCTTTGACCTACTCTACAAATTTATAGACAAATGTCTAGCCTAGATCTATATTCATTTTTTATCTATAACTCTGTCAGGTTATTTAAGTGCGTCGACTAGCCGTTGTGCCAGTCAACGCCTGTTATTATTATTATTGCTGTGCACCACGTTTTTTATTGTTGTTGAATAATGTTTCGTTTTCTTTTTACAGTTTTAATTTTGTTTAATTTTGCAATACAATTTCAATTTTGTTTTGTAAGGGCCCTTGTACACACTGCGGCAAATACACATATCATTTCATATTTCACAATTTGTTTTTGTTTTGTTACTTAAAGCAAATATTTCTCACTAAATAACTGACCTAACATTTCCTTAATACAATTTCTATTTTCATGCGGCAAATTGAAAAAAAAAAAAAATTAAAAAATAATCAAAATTTCAAAAATTGCATTGCTAACACCAACTAACTAACTAAAAAGATAAACTAACTCCGAGCAAAAAGCCAAACATAAACGCAGCTAAAAACACTAACAATGCCTGCACCAAGGCCCCAACGACACCCGCAACAATCAGCACAACGCCGTCCGCGACGACGAGAACGCTCAACAACATCACCAACAGCAGCTGCGGCAGCAATAACAACAGCAGCAGCAGCAGCAGCAACATCAACAACAACAATGTGGTCGGCGACAAAACCAGTGGCAGCTGTTTGCCCGTCCTGGATCCCAAGACGCAAACGGTGACACGCATTGGAAGCATTGGACGCACAACAATTGCGTGCATCACGCCGGCATCCAGTTTGAAGAACAACCCGAACAATTGCAATGTGGATGCCGCTTCGGCTGCGGCGCTGGCCGCTGCAGGCGTGGAGCTGGATAGCATTGACGATGCAATGACCGAGGTGATAGTGAAGATTGAGAATCCGGAGAATGTGTCGCTCAACGGCGACGAGGCTGTGTGCAATGAGGCTATCGATGATGAGAATACCTTTGACTATGATCTAAAGCTGGCCAGTCCCTTGTCCTGGACCTACGATGCGGTCAAGATTGAGAATGAAGAGTTCGAGGATAGCTATCTGATGGATAACGATGATGATGATGATGATCTGTTGACAACGGCCGCCGCCTCACAGAAGCATGCCAAGCAATCGAACGAGAAGCAACAGCGGAACATGAACAGCAACAACAACGGCAGCAACAGCAATAAAATCGTGCTGAGTACACAGCAGCAGCAGCAACTGTTGCTGGAACAGCAGCAACACTTGCAGCATCTACAGCTGCAGCCCACCAGTCAGTCGCTGCAAATCAAGCTGCCCACCATACCGGCAACCATAACCACCATTGCAGCCGCAGCACCACAGCAGAAGCAACCCATTGCCAGCACGAGCAACAGCAGCAACATAACCAGCGCCAATTCGACGTTGCTCTCCAGCAAGCTGGGCATCAATATGGATGCACAGAACATGAATCTGCACTGGTCGCACACGGACGACAATCGATATCGCATTCTGGTGCAGAACAAGCGGATGCGTAAGGAGTCGCTGGAGCACTCGGCCGACATGATCTACAATGCGGACATTGAGAAGCCGTGGGTGTGCCGCAACTGCAATCGCACCTACAAGTGGAAGAACAGTCTCAAGTGTCATCTGAAGAACGAGTGCGGTTTGCCGCCACGCTACTTCTGCAGCAAGATGTGCGGCTATGCGACGAATGTGCACAGCAATCTGAAGAGGCATTTGAATACCAAGTGTCGGGATCGCGAGAAGGATGAAGAGGAGAAGGAGAAGGAAAAGGATAAGGATAGGAAACTGGCGCCCGTCACTGTCAACGTGGGCAACAATAGCAACAGCAACAGTGCACTGGCGGGCAGCAACAACAACAGCGCCAACAGCAACAACAACACCAACCCGAACAACAACAGCAGCAACAGCAACAGCAGCACCTACACACTGGTCTTTCAGAACGAATAGAAGCTCGAGGCATATGGAGATGTTGTACAAATATGCTACGGGTAGCTAGCAGCTGGTAAATGGCAAACAGCAGCAGCATGCAACATGCAACAAGAAGACAAACTTCACTTAGTGCGAATTAAGTTTTTGTTTTTTTACATTTTTAATACCAAATTTTGTGTGCAATCTTTGTTGCTGTCATTCCGTAGAGAAAACAGTTAGGCATTTTTCATTAGCTCTTTGTTAAAATATATTTAAATGTATTGAAACATTTCGTTCTCATCATGTTGCATGCCACGCCCACTGTGTGCCAGCCAGTTGCAAAAGTGACCCTTGAAAAAAACATACCGAAAAAACTAACAAAAAAAGGACAAAAATTAGTTTTAGTTGGCAATACAAAAGGCGACAATTTTGTATTGTTTTAGCGAATTCTCAAAAGAAAAACTAAAAAAAAAAGAAATACGAAACGCAAATAAATAATGTGTACATTTTTTTCCGAGAAAAATCTCACACAAAACGCAAGAAATTATATAACTAGTCACAGCAAAAATTGTTTAAACATAAATGAAAAAAAAAAAAAAACAAGAAAAAAAAAACGAACAAAAAATTATACCAAAAAGAATTTTTGTATTAATTATTAATTTTAATAAGAAACAAATCTAAACCAAAAAAATCTTATGCATGGCATGAACACGCGCCCCCTAACTTAAAAAAAAAACAACACAAAAACGAATAAAAAAAGTAAAATTATATTAACACTTATACACACACATTTACACAAAGACACTCACACATAGTACATATATGTACGACTAAAAAAGAATAAGAGAAATCTTGAAATGAAAATTTGTAATTTTTATTTTAGTTGCAATCGAATTTTTCTCATATATTCATCCATTGGTTAGATACATTTTTCGGACTACATTCCAATCTTCGGGCATTACCTATGTTAGAATTGCTTTATATATATACATACATATATATATATATATATACACATATATGATAATGAGAACAAGTTCTAGTCAAAAACCAAAACAAACACAAAGACATGATTATCTATATTATTATAATAATAATAATACAAAATATGTATTAATATAATAAATAATATCTATAAAAGTAATTTGAAAATTAGACAAAAATTATTATGATTAATTCTAAAAAAATGTTTTAATTTTTAATTATTAAAAATATCAGCAAATGCTTTTCTAAAAATTGTCAAAAAAGAGTACACAAAATTGTTAGACTTAAAATAAAAAATTAAAAAAAAAAACCCGGCCATAAGAAAATGTAACACACACACACACACACATACACACACACACAAACATAACACAAGTTTCATATGTAAAAAAAAAATAATAAAAGGAATAAAATTTAAATGCCTACAAAAAATCTGAAAAAATATATAAAATAATAAATCTAAGATCCTAAACACACACACACACATGCAAATTGCAAAGTAAAAATTCTACAATTATTATGTATTCCTTATGAAATGAATATATCGTAATTATTGCCGGCTATATGTATTAAATAAAAACAAAATTCGAAATACAATTAAAAGCAAATGTCAAAACAAAAAATAACCAAAAAACCAAAGTTGTATTTATTTTAATTGTAAAAAAAGCGAAAACCAAAAAACCTTTCAACATCTTATTTCTCTCCCAGTCATCAAAAAACCTCATCCGCCATGAATCCAATCTATATATATATATATATATATATATTGTATATGCTCATATACACATCATGCTTCCCAAATATCTACCCCAAAAAACTTATCCAGCCAATTCCCAAGAAAAATCGCTCCAGATATTTGTATATTTATATATAAACCTATATATTAGCTAAGAATCAATACTAATCAGCTCTCTATTTCAGGTGGATGTTGTCCGAATGGATGTTGATTGAGATCGATGAGAGAGAGAAAGAGAGCGAGAGAGAGAGTATATAGATCTCTGTGCTGGCACAACAAATCCATACAAGAATGCAGTTTATGGTGTAGCCCTATCTAATTGTTGTTTGCATGCTCTCTTAACCTACTATACTACAACTCTACATAACTAGACAACAGTGTAACTGCTGCTTAGATATCCTCTATATACATATATACTATATATACCTATTAAATCAACTATTAGTTTTACGTATGTGTATGTACATGTTTGATTAAGACAAGGCGCCGCCAATGGAGCGCCCATATTGATGATGCTGTTAAATAACTAGTACATGAACATATTATCTTAAATTATACATCTATCTATATAACTCTCTTAACTTTGTATGAATACCTCTTTTTACTAGAACATTTGTAGATTTGTTTTTTTAAATACTTTTTTTTTTTTGTTTTGTTCTTTTCTGTTTGTATTGCTGCAGGATATTTTTAAGTTTCACTCTTTGCTCTCATTCTAGTGTATATCTATACAAATACATATATAAATATCTATTTTTTAATATAAATAGCCTTTAATTATTTATACTATTATTATAACAAAAATGAAAAATGATGAAATCAATTTAGTTTGTAAAAGCAAAAACAAAAAAATGTTTTTATAAATATTTCATTTTCTATTAGATTTTAGATTTGTAGCTACTATAATTTAAAAAACAAAAATAATGAACAAATCGTAAACTTATGCATGCGTATTTTTTATATAGTATAAAAAAAAAACATTGTCTAGGTTTTAGCTGCCTCTATATAGATGTATATAGGGCGCAGCTCGTATGGATTTATAAGTTCTCTTCTAAGTCTCGAAGCGTTGCGTCCCTTCTTAAGCACACAAACATTTTATACAATTAGTAACCAAAAAAATGTGTTTTATCTATTATAATATTTAATATTAATAATTTTTTATATATACATATATTTGTGACTAACAGAAAAGCCAAAAAAAAAAAAGCAAAACAAAAATTACTATTTTAATTCATTTGTAACTATTTTTTTTTTTTTGCTTAGCCCAAATTTGTATTTAATGTAACTTACACTCGATTTAATGTTGTTTACATACACACACACACACACAAACACACATACACATATACACACATTTTATACTTATAACCACTGTGTTCATTGAAATTTTGTTAATTTTTATTATATATTTTTTTATGAAAATTTTTTAAGCAGCGTTTTACACAATTGATAAACTTATTTATATCGTAAACATCTCAACATTTTACTTTAGATACAAGCAGCGCCTACTCTCTCACGCACACAAACACACACTACACACATACACACACCCACCCACACACACACACACCTATTACCATGCACCAAACCAAAAAAAAAAAGAATCACTTAAAAAGTAAAATGAAACGCAACATTTTTAACGACTTCTCACGGTAATAAATTCAATTTTAATATTTATATATACATATATAAAACTATCAATATTCTTTTGGTTCAATTACGTTTCCAATTAGATTTTAGGACTTATAATTTGTTTATCTCTGAAAAAAAAAAAATGAAAAGAAAAAGTAAACAGTAAATACTATGCCCGGCGTTTTGTTTGAAGTGAAACACTTGATTAACATTGCATCTATATTTTGACTCTTCTTGTCTTCCTCGTCTGCAGAATTTGCGCATTGCGGCCAGGGAGCCAGGGCGAGCAGCCCACAGACGCCACCGATGCATCCATATTATCTGAATGTGAAGACCAGTCCCTATACCAGTCCCATTGCCTCGCCCAAGCCAATTATCAAATTCGAGCATGTCGGCCTCATGGATGACAACGAGCACGAGCTGCGCATTGACAGTGGGCCGGGCACGCCCACCCATGGACATGGACATGGACATGGTCGTGGTCACGGGCACGGGCATGGGCGGCATGGCAATAATGGGGATAACGATGACAGCAATAATAACAACGAGGATGATGAGGACAACCACGATGATAGCGGCGATAAGCCCTTCGATCTGCGCATGGGCATTGCCAAGGTGCTAGTAGCTGCTGCGCAGGCGCATGGCGGCCTTCCGCTCAGCCATCACCATCATCATCATCATCAACAGCAGCAGCAACAACAACAACAACAACAACAACAACAACATCCGCTGGCCCAGCTAATGCATCAGTCCAGCTCCGACGAGCCGCTGCGTCGCTATAGCAGCAGCAGCAGCGTCGGCATCGCACCCACCGTGCTGCCCAGCAACAGCAGCAGCAGCTTGGTGGACTCCAAGGTGGTGATGGCGGCGGCCGTTGCTGCTGCGGCAGCCAACAATACAAGTGCCTCGACGAGCGGCGGTGCATCGACATCGGCTGCAGCGGCAGCAGCTGCTGCTGCAGCTGCAGCTGCCGGACTTGTCACATCCAATGCTGGCGTGGGCGGGCCACCGGGATCTGGCGGCAGCTGGAGCAGTGTTGGCGGTAGCGGCAGTGGCGGTGGCGGTGCTGGCGGTGGTGGTGCCTATGCCTGCGATCGCTGTGGCAACACCTACGCCCGTCCGCACAGCCTCAATCGACATGTGCGCTTCGAGTGCGGCGTGGAGCCACAATTCGAATGCCCCATCTGTCACAAGAAGTCCAAGCACAAACACAATCTCGTGCTGCACATGCGCACGCACCAACATCGATGATACAATCGTCAACGATTGCAATGACGCCAGCAACTAGTTGCTGTTGCTGCCACTGCTGCCGCTGCTGCTGCTACTGCTGCTGCTGTTGCCACTAGTTAGTTAGCCATGTTTCACTGCAGTCCAGTCCAGTTCAGTCCAAAAACAACAACAAAAACAACAAAGAGAAAACAAACAGATACAGAAAACAGTGCGCGTTGTTTTTTTTTCTTCAAATGATCTTGAAAACATATAGTCGTTTTTTTATATATATGTATATACATATATATATATATATATAGAAGATATATAGATATATACAACTACATACAGAGCATGCATAAAAGCCGTCAATGTGAAAGAAATATTAACAAATTCTAATCCTTAGTTTCATATATATGTATATCAAATCTTTTTCTTCGTTCTTAATAGTTTTTCTTTCGATTTTCAATTTTCCATATAATATTCGATATATATATGCACATATATGTACATATATGTGGAGTGGGCGGCGCGTGAGAGTGCGAATATTTGTTATTGCTGTTGCTATTGTTAAAATATGTGTAACATCCTTAGAAAACTCAATGATCTCAATGAATTTTTCTTTATTGTGGTGTCAAACAGAAACAAGGAAAAATTAATGCATTTGTGTAGAAAAATGAAAAAATGAAGGAAGTTGAAGAGGTAATCGAGGGAGTGAAAGAAAAACGCAGCAAAAAAAAAAAAAGGAAAAAGAAAACGCAAAACATTCACATTAATTTTAGCGTAATTTATTTATTATAAAAACAAAATAACAAAAAAAAAAAAAACAACAAATAATATGAAAGTTGAGTGTGAATTAATCCAACTGGATCCAGTTTATATAGTTCAACTCAGAGAACGTTTCAGATTGCGACACTCTCACGCGTTTGCCTTAATTAATATTCTCTTTAAAATATATTTCTTCTTTTTTTTTTTTCTTTGGGGCAATAGTTAAACTTAATAAACTTAAAGAGGATAAACCATATTTGCATATATAAAAAAATATATATATATCTATGTAAATAATGTAAAAACCAATAACAAGATAACAGCATAGATTTGTATGTATGTATTCAAATAGCAACAGTCAATCGCTTAGTCAGTCAAAACAAAAGAAAATGAAAAATCATAATTTAGATACTAAGTTAGTATAAGCTTTAAGGCAACGATAAAGCGTAACTAAATCTAAATGGACATGTGCAATAAGCTAAAAACAAACAAAAAAACACAGACAGCAAACAAAAACAACAAACACTAAAACAAAAACGATCTAAAAACAAACAAAAAAAAAAAAAAAACAAAAAAACTAAAACTAAAAAATCTTGTGCAATAAGCAAAACATGAAAATCCCAAAATCAAAACCAATGAAAAAGCAAAAACGCAAAAAAAAATCACAGCGCACAACCAAGTTGTAAATGTTATTATTTTGACTTTTTTTTTTATATATACAAATTTTATTTTTGTTTAATTTTCCAATTTATTCACATTATATTTGTTTGTTAGCTACGCGCCATCAAAGCCACAAAAAAAAAAAAAAAAAACAAAAAAAAAAACAATTATTGTTAGTGCAACACGACGATCTCTAAAAAAACTTTTCAAAAATACAAAAAACAACAAATTTATTAATTTATCTTGTGCTCATTCCATGAAAAAAAAAAAAAAAAACAAAATTCGTTTATTTTTTATAAAGATAATTATTATTTATTTATGACGAACACAAAATGTGATAGGCGGCAATTGTTTGAGTTTGAACCAAAAAGAAACAAACAAAAAATGCTAAGCAAAATTATTAATTTATAAAAAAAAATCATTTGGCCTGTGGCTGCAAATGGCGCGTGCTAACAATTATAAAAATTATTAAAACAATATTATATATATATGTATATCTATATAAATATGGCAAGCAACATGTACAAGTGTGAGCAAATCAATTGGCATTATAAAGTTAAAGTTAAAGTTAATGTTAGGGACAAAACTCGCATCGAGTCACAGTCAAGAGACGAGAGTAGGAGAGCAGGAAGAGGAGGAGAAGCAGGAGCAGAAGAAGGTTGGAAACGAAGTCAAGAAGAGTCAAGTAAATGAGAAATAATTGGTATGTGATATAATGAATATAGTCCTCATTATAATTAATATAATATTATTAATTTTTCTTGTTGTTAATACACACGCACACGAACACACGAACACGAACCCACACACACACAGACACACACACGAAAACACTAAAAGTTACTTTATTTATTTTTAAATAATTTTCAAAATTTGTTGGAAACCATGTAAAATCACATAATGTTGCCGCGAAAACTTGTTAAAAACAAAAGTTAATATTATTATAAAAAAGAAAATTTAACAAAGTTAAAAAAAGAAAACATTTATAAACTGTTAAAAAATAAAATCATAAAGAAAAAGGTTTAAATCATGAGCTTAACATAAACTCGTTGCTTAGGTACTTTAAAAACAATAATATTGTAAAAAAATATATATACTATATATATGTATACACATACACCTACACACACACACACACACACACACATAGAAGGGCGCAATGTAATTTTCGTTAGCAGTTTGTGCCACAAAATATGTGATAACAATTTAATTTGTACAACAGACAAAACAAAAACAAACAAACAACAAATTGGCACAAATTCTAGCAAAAACAAATTATAAAAAAAATATACAAAATATTAAAATTCTTTAAAACAAAATTTATGTATAATTAACATCACACAAAAACATGCGAATATTAAAAAATTTAATATAAATTGTGCAAATGAAAAGATGAAAAAAAAAAAAAGAAATACAAAATTCTTGTCGGTCAGTATTCGAATTACGTGAGGAAAAAGAAAAGAAAACGAAACAACAAAATTTATATTTAAATTGTTATTATTTTATATGTATATGTTTTTTGTGTTAACAATCGGGCAACTTTCTAATTGGCAAACAAATTAAAAAAAAAAAAATTAAACAATTTAAAAAAAAATATATATATATATATATTTATGTATATATATATTTGCTAACAAGAACTTAGCATTTTGCGCTAGTCAATTACGTGAGTTTGCTTTGCTTCTTTTTTTTTAATTTTTGTTATACTTAATTAAAAAAGAAAAGAAAAGGAAAAAAGAGACGTAGAATTTCACAATCTATATATGATATGCAATTGTGTGTCCTTTTTTTGAAACAATTATAATCTAATGCAATTATTTAACTTTGTCTATTAAGGTTGTGGTTCTTATTTATACATCTAAATAATTTTTTTTACTACTTTTCTAAGCAAAAAAAAAAAAAAATTCAAAAAAAGAAACGAAAAAATCAAGCAACATTTTAATTTATCAACAGCGCATGTGATGGACTCAAAGTTGATCAAGTTGGGCAAGCATATAGTATATATATATATATATATATATATATCTCATCTATATATGTATGTGTAAATGTAGCTAATACAAGACAAGCCTAGGCATTGGACTTTGAGTCATATAGTTAAAAAAAAGTGTTAAAGAAGAAAACAATGGAAATAATGAAGAGCATGTGATAAATTCAATATAATTTTGATTAACAACCAATTTACTAACACACACATACACATACACATAGAGAAAAGCTATGTATGTTTGTAATTAAATTTAAGTAGCGCTTATGCAACTATACACACACACACATACACACACACACACCCTAGAACAGCTAGTATAAACATAATCTTAAACGAAAAAAAATATTTGTATGCACAGTGCTTTGGATCTTTTATATCATATGTGAATGAAGAGAAATGAATAAATAAGTCCAATTCAATCCAATCCAATTCAATGACCATCCCGAACAATAGCAGCAACATATTTTTCGAGAAATTATACTAAAACCGAAAACAATTCTAATATATATGCTAACAAATGTGTCTATATTTTATTTTCAATTTATATATTTTTTTGGTAAGCTTTAAACGAATTGAATGTATCTATATAACAAACTAAACTAAACTAAAAAAACACATACATATGTAACAAAGAGTTTACTAATACTAATACTAAACACATACACACACACTCACACACACATACACTTAACACACACACACACAAAACGTTGTAAACAAGGAGCTGTGAATGTAAAATTATATATATAAATATTTAAAGCAACAACAAAATATATATATAATATATATTATATATGTGTACCTAGAGTTACATATGCATACATACATAAAAAAAACAAGCAAAATCGATGTGATCAATTGTGATTGTTAAGAGAAAAACAAAAATAACAAGAGATAGTTATGTGAATTGAATTTGAACGGCATAGGCAAGCGGGGCAATAGGGTTTGGATAACATTAAACGGGCTTTTCTTTACAAAAAAAAAAAATTATAATAAAAAAACAAACAAAAAAATATACACAGAATACAGAACACACAATTACACTACACTACACACACACACACTTTTAAGTTGTTTGTATTTAGCTATCCAATAATTTACTTCTTCCTTGTTTATATTTTTCTCTTTAAACTAATACAAATCATTTAGTAGCATATTTACAAAAAAAAATATAAATATAAATGAAAGCAACACGTCAAATGGGGTTTTTATATTGTACATGCATACACAATAACAAGAAAATAGACTTAAGTTACACACACACACACACACACATACAGATGTATGTGTATATGTAAATTATAAATGAAATAATTGTAAATTGCTGTTCACGCACGCTAAAAAAAAAAAAAAAACAAAACTCAAGAGTCATTTGCCTAAAAACTAAACTAAAAAAAAAAATAAAAAAATAAATACAAAAATAATAGAAAATTCTAAACATTTTTGAAAAAGAAAATTTTTAATTTCTATATTAAAAATTTAAAAAAAACTAGGCTTAGTTTATGCAAATAACAAAATTTACAACAAACCCCAACAATTGTTAAATTTAAAAATAAAATTCGGCTTTCACACATTTCCAAGTAGTTGAGAAAATAAATTTTTAAAGCAGATATTTAAAAAATTAAAAATATAAAAATTAATTATCTAACAAAAATTAGCATTCAAAATGCCAGTTGTTAGAATATTTTTGAAAAAAGTGTGCTTAAATCATATAAAAAATTTATGAATGCAGAAAAAAATGAACGATTAGCAACAGATAAATAATTATATATATATTTATATATATGTGTGTATAGAGCCGAAAAACGCCTTAAAACATTTTGTGAAACAATTTTATTATTATGTATAATAGAAAAAAGGTATATAAAAATAAAAGAAAAATCAATGTGAAAATGTAAAACGAGTAAACGATCTAATTGTTATAAGTAAAAACAGGAAAAACAATTAAATTTAAAAATATATATATTATATTAAAAAACCAAAAAAAAAAAAAGAAAAAACCAAAATGACTTTACTTACAATAAAAAGGAAAACAAAACTCTTTTGCTTTCAGCTGCTGTGTTTTCCATGTAAATTTTGTTTTTTATTTTAAAATCAAAACTAACTTCATTCTTTCTCTTCTTCTAGATGCACTCGCACTGGATGGAACCGTAATACCCAATACCCAGTATGGCTATAATGTGAGAATCCGCTTCAGCAGTACTTGATGCTTAGATTCTTGTATTGTATTTTGAGAGATGAAAAGAAAATCAAACAAAACAATTTATAATAATGAAAGAAATCTTACTAAATATATTGATAAACCTATGTAATTATATTGCTGTATTGTTATAGTCTTTGAATGCACCAAACAACACAACAACAACAACAACAACAATAAGAACAAGAACAACAAACACATGCCCCTTCATTTGAGTAACTATTGTAAGAAATTGTTTTTGTTATTGTTTCTGTTTACTAGTTGTTTCACTTGTTTATTGATCCTTTACTGTACATAATTAATACAATCTTTTTTGTTGGCGCTTTTTAGCTAAAGGGGGTCTAAGTGTGCATACATCATGTGCTTATCATAATCAGCAACCTCTTCATCAACATCATTATCACCATCATCATCGTCATCAAGTGTGCTCATCCACGTTTTGGGATCTCAGTCATAAGAAACCACAAACCACATCAACAACAACAACAACAACGCAATACTTGTATCTAGCGGTAGTTGACATAACACTAAGTACCTCTTCACTCTCTTCTTATTTATAGATATATATATAAATATATAATTTTTTAATATCTTTTATAATTTGTTTAAGTTTAGCTTTTCTTTTGATTAGTTTATGTTGTTATTATTTTTCTTGTTTTGCTTGCGTTGCCTTTAAATTAATTAATTTGTTTATTGTTATGTTTCGTTCTTGTTTATTTTTCATCGCACACACAACCGACAACGCCACCAAAAAGTAGACATCTATCCCATATTGGGCAGTCTGCTGGGCGTGGACACATCGACGAATGCGAATGCCAGCAGCGGTCTAGACACGGCCATTGGTGACTTCTATGGCTACATCAGCAGCAACAACAACAACAACAACAACAGCAACAATAACAACAACAGCAGCAGCAATAACAACAACAACAACAGCAGTCACATACATGTCACAGCATCCGCCTCGAATGCATCTGCCGCCAGCAGCAATGTCCTGCGTCCAGGACACGCCAGCAGCCAGTCACGTGATTCGTTTATGCAGTGCAAGCACTGCAATCGCTATTATAAATCGCATCAGAAGCTGCAGGAGCACGTGCGCAAATACTGCCTGAAGCAGAAGAAATACAAGTGCGTGTCCTGCGAGTATCGTTCGCGGCGCAAGGATCATGTGCTGCGGCATGCGAAGCGCAAGCATTGCATGCTCTACGAGCGATTGCGCCACGACGAGGAGAGTCTCTATCTCATACGCAACGAGGATGATCAGAGCAATGATGATAATGATAACGATAATGATGGCGACAATGATAATGACCACGAGGTCGAGGATGCCGATGGCGGTGGCATGGACAGTGATGTGGCTGCCGCACTATGCGAAATCAATTTCGATTTCGCGGGACGTGATCTAACCATAACGGCTGTGCCCATGCTGCAGGAGAGCGACGAGGATGATGATGACTATGATGAGGATGGCTAAAGAGTGTCCAAGTGTCTGCCTCTCTCTCACGCTCTCACCCATATCACTCTCTGTGTGTCTCTCTCTCTCTCTCTCTCTCTCCTCACTCTCCCTCTCTCTCAGTGTGTGTGTGTGCGTGCCTGTTTGTGTGTGTTTGAACCGTGAGGCGTAATTTGAAATGTTTACCAAATGAATACACATTAGTTCGTACTGTACGGGTTGCTCAGTCCGTTGCAGTCTTAGCTACAACTACCTCCAGATGTGTGTGTCTGCAGCTGCAGCAGCAGCAGCAGAAAATTCATAGCTTTTTTTTAGAGTGTAGCACACCCACTTATATCCATATATTAAACATATACTTATATATATACACAGTTATAGAAATATATATATACATATAGTCGATTATCATAGCCAGTTGTTGTGGCAAACTCAAGCATGTCACATTCCTGCGCACAACGCACAAATTACTTAATTTAACAAAACAATATTTTTGACTATTGGACTTTACAAGAATTTTTAATGCAAAGCTGAGTTTACACGTGACAATAGTAGAATTTTATTGATTTTTTTACTCACTTGATAAAACTTGCCTAGAACAGAATTTGATGGCTTTTTTTATATAAATATTTGAAATTTTGTTTGTTTGAAATATTTTAGAGATTTTCGTTATATAAACTATGTAAATCAAAATGAAGGTTGAAAATCGTACATCTCCAAATTTTCTTGCTCATGATTTTCTTATGATATGCCAATATATGTTTCATATTTAAGAATAGATACATTTAACTTGTCTACAAGGGCGTAGCCTATATAACTCAATTTTCAAGCCATATAATGGCAGATGATTGATATATGTATGTATATCTATCAAAATGTACTTATCACGTATCATAGCTCATTTTAAATTGTCTATTTGCTCAGTTTCAAATATTTTCCTGATGAAAAATGGGTCTATATATATACTGTATAAGCTATGATGTTAAAACAAAAATAGAGACAAGAGCCGTAATTGAAAGAACCAGAAAATGAAATGTGAATAAAAGTCTACAATAATTATATATAATATAATAGAAACTATAGCAAAAACTATAATAGAAAATTTACTACAACAGAGAATAAAAATATAATAAAAATATAACATAAAATATAATTGCATATATTTATATATATACAGCAAATATAATTAAATAAATAATTACAGAAAGTGAAACAGAAAATATAGCTGAATATATAGTAAAAAATATAATGTAAAATATCCTACAAAGAGAATAATTGTAGAAATAAAACAGAAAATATATTTGGAAATAGACTATAATGGAAACTACAACAGACAATAGGATAGAAAGTGTAACAGAAAATATTACTCAAAGCATAGCAGAAATTATAACAAAAAATAATATACTATAAAAGAAAGTATAAAAAAAAAATTAAAATTTAATCAATTAAAATATATATAACCAAAAATATAATAACAGAAAATTCTTTATTGAAGTTTCGAAAGTTTTGTTTATTTAGTTGTCACGTGTAAACTAGAACTTAATTATCTCTGAGCATTCCGTTAATATTTTTTTTTCATTTTCATCTTCTTTTATTTTTTATTTTGTTTATTAATTTTTTAATTTTGTTAAACGTGTGCCTATCCCGTAGCCTAAGCAGATTGGTCCGAGACCAAACATTATTTATACCTAAAAGAAAACACTTAATTTGTCAATATGTCTGTGGTGGGTGTTTTTTGGTGTTTAGAAACTTCCAAAACCCTCTCTATCTCTCTCTCTCGCTGTTTCTCAAATAAAATCTTGCCAGCATCAGTTCCAAAAACGAAAAAGGTTTATTAAATTACAAATTAAATATTGCAAAGCAAACAAAGACTTAAAGCGCCATTATTTGCCACTACACATATTCCTCAGTTATACATACATATAGATACATCTATATATATATATACGATACGCATATTTAAATACAGTTTGTATTTTTTGGTGTTATCAACAAATATGAATTAGTAAACTGCTCCATTGTAAATGATAATTTTTAAACTTAAAAAAAAAAGTGAAAGTTGTGTACATTTTTTTATATACCTAATATTATAAAACTATTAAATATATATACATATATTTGTAAATGAAAGCGATTAAGAATAAAAGCATACTTATAATAATAATTTAACATCCCTCAATATTTGCAATTTAGAAGCTAAAAATTCTGAATTTTATTTTATTTCAATTTTTGATTTATTTATTTTTTTTTTTTTAGCTATATATATATTACATGTAAGTTTTTGTTCCATTTAATATTTTCTGGCCCCCCCAATTACATGTTTTATACGACACCCAAACATACACACACAAAACAATTGGATGTTAATGCTGCAAGTAATTATATCAAAATATATTATCAACATTCTATTTCTGAAAATTTAACAATTGCCTATCTAATGTGCCGCTGGCAACTCTCTGCTCTCTTTACAGATGGCTACTGGACCATCTTGGAATCTGTGCCCTATTCCATGTCCAGCACAACGAGCCACAATCAAACACTGAGCACGGCGCCTACTCTGAGTTCGGCCAGTGCCAGCAATTTGTTGTCGGCAACTGTTGTTGTTGAGCTGCCGCACGATGATCTGGGCAATCCTGTCGGCAACATACAGTATACGATACCCAGTCTGACCAAAAATGGCACCACAAATACGAATACCACCAAGCCACAGGCAACCACCATACAAATTGTGAAGCAT
The DNA here is from genome assembly GCA_035045345.1 of Drosophila hamatofila. Classification (NCBI taxonomy): domain Eukaryota; kingdom Metazoa; phylum Arthropoda; class Insecta; order Diptera; family Drosophilidae; genus Drosophila; species Drosophila hamatofila. Next base: position 21,527,451 of record JAWNPA010000012.1, on the reverse strand, counting down.
CATCATCATCATCACCAGCGTCCACAAATTTCACTGCAGCAATGCATCGATGTACGACACCAACACCAACATCAACAACAACAGCAACACCAGCAGCAGCAAACGCATACCCGTCAGGAGTACATTAAAATAGATACATCTCGGCTGGAGGATAAGCTGCTGCTGCGCGATGTGATGCAGTATGGCGCCACCAGCATCTCCATGACGAGCAGCACGACCAATGAGGTGGTGACCCGTCACGAGTCTGACCTGCTGCTGACCGATGCGGCTGAGGCGGAACGTGAACTCCAACTGGCGGTCATCAAGAATGATCAGCATGAGGTGTTGTTGCACGACGATGGCGACGACGACGACGACGATGTGGACTATGTGGACAAGCTGCCCTGCGTGACCGATGCGACGCAGCAGGCCGACAAACTCTATCTGAATGGAATAAGCGAGGTGCATGGCGCCACCCTGGGACTGCACCCGGTGAACAGCGAATTGGCCATGGATGATGCCAAATATGCGTGCAATGTCTGTGGCAAAACCTACAAAATCAAGGGCTCACTGAAGCGCCACAAGAACTACGAGTGTGGCGTAGAGCCCACACTCAAGTGTCCCCATTGTCCGCACAAATGCAAATACAAATCCGATCTGCGCAAGCACATGAATCAAAAACACTCCGAAACGGGCGATACGCTGCTACTGAGCAATTAAAGCCATACTTAGGTGGTGGGTTAAGGGTCGAGATGGACAGGCCTACAAGTTATCGAAAGAAAATATTTTCAAATATAATTAACGGCTATCGTTAATTTTTTGGTATAAAATAATTTTTTTTTTGTCTAAAAACATATATTTTTTATTTATTTATTTTTTTATTTACAAAAAACCGTTTTTTGTTTAAAAAAATGCGTTTTTAAATACATAATTTTTTTCTATATTAAAAATTGATCTTATACTATTTTCCATTATTTTTCTAACAAAGGCAAGGTTTTTTACAATTGAAAAAAAATTATATATATATATTTATGAAGTACCAAAAATTTAATTTTATATTTTTTTTATAACGGTATATATTATTAGAATTATAATTAATATTATTATTATTATTATTATTATAATTATTGTTATTGTCTGGAGGACACTTTAGCTTAAACTTGTTTTAATATTTCAACTATTTTACTATCTATTATATTCAAGCCAAGTTTCTGCGCTCTCCAAGGGCCTGTCCTACTTTTAAAAAGTCCAAAATTACATTTATACTATAAATATATATAAAATTTGTTGTTGTCTTACTTTTAGGTATATATATTATATATAATCAAATTTTAAATCAGACTATTGCAAATTGTGTGTAGTAGTACTTTGTAACATAGCCATAGATATGATCTCAAACATAAAGTTATTAAAATTAGATTCATAAGTTTTAAACGAATTTCGTTAGCCAAAAAAAAAAAAAAAAAGAAAAAAACCAAAAAATTACAATTTAATTTTAGTTCAATTGTTGCTCAACAAGTTTTCAGTATAAGTAGACAAGCACAGACACACACACATACGTAATATATTTCGTTAAACAATTTACTATCTATAAGTATTTATGATAGACAAAAACTAACAACTGAAATTTAAATATATCTAAAATTGTAAATGATAATAATTAAATTAATAAATGTTTTCAATTTATGCGCGTTGTACAATTTACTAATAATTTTAATATTCATATTTTTTTTTATATTTATTTACAAATATTTCTTTCTATGCTTATTATTAATATGAATTTCTTTTTTGTAGGTTTGGCTGCTGCCGCTGCTACTGCTGAGTGTTGCTAAGAACTGGCCCCAAATAATGAAAAAAAGGTCTTTAAAAACTCTAAAAATTTTTGTTCAAGTAGCTAATCCAAAAAATAAGAGTAAAATGGAATCATTTAACAAAATATTTTGCGGCATCTTAGTAAAAAAAAAAAAACAGACATAATAATAAAAAGATTCAAACTGTTGATTCAAACAAATTTGTGTATTCATACAGCAAACTCTCATCTATCTCCTGGCATATAGCATATGAAATATGTAAAATATATATATATGTATATGTGTGTGTACGATTGCTGCTGTTTGTCATTCACATTTTACAATTGTCATTTGTTGTCATTTCTATTCATCTGTATGCTGCTTAGATTTCATGCGACATGGCCCCAAGAATCAGCTGCTGTGCCAGTGCGGACGCTATTACAACACAATGAATCGCCTGATGCTGCATCAGAGCGAGGAGTGCCAGGACTTTAAGCGCTTCCAGTGTGACTATTGCCTGAAATGGTTCAAGCGACGATCGCATCTCAATCGACACAAGAAGCTGCATCAGGCGGAGCTGGCAGCGGAAAGCAGGCATCCTAATCAGCGACAAATTCAAAAGCAACAGAAACAGTCTAAAACAACAACAGCAAATGCAACAACAACAACAACAGCAGCAACAGGAACAGGAACAGTAACAACTGCAACAAGCAGAACATCGAGTCGCCTGTTGAGCGCCATCGATCCAATGTTTCTATATACGACTGAAATCAAAGTGGAATATGATGCAACTGATCTCGACTTAAGTTAAGCGTATTTTGTGGCCAGGCCCATATATGTTTTTGTTGTAGTTAATTATTTTCTCTCTCTATAAGTTATAAACTGATGTAATTATATTAGCCAAGTTTCTCGTTAATGCCAAATTCTTAGTTTGTTTTTCTATTGTGTATGTAAATAAAATGAAGAAAGAAACTCGCATTTGGAACATGCATTTCTTTTTCTATCTTTTCTTTTCACCTTCTTCAACTTCGAGCAACTGTAAATACTTTGTGTATATGTATGTGTATGTGCATTTAATTGCTTTTAATTAATTAATTTATTTACAATAATTACTGTAAAAAGTTACTTAACTTTTGGTTAGTTCGATTAGTTTTGATTTATGATTTATATTTTTATTTTGATTAGTCCACAAAAATGTTCTCTCTTTGCAGTCAGCAACCCGGTGAGGAAGTACAATTTACGTGGTCAGGATAGTGCCACGCCCAGCACCTCTAAGCAGCTGACCAAGGCCAGGGAGACAGCGAGAAGTGAGAACGAGGAACCCTCGACAGCTCAACGCCAATCGCCCAACAACAACAACAATAGCAGCAGCAACAACAACAGCAACAACAACAATGTTAAAAAACCTTTGGTTAACAATACAGACGCCTTGATAGCCCTGCAGCAATTGGCCTCCATATCGACAGCTCGTTCGCTGCAGCACCTGGTGCCGCACCTGCCACAGAACCTGCACATTGACACCAGCAGCCTCGTAGCGGGTCGCAAGCTGCCCCGCCAGAGCTCCAAGCGCACACCACAATACGAATCGAACCGCTGTCCGCTGTGCGCACGCGTCTATCGCTCGCAGGCCTTCCTCAACGAGCATATGCGCAAGGAGCATTCGGTTTTGATATAAGAGAGTTTATAGTACAGAAAAGGAGATATTGAATAGATTTATATCATTTATAGCAACATAGATGCCTTGTGGTTGAGTGAATCCTAGAGTTTTCTAAAGATTTGAGCTAAGCTAAAGTTTACATATATATATATATATAAGGCATAAAAATCTATGATATTTGCAAGACTAAAGCTATAGCTTTCTATATAGTCTAATCATATCTATGAACAATTTTGATAGCAGCGTAAATTCAACAAACAGAAATTTTGTTAAAATATTTTTAGTTTCACAATTCATTGAAAAATATTCATTTTAATTTGTTATAATATCAGAAATCATAAATTTTCATCGCATAGTATTGATAGAAAGTCTAAAGAAGAAAGTTTTTAGCATATTATTAAAGGAGCCAAGGCTGAATTTGCGAAGTGAAATTTCGATTCCAAGTTTTCGTACAGTTCAAATTGAAATAGAAAAGAAATATATCTATATATTTACCAAATTGAGACCAAAAATTACATATACATATATTATGGTAACAGCTCATATGAAGTTGGTATATAACTAGTTAGACTACTAAATAATATACTTATGCTAATTATTGTTATTAATCTAGTTGAGCAAGAGCCAAAATTCGCTTAGATCAAAAATAACTTTAATGTATTTTTGAAAAATTGAATTTTTTTCATGCATTTTCTCGTTGACTTTTGAACAAGTTTAGTTTATTTTGTTAGCTTAGATTTAAGTGAGTAAATTTTAGCTGAGCTAGGCGCTTAATTAGCCAGCTTCAATGAGGACCAATAAAGCCTTTTTATACCTGTTGCTAATACAAATAAAATTAGAATTAAATAAATGATAAAGCGCATGCCAAAAGAAGAAATAAAAACAAAATTTGAAATCAATGAAAATTTGTTAAATTAAATTTGTGTAAATTGTATTTAACTTAAATTATTTTATTAATATTTTATTTAATTTTTCAAATTTTATTTTCATGTGCCAGAAACTTTCTGCAATATTTTTTCTGTTTATTTTGGTACGTATAATTTCTGTTTATATTTTAGTTTTTATTAAACCTTGTTTTATTTACAGATCTATTTATTTTTTGAATTGGAAAGCTGGAAAATGTTTTGTTTTTTGGAGTAACAGGTAAATATTAAATATTAAAATTAAACAGTTCGCAAGCAGAGGATATAGATATACATATATAGTTCCATTTCGTTTCGCATTTCAATGGAATTGAGGCTAATCCTTTAACCAAAACAGGTTTGCTGCTATTGTCGCTGACTCGGGGTGGTTTCTGCCCTTGAAATGGAATGCACAATTTACAGATTACAAATTTGGCCAACCACACAAAGCGCAACTAACTGGACTGTACTGCCGCAGTTGCCTATCTATATCTAGGGATCTCTATCGCTCTCTGTCTCTCTTTCGCTCTCTCTAAATACACCCACATAGGAAATATTCGAAAAACATTTGTGCGCAGATAAATCACGTTCCAAACTCGGCTTCACTCTAAAAATAAGTTTCACAGCCTCAACACATCTCACTCTCGCTCTTCTCTCTCTCTCTTCCTCTCTCTCTAGCACTCGGCGCTCTTTGTTTTATTTATATGCTGTTTTTCGGCTGCCTGTCGAGCGGCTTTTGCTTTTGCTTTTGTGCTTCCCACGGCGCATTTCCAAACAATTTTCCATTTGGCAATTTCGTGCCTGAATTTTATTTTTATACATTTTCATTTTCATTTTCTTCGTTTCCTTTTGGGCTTTGCCTTCGCAAAGTCTAGTAAACAGGATACACAGCAAACAAACATATGTATGTGTGTGTGTATGTGCTATGGATCTTTGTATCTATGGAACTTCCAAAGGTCTGCCTAGTTTCTATTGTCTTGAAGCTATTTTTGTACACATGTATTTGAAATTAAAATTCCTGGAAGCTAGAGATACATTTGTTTCGCTTTCTCTATTTATGAGACGCGTTTCTTGTACAATACTTTAAATATCGTAAAATAATTTAGGCTTTAGTGATAAATTGATGATAGTAGAATTCGAAAGCTATATTCTAATATAGGATCAGATTTTATTGCAAGCTGTAAAGCGCTCTTTCGAAAATAATATAGAAAATATGACTAACTATTTCCTCTACCAAAAGTCTATATCTATATCTTTATGTATATAACTATTTATATTTATTTATATCTATGTATATCTATATTTACATAAATGTCGCTAATAATTTACATTTGTCCAATAAAGTTGGAGTCAGAGCTAGAACCGAGCTTTATACATCATAGCTTTGCCTTCAAACACTTAAGACACCTTTTTTGGATATAATCATGGGGTTTTAGAGTCGAAACAATTCAATTAATATTATAATCTTCTGAAGTTTCATGAATAAAATAAAACATCATAGCTAATCTATATATGTATAACATGTACAAGATCAACCTTTGAGATTCCTTTTCATATAAAACATCGATGATCTAACTACATATGTACATACATATATGCAAAAATACATATGTATGTATATAGATATATACATACATACATACATACATACATATCTTACATGTATATCTTAGCTATTATAAAAGCTGATTATACTTTGCTTCATATTTGCCTTCCTTCATCAACTTTATTTGCTTTGCTAATGGAAATTGCGTATCAAAAGCAAAATTCCTCCAATTTGCTGTCAAGCCCTCCCTTAAGTTTATAAACTCAATGCTATATATGTATGAGCCATATGCTGACCTTGAAATGCATATTATGTATGTATATGGGCATTTGCTTACAGCTGTAGGAAAGAAAACACCCGAAACACCACCGGAAGCTGCTCTTGAGCACGCTCACACACAAAGACACAAACAAATACACACATATACATGCACATATACAGACTGTGCGCCTGCGCAAATGCTTTCCATACCTCTCTCTCTCCCGCTCGCTCTCTCGAACAGCCCACACGGTTTGCTTGTAGAGAAAGTTTTGCTGCTGGTGGGAGAGTTTTGCCTGTAATATGCCAGAAATAGAAGGAATGCGAGTTAGGTAGAAAATAGAATAACACAGAAATGAGAAAATGAGCAAAGAGTAAAAATAAATCAAGGACCCGAACTCCGACCCGGATCAAGCAGGCCTTAAGCCTTGGGTACACTTGCTGTGCAAGCAGCAACAGATACACATAAACACACAGTTACACATACACACACACATACACACATGGACATACAAGGGCAGGCAGGCCACACGAAACTAGATTTTTCCCGAATGTTTTATTTGTTGCTGTTCGCAGTTGCAGTTGCTGCATTTGTTTGCCTGCCATTGGTTGCAGCTGCAGCGCTGCCATTGGGATTTGAGGATCTTCGCTTGCTGCCTGCTTTGTGGTGCTTGGAAAATTGTTAAGCTGCGCTCTCGTCTAGTGCAGTTTCGTTTGTGTTGCCGTGTGGACGCTTTTCCGCGCGCTTGCGCGTGGGCGTCTGCTTTTAACTGGGCAAAGTGAGCTTCAAGCAAGCTTCAACTTGTAGTGCATATACACATATAGAGTGTAAACTTAAAGCTTCACTTAAAGCTCTGCCCACTTATAAAGCTACAGCAACACAAAGCCAAACTGCACTAGACCACCTGTTTAGCTACAAGTAATTAATTAATTTTTTATTCTATTTTTCAGCTTGACTTGCGGACGAAATGAAGCTGAAAACTTGGCTGAAATATTTGGAAAATTTTAAAGAAAATTGGCATTAATCTATTTTCTTTATCTTTTTAGATATGTGGCAGGTAAAGATAACGTGTTAAAAACAAAATTTTATGGTTACGGTACAAACAAATCACAGCCACCATCATGAACACCAACAGCACCACCAAGCACCACCACCACAACATCAACTCAAACAAAAAAAAAAAAAAAAGAAAAAAATCACAAACATTTTCATTTTCATTTGCAAATAAACAAGCCGGAATACAGAAAAAAAAACAGCCATAAATTTTCATTTTCATTTAATGTGTTTTATATAAATTATTAATAAATAATATAATTATGTGTACTTAGCTTTATTTAATTATTTATCAACAAAAAGTTATGTTTTTAATATAATTTAAATTTTAATATAATTTATTTATATATTTTTTAAATTAATAAGTTTGCATGTTATTTTACACAACTAACCAAAAATATTTATTTATTAATTAACATTATTTAAAATATTTTTTGCTACATCTAACCCAAGCAATCCAGGTTCTGTTAAAAACTCATCAATTGCTTTTTCATTTGTGTTATCGTGTATAAATATATATGTGTCTAAATATATAAAATATATATACATTTGAAGCTGTCAGGAATCTGATTTGTTAAAGAAATTTGAAACTAATCGCAAAATGTTTTCATCTACAGATCTAAGTCTCAAGGAGAACACTGCACCCGCCTTGGCAGCGGGCGAGATCCAGCGAGGATTGCAGCGCAGCATACTCAATGTGAAGCGCGATGAGCAGAAGCTGCAGTTGCCCGGGTCGCGACGCAAGCGTTTGTCGGTCTCCGAGGTGTCCGACATGCTCTTCGAGTTCTACAAGACAAAGTCGGCCAAGGCGCCGAAGCAGCAGCAGCCGCAGCAGCTGCTGCCACAGGACGCCGTCGAGCTGAGTAAGTACGGTCAGGTGTCGCCGACATCGGCGGAGACGTTGGAGCCATCGAGCATCGCTGCGATCGCTGTGTATGGTGCTGCCTCTGAGACGGCTTCAAAAAACTTGCTGGCTGATGAAATGCAACAACTGAGCGCTGCCGCTGGCGCTGGACCATTTCATCCACGCCTCAAGTACTCACTGAAGACAGCGGTGCCCGCCGAGCTCAACCTGCCCAGCGGCATTACGGCCATACCCACCTCCGTGCTGGTGGCCAATACGGCTGTTGCCGCAGCAGCAGCAGCCACGGCACCTGTTCACAAGCCGCCAGCTGCGGCCATAGCCGAGGCTCTGATGCGCAATGGGCTGCACAGCTTCCAGCAGCAGCTGCGGGCGCAAGAGATTCTGCGTCAGCAGACGCCGCAGCATCGCCTGAAAGAGGAGCCGGACAGCAATGGCAATGCCAACGAGGTGACACCCACCAAGATCTTGGAGAATCTGTTGCGCAAGCAGCAGCAGCGCGACATGCGCCACTCGGAATGCGAGAACGAACCGGGCTCCTCTGAGGATGAGGACGATGCACGCTACAATGCCTTTGATGATATACAACTGATGGATCAGTCGGCCGGCGGCGGCGTCAATATCGGTGGCGGCAAATTTGGCAACTATGCTCTGAATATGTTCACCTCAAATGCCAATAGTTCAGCGAGCTCGATGAAGGAGGCACAGGCGCAAGCCTATCGCCAGCTGGAGTTCACGTTGAGCGACTATGGAGGCAGCAGCAATGGCAGCACCACCAGCCCCAATGGCATTGGCCTGGATGGGGAGCCCGTGTACGAGTGCCGTCACTGCGGCAAGAAGTATCGCTGGAAGTCGACATTGCGCCGCCACGAGAATGTCGAGTGCGGTGGCAAGGAGCCGGCTCATCAGTGTCCCTATTGTCCCTACAAGTCGAAGCAGCGCGGCAATCTGGGCGTCCATGTGCGCAAACACCATACGGATCTGCCCCAGTTGCCCAGCAAGCGACGCTCCAAGTACTCCATGACAATGGAGGGTGGCGGTGGCGGCGGTGGCGGAGTGGGCGGTGGAGGTAGTGCGGTTAGCCTCAGTGGCTCCATATCGGACGACTCGCAGGGCAAGCTGATCATTGATTGCAATAAGTGATTGCGAATTACAAGCTACGATTCATACCAAATACACAAATACTAATGTGGGCGGGCCAACGACGGGGGCAACAATTGTAACTTCCACTTAAACTGATATTGTTCTTTGCACCCCTACGAAACAAGAGAAGCGTCTCTGTTTCTTTTTTAATTTGTCTATTGAGTGAACACAAATTTATATCAACTATTTCTTGTCATTTTGTGTGTCATCCCAAAAAAAAAAAACAAAAAACAAAAATTGAAAAAAATATCCAATTTAATTATTTTATGTTTAATTGTAATATTATAATTTATGTTTTTGTAAGCAGTGCAAACAATTCTAATCAAGCATATAATCAAAATCACAAATGAAACCAATTTAGTATTAAGTCAACGACATTTTCAAACGTATTATTTACACACCATATTTTATATAGTCTAATGAAAATGTATTTCCAGCAAAAAAAGAAAAATAAGAGAGGGAGAGAAGAGAGCAGAGAGTCGACGCTGATATTTTGCAAATTGATATTTTTTATTGTCTTAAGCAAATGTTTAAATATTTTTGTATGGACTTTTAACTAAGCGATTTTCAACTCCATTTTGGACCGCATATGGAAAGACGTTCAAAGTTAAGCCCACCTTATCTATAATAATAAAATGCCAAAAATTAAGCGTTTTATTTGACTCAGCATAGTAAACAAAATATTTAAGATAAATACCATATCAAAACCTTGACCCATTATAAACAAAATACTATCCATGCCCAAAGATCTCTCTTTTTATATATTTAAACTTTGCCTTATCATATCTATATAAGACTTTTAAACAACAAACATTTTTACTATAAAACAAAGTCCTGTCTAAGTTGATGTAACCGTAAACCTGTTTTTTCTAAACCTTTTTATAAATACTCTGCAAAAAATTATAAAAAAAAGATAAGAGACATACCATAACCAACTCCCGTCCAACTTTCCTCTAAAAACAAACTTCATGTCCAAAGATCTGCTTTTATTATGTATGTTTTAACTTCAGTAGGTGTCATTTGTTGATTTTTACCTTAACATATGAGATTGTAGGAATATCTATGCTTAACCCTATCTATAAATAATACTAACAAAAAAAAAAAAAAGGAAATTAGAGACATATCATATCCAAATCTTGCCCAACACTCCACTATCACAAACCTTGTCCTAAAGATCTCTTTTTTAAATATTTATTTAGCTTATCCTTAAACTTTGCCCAACCTACGATCTCCTCGATCTATGCCATATTAGGTATTTATATTATTTAAAAATTTTGACTGATTAATCATTTGTATATCTTAGAATTTATATTATATATTAAAATATCGCCAATCGATTATGGATTCAGCAACATTTATTATTTTAAAAAACCAAATTCTTATTATATTGACTTCTTAAGACTGAAAGCAATTATATTTAGGTTTTTATTTTACAATGACCAAAAAACAAATTATATGAAAATTAAATGATTCCCAGACCAAAAAAAAAAAAAAAAAAAAATGAAAAAAAAAACTTTATATGCAAATGTAATTTTATCATATTTTATATACATTTAAAATAATATTTTAACTGCAATTTTGCGTAGAAATATTATAATTAAAAATTTTCCAATGAATGGTTTGAAATATTTCTCCATGAAGACATTTAAAAAAAAATTGTTGGCAGTCAAACTGTCAAAAAATAAAAGGGAAGAGAAAATCTTCTAAGACATGTATTATCATTAATCTATACACATATATATATATTCATACACTTTGAATAAAACACGATCATTTTTTGCTTTTACAACTATAAATATATATTTGATTTTAATATGCTGTTTTGTACTTTATAACTGCATTAACAATACTCGATGTGTGAGAGATTACGATGTGATTGGCGAGCGGGGGAAATTAACGGTTGATTTTAAACCAAATGCACCAAAGGTAAACGGAATATTTTGTTATCTTTAAAAGGCTCTGAGAGTGCGTGTGTGCAAGAGTGGTCATAAGAGTTTCAAATAGCTTGAGTCATCTTCAATAAGAACAGCCGATGGCGACGCTCAGGAAATCCTCAAAGCCAATGGTAATGGTTCCATTCTGTTGGGTATCGCGCTGTCTGAAGGCCTCTGTAAAACGCTGTATCTGCACGCAGAGTACTATGAACTGATCCACAGATACCTCTTTATGATTCTGTGGATCACTTTTTTTCACTAGGAAATTAATAAATTCCGGCGTAAAGCGAAAGCCCATTTGTGTGAAAGCTGTAAAAGAAACATCATGTCAAATGAGATATCATTTATTATATATTATATTCAGAAGCCTACCTTGCGTCAGCTCGCTCTCTTCAATGTGGCCGGAGCCATCCTGATCGTAGGTCTTAAACACTTGCAGCCATTGATTGATGTAGTTGTAGAGCTTCTCGAATTCGTAAACGTCGATGGTGCCAGTAGCGTCGTTATCGAACATGCCTATAAGAATAAGAATGGCAGCATATAAAAATTGTGATAAACATAATAAACCGTTAAATAAACAAAACAAAAATGTTTATCAGATCTACTGCGAGCCTCTCTATTCGTCATTCTAAGCAAATATACATGCGTTTAGATTTTGAGGGTCAGCTGGCAAATATTTTACTACCTACAGATTTATGTTTATTTATACTATGCTTAATGCGCAATTAACTGAAATTAACTAAGTCTATTTTGAATATAAATTTAGCCGTTACAAATTCAATGATAACCACCCTGTGCTTAACGACGAATAATTTTCCTTACCCCAGTTATTCAAATAAGAATTCCCTTCCCACTTATGCACCTTTCACTGACTCATTTCCCTATTTCATATCGCAGGCCAACTTACTTATCATCAACTTGCATGCGTTGTCCGAGAACTGTTGGCCACGCCCATTGATCAAAGCAGCCTTTAATTCTGTGGAATTGATATGACCAGAACGATCCCTGTCTACCATGGCAAACCATTGATGGGCTTGTGGTGAAACTTGTGGGTTTTGTGGAGGAAACGCTCCTGGAGGGGCAGCATAGCCACCGCCTTTCTGTCCATAAGGATTGTAACCGCCGCCCTTTAAATAAATAGTATTGTTGAAGACTTTCCAATTGGAATTACGCGGTTCGCTCAACTTACGTAGGACATTTTACTTGATGGAATTTGACTTTGTTAATTAGTTAGACGAGAAGTACAAAACACGATAGAGAAAGCACAGCTGTAAGTCCATGTGCGATATATATGTATATATATGTGTGCGTCAGGCAGACATCGATAAACTGGTTGCGACGCAACGCTAGTATTCGATATATTTGTAAATCGCTTGTTTTCGAGAGGCCGGCATAAACAACCAAAATTTCTCAGCAAAAATGTCGCATTTTGTAAATATGGAAGTTTTCTCAAACTATCAAAAGTATATAGACAACGAACAGGAGTTGCGTGAGGTGAGTAGCAACGTTAGATAATTCTAAACTGCAGCCGTACTGAATTAAATGTATTATACAGAATATACGCATCGTGGTGCGGGAAATTGAGCACTTGGCAAAGGAAGCGACAATACAATTGCAAGTTATACACTGTGATTTAAGCAAAAGTAAGTGCTTATCATTATCATCATGAAAAACTCTTGAATATATGCATTATTGATTTGCAGTTGATGCTGCCTGCAGCTTGGCGCGCAAACAAGTTGAAGCCTGTGCTGAAAAGTATCAGAAACTATCCGCCTTGGTTCCACCTGGCCAATATTACCGGTAAGAGTTTCTTTGTGCAACTTAGTGTAGGCGTCTTTTGTGGTATTTTTTGCTAATGGTGCTACACATACATACACACAGTTATTCCGACCATTGGACATACATTACGCAGCGTTTGATATTTCTGATTGCGCTTGTTATTTACCTGGAGGCGGGTTTTTTGGTCACCCGCGAAACGGCGGCGGAGATGCTTGGTTGTGAGTAAATAGTCGACATTCGATTAAACATACATATATTCTATTTTATTCGATTTTAATTTCGAAAATAGTAAAAACCAAACATTCGGATGGCTTTCATTTGGATATTGAGGACTATCTGCTGGGAATTTTGTTGCTTGCCTCGGAACTATCTCGCTTTGCCACAAATTCCGTTACAATGGGTGATTACGAGCGGCCTTTGAATATTTCCCATTTTATTGGCGATCTAAATACGGGCTTTCGTTTGCTCAACATGAAAAACGATGGCTTGCGCAAGCGTTTCGATGCGTTGAAATATGATGTGAAGAAGATCGAAGAGGTTGTCTATGATGTCAGCATACGCGGTCTGTCCAACTCAGCTGAGAGCAAGGAGCAGCCTAAAGTGGAGTCTGCCGAATAACTTAAGCAATATTTGCAGCATCTAAGCTTCAATCAAACACAAGACACCATAAAAGACAGTATCATATTAAGTACAACTTTAACTTTAATAGTAAGTTAACAAGTGGTCTTTCATCTTTAAATAATATGTTAAATGAAATCGAATTCAAAAATAAAATTATTGCTTGCACATGGTCACCCTATTCCACTCACCCCATCATATATGCTCTCGCGATCATATGGCTGTCGTTCCAATTCCGAATATTCCAATCGCTCTTTGTAATTTCCGCTGCTCGCGCCATTTACATCTCTCCGACTCTGAGTCGGCTTCTCAGTCTCTTTCTTGTCGTTGGCTCGGTTACAACATTGCGCGCGCGTCTTTGCCGTTGCCGACATTTTACTTTTGTGTTTGTGTTTGCGTCTTGTGTGTTTCTTTCGTTCCGCTTTACTTTTAAGCGCAATTGGATTAAGCGCGTATATTTAACCAGCTACTGAAACGAGTTCTTTTCAATACATACATATGTAAGTAAAGGATTACTTGTACTCTAGTGTATGGTACACACACATGTACATGTATACAGAATAATATAAAAACAAAAAAAGACGTCTCGTCTAACGCAGGCGCCGTGCATTCACCTTTGACTTGACTGCTAACGTGAAAATTAAGTTTTGGCCTAGCAACCTACTCTTAGCCACATTGCTTAATACCAGCAATAATAACAACAACTACAACAACATCTTCAACCTGTTTCTGTAATTTGGGTCACAAGCAAGCCCCTCTTTTCCATTTTCCACTCATATGCGCAGCCGCTTGGAAACTTGTTGTGAAAAACATAAAGTGAGAGAGAGAGAGAGAGAGAGAGAGAGACAAATAGGCGCAAATAAAATAACAATTATTACAAAACATTTTATTGTTGTTGATATTTGTTTTCTTGTTTATTTCAATTTTATTTGCTGATTCGCACGCTAAGCCAGGTTCAAAGTCCAAAAACCACACAACGTCTCGCTCTCAGATGTGTGGGTGAGCGCTAAAGCTCGTCGAGCGACAAAGTCTCAAGCACAGCATTGTAAACATTGTAAAATACACACACACAGACCCACATAGACAACAACCACACACACACACACACACGCATACTGGAATGCAAGCAGGTGCTGTTGTATGTGTGCGTGTGCAGAGCCCAGCCAGCTAATTGAAAATACAACAACAAGTGGCTAGACCTGTAGAAATATCATGCACAATAATCAAAACACATTGTTATTCTATGAAAATTTAATTGGTTTGTATTTAATTTTGGCGACCTTTAACATTTATCAACAATTGTTTTGTATTTATTACAATTTGATTTTATTTGTGGCTTGTTTACGCATTAGACTGCTCCAGCAAGTACTTGTGAATGATATACGAAAGCGTGGCAGATTCGACTTAGAAATTGGCTTAACGGGTTCACTCCCCTCAGTGGCAGACGCTGTTCTCTCGCTCCGCATTTATGTTGTTCTCACAGTTCAAAGTCCAAGCTCAATTGTTTTTAGAGTGGCAGTCAGTGTGGCTGTGGCTGTGGCTGCGGCTGTAGCATGTGCCAATTATAAGACTTTGAAATGTTTACGTTTCGTCAAGGTTGAACTATAAAAATCCCCTATATTTTGAAATATTTCCCTTTATCGTTCAATAACTTGTTGCGAAACTTAAGGTAATTTATCATTATCATTGGCTCCCACGAATTTCAGATAAGGCTAAATTCGGCCAACTTGCCTGATAGCCGGCTTTTGTTGTCTGCGACGAAGTTCCAACTAGACTCCTGCAGTGCGTCACAAATGGTTGAAGTGTATTTCGTAGTACACATTTGGCAATATCTTAGAATTAGGCCTATCAACTTGCGTGCCGTTGCTTATCTTCTGATTTATTGCGTTTTAGTTTATGGCATTTGCTAAATTTGCAAGACAACAAAATTCAATCGAACTTTGGACAGGCTGTTAATGCGATAATAACAACACACCTAGGTGAAAAGTAATATCTTATCGCTACCTGTTAAAAATCTATTCTTAGTGTCAAAAGATCAGATCACAAAAATGGGCCTCTAGCAGAGCCGAACTTTCTTATATAAGCAAACTATTGATAAGCTCAGCCATTGATAAACATAGCAACAAAAAACCTATCAGTGTAGGTTTCTTGAGTTTCAGTTCAGAAAATCGAAACCTCAAGGGCGAAAGGCTTAAATTTCTATAGATAATAAGTATATATATGAGTGTGTGTCTATGTTAAAGCTAAACTCTTCAATTGGAAAGCGTTAATTGAATTGTTTACTATTCTATACGTATCATAGATTGGAAAGTTAGATTAACAATTGACATTGATGAAATACCCTGTCATAGTTAAATAAATATTTACAAATGTTTGATTAAGGACTTTATATTTTCGAAAATATTTTGATTTATTTAAACTGTTTAAAAAAATCATAATAATAATAAATAAATGTATTAACATTGTTTAGGGAAATGGAGATATATATATATATATATATTAGGAATAGGATTATGGAATTTGTATGTAAAATTTCAAGTTTCTTTAGCTTTTTTAGTTACATCAATTACACATAATATTTCCAGGTTATCTTATATAACATATATCATTATAAAGAAGAACTTACCGCTTTGTCGGTTTCAAACATTTGCTCAAACAACATTATACCCTACATTGGGTAATGGGTATAACAAGACACTTGTATAGATGCTCTACCTGTCTGCCTTGGCAACGTTTAGCTTTCGGAATAATAAATATATGCATATAATCCGCTGCACGTCTATGCTGTCCGGCGACAGTTCAAAGTGCAAAAATACTAAAAATAAGCTCAACATGTATTAGTTGTAGCATTTCAATCGGTTAGTGTGATAAATGTATAATATAGGTGTGCCTCAATAATTTCCCGTCTAGCCTGACAGACCCGGCACAAACAAGCCACATTTCAGTTCTCGCGCTATTCCATAAACTCGCAGCAGTCAGTGCTATGCTATATATTTTATTTATAGTTGGACAACACACACACACATTTACACACACATACATATACATATATAAATATACATGTGCGTATTTAAATGTATTTTGTAGATTCCCAGTGGCCGAAGTGGGCGTGTGTGTTTGCATGAGATTGAAATGCACAGGGCATTACAGATCGCTCTATATATATATTTATATAACATACATACATACACATCATGCATATATAGTATATGTATTATAGGCATCTGTGTATATACAATGTAAAGTTATTGATAAATTTGTATCGTTTTGCCGGTTTGTTTAAGAGTCTCTCAGACATTCTCCTGCTCACTGCGAGCCCCTCTTTGCATACCCTGTGATTAATTTAAAAAGGGTATGCCTTATTTAAGTATTTATATTAGAATGGAATAGCATTAAAATCTTTTTATATTTTGTCTGACTGGTTAAATTCAATTTTAAAATTAGATATAATTTTTAAGTTGGTAAATATCTATAATCGATCTAGCTGAATTGTCTCTATACCTCAAAGATTAGAAAAGATAAATGCCTACAATTTTATATTTGTGCTTTACAATAGTATGAAATGACTTTTTTGAACTATATAATTTATTTATTTAGTTTGCGTTCTATTGAAGAATGTTAAGGTATTTCGACATTGACATTATGTAAAATTTTGAGGAAATGACTGAAAATATATAAAAGTTTTGTATTTTTTTTTTATTGAACTATAAATTAGATTGTTTTGATAATACCTAATGGTACAAGCTTAAATCTAATTCATTAGCAGATGCTTTTAAGATTAGAATTTAATTATAATTACTATTAATATATATGTAATCATGTCATTTCGAAGTACAGGGTATCTACAGATCGCACGCTTCCCACATTGATAACTCTTTTTCTTTTTCTTCGCTGTGACGCAGCAGAGACACACTCTAGCAAAGTCTTATGTGCCTGTCTAGCTATATCTGTATCTGTTGCTGTAGATGTAAATGTAAATGTATCTGTGTCTGTATCTGTAGCTGTAGCTGTTGCGCTGTAGAGCTGTCGCTGTATCTGTATCTGTGGCTGCCGGCGACGGTTGTTTGCTTTTTCGAGACCCCATGCGCAGCGCTCGCCACGCAGTTGAATCAGTTGACGCTCTGCGCTCAAGCGATCAAGTTGATTTCGTTCATCTTCTCTATTTTCGTGAGGCTCGAAAAGTATTTGAAAACAGAACACACAAAAACTATCCACGTAATTCGCTCTTGCATTCAAGAGAAAAGTGTAATTAGTTGATTTAATTGAATTAAACCGTTGACTAATTTATATTGCAAACAACAACAATACACACAAAGGTTTGTTTCTGTTTAAATGTTTTTACCTTTTTTTTCACCTCAACAAATTGAAGGTCACTAAAATGCAAAAAACACAAGAGAAAACAACAAGAAAATCAAAAGCCCAAATAAATTTCTGCATTTCATTGCATTTTCTTGCGGCTTACGTTGCAGTCGTCGATTCTATTCTCTGTGTCACTTCAAGAATGTCCACAGAGGCGATTGTATATATACATATACATATGTATAGCGTATGTGTGTGTGTGTGTGTGTGTGCGTGTCAACTGTCTGATAAGCGTCCACACATGAATACGACACAGAACTCTTATCAGCTCACTTTGAGATTTGTTTTATATAGTTTGAATTTTCTTGATTATATAAAAAGAGCGCATTACAGAGAGGCTACTCTAAAGTGAAAATAATAATAAAAAAAAGATTGCAAATAAAGAAAACAAAAAACAATGAAATAAAACGGCAAACAGCGCAAGACAAACAAAATGTGGACTTTGTACCTTCGTGACCAGCGCAAAATAAATTCAACAGTTAAAATTAACAACCGCAAGACATTTATATACATATATATGCATATATATATCTGAGTTGGCAGTGTGTCGCTCAGTTTGATAAACAACAACAAGTTTGCCTAATTATATGCATATATTATATGCAGACATAAATATGCAAAAGCCGGTAGCGATCGCCTAGCAGAAATATTACGCATACGTAGCAAATACGCATACGCCGCGTAGACGCCTAATCGAAAGTGGGTCATATAAATAATAGTGTGTGTCTATATGTGTATATATATGTGTGTGTGTGTGTGGGATCGTTGTTGTGCTGTTGCTTATTATTGTTGTTATTATTATGATTATTGTTCGTGCTGCATTGGCCTTCAGCTGCGGTCCGCTCTTTGTGTTGAGTTCAAGTCAAGGTTTATGCTAAGACAGAAAACAACTTTTTAAGCTTGCCAGCTAATATGCACCAGCAAACTCATAAACTTAATGATTTATCAGATACGCTTATAGCTGCCTTATAAGTGCCACAATCAAATTTGTGTTTGTCATAAGCAATTAGTAGGCACACAAAACAATGCAAATAGCTAGCGTAAAAAAAAAACCACTTGATACATCAAGTCCACTTCTAGAATAAAAAGTGATTGCGGTTGATTTTATTTCATTTATTGCTTCAATCAAGTGCCAATGGAAGACAGACATTTAGACACAACGAAACAATCAATGGCTAATGATTACGCGCCTGCTCAATGCGCCACAGACTCTTTTTTTTATTTTTATTTTTGATTTGTGCTGGGGGCATCTTTTGTGCATGTTGGGGGGTTATCGCTAGTTGTGCTGTTTGTGACGTCAATCAGCATTTGTTATGACATCGCAATTGCTAGTACACTCTATAATTAATAAAGAACAAGCGAGGATTGCAAAACAATCGCCTAAGCCCTGTGCAGTATCAAAGTGCAACATTCAAAGCATTCAAAGGCTAACAACTGCGACGAAGCCTCATTGCATTTAGCTGTTTACACACTGCAAATCAAAGCGATTGGCTGTGCTATAGGGGCAAAGCATAGTAAATATTGTATAAACTACGTAGTAAATATTAAAAAAAAGTAAACTAAACTAGATCGTAAAATTTGTGGTCATTGCCTTAGTAAATATTTTACAAAACTATTAACGTGGAGCTAATGAAAAATATATTAGCTACAGATTAGCAAGAGATTAGTAAATATTAAGTAAAGTAAGAAAATAGATAGAGTTTCAATAGAAATATATATTTTTTTCAGAAGCAACTCAAGTAAAGCTTTTATTACTCTTCTAATTCTTTAAGCTAACATGTTTATTGTATTTCTCTGCCAGTTTCTCTGTCGTTGTTGAAGAGAGCTTAAGCTATTTATCTTGTGCGAGATACAACTGAAATAAAGTTTTTATTAGCCTCTGAATTTCTTAAGTTAACGTTTTTTTAATGCCATTTTCTTTGTCTTTGTTTTAACCTCAGCTCTTCTCTTACCTTCAAATAACTCTCTTCTGTAAATTGTTTAGGCATTAGAGCAAGATGTGATTAACTTAATAACTTCCGTTGCTTATTTTTCTTCAAAGCTATTCAATATTGCCCCTCTATTCAAATCTAAAGCGTCCATTTTCTTTGTAGTTGTTTTATACTCACTCTCTTTTTACTTATTTCTTCAAATATGCTTCTTCTATGGGATGTCAGAGCATTAGCTTAGTATGTAATTATTTTCATTTTCTCATTTTTCTTATAAGCCATTAAGTGGCGCTCTTCTATGCAAGTCTCAAGCATTTTATTTTTCTGTGTATTTGTTTTATGCTCACCTCTTTACAATTGCCTTTAAATGTTAAATGTGTACGATGTGATTGACTTCCCAGCTTCGTTTACTCATTTTTGTCAATAGCTATTTAAATACGCCCTTCTCTGCAAATCTCAATCATCTCAAAAAGTCATTGCATCCATAAAACAAAAATGTATTACTCAGTGAATTGTCATTGACTTGCTCAGTCGCAAACAGTTAATGATTAACTACAGCTTAACACTGTTAATATATATATCCAGCAATTAAATATATATAAACTGTTTCATATATAGTATAAAGAGTGCTGACGATTCAGTCGATTAACCCTACTTATCAGTTTAATTAATTAACTCCGAAAGCAGGCAATAAACTAGCTGGCCAAATCCGTAAGCAGGGTTAATAACTAAATAATAATGTAGTCGATAATGCTGGCATTTAAATACAAATAGCTACAATCAATATGTTTTATGATTAACACTTTGTTCTATTTAATCTAATCTAATCCGTATTTATGTATATCTTGGTCAAATTGCAGTGCCATTTATTAGAGACCACCAGCAGCAGCAGAAGCAGCCGCAGGTATGGCTGAAGCCCATTCGGCCGTTGCCTTCTCGTTTGCGATCACGCACGAGGGCTTCGACATCAACTATGACCACGAGGTGCTCAATCTCGTCTTTGCCTCGGGCGTGCGCTCCTGGAAGAAGCGTATAGCGCGTGCCAGGGTAAGCTTAACAAGCTAGTCTATAAATCAATATAAGCTAACTATATCTATATCATTATCTATAGAATGGCATACGGAATGGTGTTTATCCGGCTCACATACAAAGTCTCTGGCTCATCACGGCCATTGCGCTGGGCCTGCACTTTGCCGGCTATCAGGCGCCCTTCAACCTGACCAACAAAATCCTCGTCTATCTGCCCAGCAACACAATCAATTGGCAGATCACTGCCTGCTTCCTGACCGCACTCACCGTGTGGCTCTCCATATGCTTTACGATGCGCTATACGCTCAAGCTGCTGCTCATGTACAAGGGCTGGATGTATGAGTCGCGAGCGCCGGGCAGTCGTGTCTCCATACCCACCATGCTCTGGGTGGCTGTGGTGCGTGTGCTCTCCAGCTGGAATAAGCCGGGCCTGTACAGTTTTCAGGGCTCGCTGCCACGCCTACCGCTGCCCTCGGTACACGATACGATGACACGTTATCTGCGCTCCGTGCGTCCGCTGCTCGATGATGAGAACTATGAGCGTATGCAGGCACTGGCCCATGAGTTCGAGCATACAATTGGCAAGAAGCTGCAGCGATATCTGCTGCTCAAGAGCTGGACGTCCACGAACTACGTGTCGGATTGGTGGGAGGAGTACGTCTATCTGCGCGGTCGCAGCCCCTTGTGTGTGAACAGCAATTTCTATGGCACCGATGCCATCTTCATGAATCTCACCAACATTCAGTCGGCCCGTGCCGCCAATGTCATCTCGCTGCTGCTCAACTTCAGGCGTCTGATCGAGCACCAGGAGCTGCAGCCCATCATGGTGCAGGGCATGATACCGCTCTGCTCGTGGCAATATGAGCGCACATTCAACACGGTACGCGTGCCGGGTCTGGAAACGGATCGCATCGTTCACTATCGCGACTCCAATCACATTGTGGTGCTGCACAAGGGCTGCTACTACAAGATGCTCATCTACTACAAGGGACGCATTCTGCGCCCCTGTGAGCTGCAAGTGTAAGTCTAACTGATCTATATAGTACAATCAGATTAGTTATAGCTATGTTTCATCCACAGTCAAATCAAGGAAATACTCGACTCAAAGGCCACCCCCTTGGAGGGTGAGGAGCATTTGGCTGCCTTGACTGCCTGGCATCGCTCTAAGTGGGCCGAGACCCGCAACACATTCTTCTCGTATGGCCCCAATCACATTGCGTTGCGTACCATTGAATCGGCTGCCTTTGTGCTCTCCCTGGACGATGAGCCCTACGAGTTTGATCTCAAACGTCCCGAGCTGCTAGACTCATTCGGCAAGAAGCTGCTACATGGCAACGGCTACAATCGTTGGTTCGACAAGTGCTTCACCGTCTGCGTAGGCAACAATGGACGCGTCGGCTTCAATGCTGAACATACTTGGTAAGGATTTTGGGACTGAGTAGGATCATGAGATTATATAGTTTATAGTTATGTATATGTATGCATGAGTCCGTTCGATCGTTTGTCTGTTGGCTTAAATGAGAATATGCTTGTCTCCAAACTAGTAGAGTCTAGAAAGACGACAAGTCAAGCCTGGGGTAATCTGATTACTGTAATAGCTGGCTTCCTTAGTGTATTTTTATTTATTTACTTTTATTTTATTTGTTTTTTTATTTATTATTTTTTTTATATTTATATACATATATATTTTTTTTCTTCAGTTCATTTATGACAGCCTTTTTAGTTTTAGACTATGTAGCGCAGTTTATTAAAATGATATATGGTTAATAATGATATATGCCTATTGAAGTAGATTAGTTTCTAGGGCAATAAAGTGTTGGGCTATTGCTATTGAGAACAGCCTTGAAAATTTATTAACTTCGGCTTGCTGAAGATGAATATCTCTTGTATCTTTTAATCATTATAAATTAATAAAAATTATGTGAAAAGGTCCGACGCTGCGATCGCCTCGCACATGTGGGAAAATCTGATCATTGATGATCTGGAAAGCGATGGGTAAATGCACCGACAATATATATATCTATAATGTATACACAGCCTTAGCTGGTGTCGGTTGGCGGTTGTATATATGTATAATTATATACATACAAATATATTTAGATATTAATATATAAATTCCTATATTATATAACCTATTCCTAATTTTAGTTTATATCATTTGCATTTTATTAACCTTGGTTGTGGCTTAATCAATTGTATTTATGAATTTTTTATAGGGCGGACGCACCGGTTATGGGACATGTATGGGAATATATATTTGGTGATGATATTGAAGGGTAATGCTAAACTCCAAGAAAAGAAAAGCATATTAATTAAATTACGATATATAAATAGATTCATTCAATAACTCCAAATGGTTTCAAGACTTGCCAGACCAATTTTTTTTTTTATGAATTTTTAAATAACCCTAATCCTCAGCTTGACTAACTTCAATCAACCTAACTAACTATGTTTGATATCTAACCAATAACTTAACATAATGTTTTACTAATTCCACTTACACATACATATATAAATCTCATTAGATATGATGAGACAGGCAACACGAAGGGCATTCCAGAGTTCACGCCACCAACGCCGACTCGTCTGCATTGGGACTTGAAACCGTGCCTGCCACAGATCGAGGAGGCCACCATCTGTGCCACGAAGCTGTGCAATGAGGTCGATCTGCGCATTCTGGTGCACCAGGAGTACGGCAAGGGCTTCATGAAGAAGTGCCGTCTCTCGCCGGATGCCTTCATACAAATGGCCCTGCAGTTGGCCTACTATCGGGATGCGGGACGCTTCTCGCTGACTTATGAGGCGTCCATGACGCGTCTGTTCCGCGAGGGACGCACTGAAACTGTGCGCCCTTGCACCATAGAATCATCTGCGTGGGTCAAGGCCATGGAGAATCCAAACACAACGGTAGGTGTTCAAAGCCAAGTTATATATATATCGTATATTTTATCTGTCTGTATCTCCTGCAGAATGATGAGCGAGTGGACCTGCTGAAGAAGGCGTGCGAGCGCCATCAGTTGGCCTATCAGGATGCCATGTGCGGAAATGGTATTGATCGGCATCTGTTCTGCTTGTATGTTGTCTCAAAATACCTGGAAGTGGATTCGCCCTTCCTCAACGAGGTGCTCAGCGAACCCTGGCGCCTGTCCACTAGTCAAACGCCACATGGCCAGACGCCCAAAATGGATTTGAAGAAGCATCCAAATTGCATCAGCGCCGGCGGTGGCTTTGGGCCCGTCGCCGATGATGGCTATGGTGTCTCCTATATCATAGCCGGTGAAAATTTAATATTCTTCCATATCTCAGCAAAGAACACGTGTCCACAAACGGTGTGTATGATAATCTATAAGGTATTGGAATAATTAAAACTAACAATGAATTCATTGCAGGATGTGCACCGTTTCTCAAGGAACATTTGCCAGGCTTTGGCCGACATTCGCAGCATGTTTGAGCAGCACATGAAGGATCATCCGAAGCCAGCCAAGTCCGTCACGAATGGCGTCTCTAAATAATGATTAGTCCTATTTGTAGTGAAACTCTTGCGAGATTCTTGTTAGCATTTGTTTTTACTTCTCTAGTTACTTGTTTTATCAATCATCAAGCATATTGTCTATTTTAAGTTTTCAATTTAAGCGCAAAAGTGTTCCAAAACAAAAGAGAAAAAACGTTTTAAATCAAAATTCACGCGAAATAAGCAATGCAATCATATTATATATATAAAATTTACTGATCGATTTGTGTGACAACTGAGCTGATTTATAAGTTTTAGTTTTAGCAGCTTTTGCACAATTTGCTGTTTCTCAATTAATTAGCTTGTAAATGAATGAAAAGAACATGATCATTGTAACTTAATGCTAGTTAAAAAAAATATATATTTATATATATAAGTCTAGAGGAATCCATTTCCGTATTTATCACGCTGCAAGCGGATTGGCATGGATGGTTACTCCATTGATTTTCTTATCCACATGCGGACGATAGTTCTTCGGATTGACGGGTAGTTTTTCCAGGTCATCGAGTGCGTCGAAGCCATCGATAACACGCCCGAATAGCGTATATTTTAGATCTAGATTGGGCTGAGCAGCGTACGTAATGAAAAACTGGCTGGCATTTGCATTGGGTCCATTATTGGCCATTGAGACCATTCCTCTATCGGTGTGCTGCAATCAAGAGAGAGAGTCTATAGTATATAGTATACATATATAGTACACATATTTAGTATACCTACCTTTATGGTTTCCTTAAACTCGTCGTCGAACTTGGTGCCCCATATGGACTGTCCATTTTTCCCAGTATTTGTCGGATCGCCGGTTTGGACAATGAAGCCCTTGATGTTCCTTATAAAGCAGCAGCCGCTGTAGTAGTCGCTGGCGCACAGAGCCAGGAAATTCTCACAGGCTTTGGGACATGCTTCACAAAAGAGCTCAATCTTAATGTCGCCTACGTCGGTGTGCAGCGTAACAGACTGGAAAATATTACGATTAATAATAAAATTAAGAAAACGCGGCGTTTGTTTACCATTTTAGCAGCTGATTTGTCATTCGACTTCGAAAAACATGAAGTTGGTTGCAATTCCATGCGATATATCGGTTAGATTGAGGCAGAGCTCTGTTCCGCTTTTGTTATCGATTAGTGTGCTGTAACTATCAATGCAACAATGTTTTTGTATTAGTGCACATCGCTGTCAGAGTTTTGGGCGGGAAGACTTCAGCATTCACCGCAATACAATTAAAGCTAAGTAAGTTTTTTAAATAAATAAGGATGAAGTGCAAAATACCCGAAATCTCTTGGCACAATCGTGACCCGGTGCTAAGTGTAGATATACAATCAAATAGTCAGGGATTAACTGCACCCACAACGTGCCGGCTCGCCTCGGGTGGCACCGATGCTCACGTCCTCATTTGGTACGTAAACCAAAGTAAGGAGGACGAAGCCGAGGGCGTTGAACTGGAATTGGCAGCGGATTTGGCGAGGCATCAGCGTGCAGTTAACGCAGTGCGCTGGTCACCCAATGGCGAACTGCTCGCATCTGGTGACGATGAAAGTGTGGTTTTCATTTGGAAACAAAAATCAGAACACGAAGTCGTAAACATTGTGGATGCGGATGGCAATTGTGAGCAGGATCGTGAAGTTTGGCTGACTTTGAAGGTGTTGCGTGGCCATCGGGAGGATGTCTACGATCTGAGCTGGGCGCCAAATTCGCAGTTTCTGATCACCGGCTCGGTGGACAACACGGCCATGTTATGGGATGTGCACAAGGGTAAATCCTTGGCCATATTAGACGATCACAAGGGTTATGTGCAGGGCGTTGCGTGGGATCCATGCAATCAGTACTTAGCTACGATGAGCACAGATAGGTGAGTGATTGTCTACTAAGAAATATATATTCATAAATGTATATTTAATTCTTAATATTTAATAGGCACTTGCGGGTTTTCGATGTCAACACGAGGCGCGTCTTGCATCGGGTGAGCAAATCTACGCTGCCAGTTAAGGAGGGACATGAGCTGCATGGCCGCAGTGTACGCTTATATCACGATGGCACACTGCAAACGTTTTTCAGACGCCTCTGCTTCACACCCGATGGCAAGTTGCTGTTCACGCCAGCAGGCGTGACGGACTATGATGGAGTGTTGAAGCCGACGCATACGACATATGGCTACAGTCGCTATGATCTGAGTAAACCGGCTTTTGTGCTGCCCTTTCCCAATGAGTACACCGTGGCTGTGCGCTGTTCACCTGTGTTGTACCGTCTGCGACCGTACAATGCGGAAAAGAATCCACCGATGATAACGCTGCCATATCGCATGATCTATGCGGTGGCCACGAAGAACTCGGTGTTCTTCTACGATACCCAGCAGGCGGTGCCATTTGCCATTGTCTCGAATATTCATTACACGCGACTGACTGATCTGACCTGGTCGAATGATGGCAATATTTTGATTGTATCCAGCACCGATGGATTCTGTTCCCTGCTGACATTCAGCGAAAACGAACTGGGCGAACGCTATGAAGATATGGACGCAGTGCTGTGCGCTACGGCCAAATCATCGGAGAATCTGCCACAGCGAAATCGTAAAATCAAAAAGCAAAAGCTGCGCAAAGCTTCAACAGATGAGTCGTCTAAGCGGCGACCGCTTCAGGACCAAACTAAGGCAAATAACATTGAAATAAAGCCAGGCGCGGATAAACTAAACGAGTGCAATGAGAGTGGAGAGACTGACTTGGAAGCGGACAATGATTCGTCCTTGCAGAGCAGCAGTTCGGGCAACTTAGCGAGCAGTCCCAAGCCTGAGGCCAAGACAGATGAGAAGCCAACGCCCATTGCTTTCCGGCGTTCGCCACGCAAGACAACGGAGCCCCAACCAATTGAAATACGTCGAAAGGCTAAAGACGCCACGCCCATTGCAGCCCCCACCGAGAGTGCAGTGAAGCGAAGAGCTAGTGATGATGTCGAGCCTTTGCAGAACAAAGCCAAGCAGGCAATTGTTGTGCTTGGTAAGCCCATTGAAGCAGTGCTCGATAAGGAGATCATCAGCTCCGATGAGAAGTTCGAGTCGCCAGAGAAGAAATCCCGGCCAGCAACGCCCATTCAGGTGCGGAGATTACCGCGCACGCCAGGCAGCAGCAGCACCACCAACACCCTAACGCCTCAACAAGGGTCCGCCAAACATGCCACGCCCATTGCGGTGCGACGTACGCCAAGGGTGCTAATTGATGTGCCCGTTGTGAATGCGCCCGTGGTGGTCGAGGAGGCCATGGATGCCTGGCCGATTGCCATGGAGGGCGTAACTCCGTTTCCAAAAGAAAAATCGCCCAGTAAAAAAGCGGAAGCAACTACGCAACTGGCTATCAGTGAGGTGACGTCTGAAAGGACCGAGGATATGCGATTGGTCTACGAGGACACGCAAGAGGAGGCCTCAACGCCAGCTAAGAGGGGCACGCCTGTTAAGAAGGACTCGTCTGTTAAGAAGGGCACGCCTGTCAAGGCAGCAGCAATTCCTGCTAAGGAAACAGCAACGCCAGCTGCAACGACTGCCACGCCCAATACGAAGACGCCGAGACGAGTATCCTTGCGCACCATTTCGACGCCCAAGTCAAAAAAGAAAATTTTAGAATAGAATTACTTAGCATACGACAGTTATAGACTTAGCCCTAACAGATTTAAATAGCATATGATAATATAAGAGTTGGTTTTTAGCGACCTTTATAGTTCTTAAATCCAATCTTTATATTATAATAAAAACGCACATAAATGAGACAGAGAGAGAGAGAGAGAGAGAGAGGGCTGATATAATACTTTTCTACCTTCCAGATGAACGATCATACATATAGACTGATCCATGCGCAGCAGCAGCAGCAGCAGCTTAGCAGCTCCAATGATTTGCTCACAAATCAAATATTTGGAGGAGCCTCAGTTGTCCTGGTTGATGGCGCTAAAGCAAAGTTGGATGACTATGTGAAGCCACTCAGTCAAATGATGCAGAATAGCCGTGAGAGCATTCTTCTACTGGTGGCTACGAATCAACGTTTGCGAGATATGCGAGGGCAGTTTGAAAGGGAGCTTGGCAGCCGGCAGGAGATCATTGGAGTCGAGCAGGTGCGGGTCGGGCGGAATGGCCTGTGGATCATGACCACGGCACAGCTGGCACAATCACAGCATCTGCTCCAAAGGGTTCACTTCCAGACTCTAGTTTTTGATGAGCTGGACAAATTGCAGTCGTATGGCGGTAGTTGTTATCAGTCACTCATTCTTGAATTATTATGGCTATACAGAATGGCACAGCTAGTGGTGACCTCTCGCTTGTGGTTGGCGGCAGAGATGAAAAAACTTTTACAGCATGCTAAGCAACCGTTGGTGCTGATCAAGGAACCGTTGGAGGCCGCTGTCTATGGTGGATTGCAGCCGAAAGTGAAGCTGAGTGAAAATCTTACAGAGCAGCTGCAGCAGCTAATGGAGCACTTGAAGCAGGAATCTCCTAAAAAACAACGCACGTTGATATATTGCTCAAGTGAAACTGATTTCCAGGCGCTGCAGCAACAATTGTCTAAGGACACTTACCTGTTGCATCGCGGTCGCCAGGATATGAACCGTCTGAAGCTATGGCAGCAGCAGGTAAATATTGTATATTTGCTACATTTCATTATTATATATGTATATATTAAATCGGTTATTCCCTCAGCTAACGGGCAAAATTTTATTGCTGCGCGCACACTCGCCCGAGTTGCTTGTGAACAACGTGCAGTCTCTCATACACTTCAATATGCCAGCGACTTGGAGTCTGTTTCGGAAGTCTTTTGCAGTGCTTCAGAATCAAATACCCAATATGCTGTTGGGTGCCATAACAGAACAACAGCAACAGTTACATTCACTCATACTACTAAACAAAGAAAGCCAACGCATGTTGCCGCATTTGTTGGAATTCATGCAGCAACATGGCCAACCCGTAGCCGAAGAGCTAAGCACGGCACATGCGCAGCTGCAAGCGGCACGGGAGGCGGCCTTAGTGTCGCGTCAGTGCGTCATTTGTCCGATGTTATTGTTAAGTGGTCGTTGCCGTAAGCCTACCTGCCAATATCGTCACGTGTTGTCAGCTAGAGACAAGAATTGTGCGACTGTACCAACAGCTGGATATGTACGCATTCAGATGCTTAAGGTGTGTTGACTAAGGATGATGGGCAGGGTTGAAATATTGAAATACCCCGGTTGTATCGATTTCAGATACTAGTATATAAAAAGTTTGAAGCTACTCTTTTTAAGCTTCTGTTTACGCTATCTTTTTATATATATATTTTTTAATAAATCAAAGATAGACATTATTGTGAAATCGATGATATCGAATTTATAAGTATATTGCCTCTATGTTAGGAAGCTAGCTGAAGAGTTTTTAAAATTGGAAAGATATCATTTACATATGTTTAACATGACTTAAAAAACAAATTTAATTAAAAAAATTTTAAAAACATTTTTTAAATTAAAATAAGAGCATAAGACTAACTTGGTATTTCAATGAAAGTATTTCAATCATAATATATGGATAGTTAAATATCTATATTTATTTACAATTTTAAATTTAACTTATTGTGCTGAGTTAAGGCAGTCGAAGTGTGACCCATTCAAAAGGCTTTGGATTACTTTAAATTGAGTATTGCTATCTATTTAGTGCAAATTCAAGAATGTGTGAAAACAATAGAAAATACAGAATTTATTTAGTCATATGAGCACCTCTAGACGGCCAAGAGACGAACTGCAGCATCTCTAGGCAGCTGCCGCGTCTTTTTCTCTCTCTCTCTCTCTTTCTCACTATAACAACCCAAAGAAATAAATCTATTTAAATAATTCATTTGATTTGAATCCGTTTATATATAGACATACCACAGTACACTTCGAGTGCCGGATGTCTGTATATTAATTTCTTTTAATATATTTTTATATTCACCAATTAAACCTCATTTGCCAACACACAATTCTTTAATATAATCCCTTTACTAAAACACCATATGCTCGCTTACAGATCTGCACTCCAACACATTTTGTGGCCCGCCTCTTGGCACACCAGCCCTCTCTTGAAAGTGCCTGGCACACGCTATCTACTGAGCAACAATATACAGACTTGCAGCAGAATCTAACCACTTACTATGCAACACCAGAGCATCGTATTGTACCCACAATTCAAGAGCTACCACAGATTTTTGTGCGTCAAATGGAAAATAACTCTTATGAACGTGTCTGCGTTACATTTGTGCCAGCTGCTGTTCCTGCTCCTGCTCCTGCTCCTGCTCCAGCTCGCAATGATTTGACTGTGCGCATCAAGCATTTGGATTCGAGTACGGTCATCTGTCATGCGAAGCTATCAGAGCTATTTGTCTGTCCGCTGGCTTGGCAGCAAATCGAGCCAATGGCTCTGGATGTGCATCTGATTGGCTGGTTGCCCTGCAATGGCGAAGAGATTTGGCAGAACAACGATACAGCAGAATTGACTAAGCTAATCCATAACGGTGGCATCTATGAAAGCAATGTACACGCTGCTTTAGCCCAAACAATATTTGTCGGTAGCCTGGGAATATTCGGTTATGTTCTGCCAAGGATAAAGCTGGCCAGATATGATAATGAGGCAGAGGAGCGTTTGAAAGAGCTAGTGAAGGCTATTGATAACTGAATTCAACTATTATTAAATTATTTAAAATATATATATATATACATATACATATATAAATTACAAAGTAAAATACAATAAAAAAATAAAATAAGTCTAAGACCTTAAACCATTTGTAATTTTTAACTCATATTTTGTATATGGCTAAAGCAGGTCATATTCGTTTGGTATGTAAAAGTATTTAGGGTTAGGTTTTTTATCCACACTAATATAAATTTGTTATTACAGTTGAAAAGAAGAAACCCAACAACTGGCTGGCACTCGAATAAATGTAAAATAATAATCCAATCTTTCAAATTCTGATTTGGCATTTGCGATTACTATAATGTAAAATTATATAGAAGATATATAATATTTCTTAAATGAAGAATTTTTGAAAAAAAAAAATATACATATTAAGTTCTCAAGATCGAAATTATATTATATACATTTTGGATATTATGTAAATTTTGGATATTTCATATATGTAGAGTATTTTCAAATTGAAAAATATTTACATATGAAGAATTTTTTTATATTAGTTGCTATGTGGATGATATTTTACAATAATATAAGAAAGCCTTGCAGGTCTGCTGCACAACTTAAAATCTCTTGCCACAAGAGAACCTTTAGATAAGTAATCTGCCTAAACAGTTCGTGCTCTCTTAAAAAATCAAAACATATCAATTAATGCAAATGAAAAAATTCCCCAAAGCTTCTTTATTTTTGTTTTTTTTTATTTAATTTTTATTTAAATTTTTAGATGATCTAACATTTTGAGTTTCTTTTACATACAAACATTTTGTTTTTGGTTTGCTGTTTATTTTATCATTTATTTGGTATTGGTTTTTCGGTTGTATTATAATTATAAATGTATTTTATATATATATATATGTATATATATATTAAATTTGTAATTCAACGATTCAATTTCAGTATGTTTGTCACGTTAGTAATTTGTTTATATAGTTTTCCGTTTTGTTTACTTTGCTCGTTTCACATTTAAAAACTGCTGCTCAAGGGCTTGGTTCATACATAGTTCGTACACGAGGAATGCAAAATATAATTTGTTTTGTTTTTTTTTTTGCTCATTAGAAATATGATTTGAATTTCGCTTTTTGTTGTTTAAACTCTTTAAACATGAGAAATTATGAATTATTTGTTATGTATTTAGAGCGCAACAACAAAATCGAATTGGACTAAAAAATTCGAATACAACATCTAATGTTTTTCTAGCTATAAACTCTGGTTCCATATTCCATCTAGCCATTCTTCAGCTCTACTCTGAACAATATATTTCTTGTTGTTGTTGTCGCTTGTTTAATTATTAAAATTTATTATAATTTTCTTTTTTATATTATAAATTGTTGTTAGTCTTCGCACAAATTAAAGTTTGTTTTTAAATGTATCTTAAAAATGTTTTAACTGCTATTAAAGTAATAGTAAATTTCTTTCAGTGTAGTGTAGTGGTGCGGTTTGTGTATGTGTGTGTCTTAAATCGGAGCAAAAACTTTTTTGTATGAGCCGGTTTTAGAAAAATATGAAATATGCTTTTTGCTATGATTTGAATTTTAAATTTATTTTTTATGTAAAGTTCTCTTATGATTTTAATTAATTTTTTATGCAAAATTGTTTATTTATGGCATATGTAAATATGTATTTTGTATTTTTGTTTTGTTTATTCATAGATGTATGCAAAATTGTAGTTATTATTCTGTTAAGTTACAAACTTGAGCTAGACGAGTCTTAAATTTGAGGGGAAAAATTATATTTAAAAAGAATGTAAATGAAAAAGTTTATGGAGTTTTATAGTTACATTATTTACGAGAAAAATATAGTATGCATGTATGTATGTATGTATTGTTGTTTCATTTTTCTCTCACTATATATATAAAGATCGTTTTGTTAGTTAAATGAATAATTTCCTGTTTTTGTTGTGGTTGTTGTTCCATAATATTTATAAGTTACATCAGTTGTAGTTACAAATATTTGATTTTTTTTTAAGTTTCTTTTTTCTTGAATTTAAATGTTCAATAAATATATTTGATTTTAGTTTTATATATATATATATAATTACAGTTAAGTCAACTTAGCAGAGTTCACAACGGCTTGTTTTATACTCTCTCTCTTTCTCTCTGTCTCTTTTTTTACTTGAGTGTGTGTGTGTGGGGGGGTCTGTGTGTGTGTGTGTGTTTTGCCTGGTTCAATAGCAGCATCCAATTATAAATTTGTTTTTTTTTTCTAATCTTTTTTTGCAGCTCATTTAGCCAGCTGTAAGAGAAATTTTGCAAGGAATAAAGAGTTTTGCTGTTTGTTTTGTTTTTGAATAAATAGTTTTTATTTGAAAATGATTTTTTTTATATATTTTATTATTTTTTTTTTGTATTTTGGTAGAATTTTACAAGTTGAATGGAAAATACATACGATAAATATTACAGTGTTTGTTGTGGTTGTGGTTTTCTTTTTGTTTTGTTTTTGTTTTTGTATAGGTAGTTTTAAGGAGTGTTATGCTTAGAAAACTGCTCATAATATGGCATTCAACTACAAAAGTATCTGGCAGATACACAAGTATCTGCATCTTTTGCTTAGTCAATACACACTGGTTAATTGTTTGAAGGTTTCATTTTTTTTTTTGATTGATGAGTTATTGTTTGTGAAGCAAAAATGTTTTCCAAATGTTAAATGATATTTGTATTTTGCTAATAAACTTACTAAATGGTTTTGTTTCTTTGTTTTTGTTTTTGTGTTTTTTCTTTTTTGTTTAAGTTGCATGTTGCATGTGTGTGTTTTACATAAATAAGGCTTAAAAACTATAAAACATAAATGGATTTCGCATAGAGCAAGAGCACAAAGATTGCATAAGTCATACTAGTGTATCAATTTATATATAGTATATGAGAGGAGGATGGGAAGGAAAGCAAAGAAATACGGAACGGGGAATTAAGTTAAGATAAGTTAGAGCTGGGATAGAGAGCGACTGTATAATGTACAAAAATACTATAAAATAACAATCATAAATTCATTGTGTAAACCCAAAATGCACAATCATAGATACATCAAAGAAGTTTGCATAAGCATATGCATATACATAAATACATTAATAAGTGTATATAAATAAGTCTAAACAAAATTAACAGCTGCAACTGCACAGTGTTAAATGCCATTCACTAAATACAATAAATGTTACAATTAATATTATTATTATTATTATTATTATTATATATAGTATGTATATGCTTTATAAATATTACATACAATGCGTTTTACAATGAACCGTTTTCTATTTCGAGATTTTTGCCTCTCGTTTTCTTGCTATTTCCCAGTTTCTATTGCGAGTTTTTCTGTGTTTTTCTTTTTGTTTTGTTTTTTTTTTTTTTAAATTGCAAATTGCAAATTGCAAGTTGCATTTTTTATAAGTTACAATCGTATGTGGCTTTATAAATGCAACAAAATTATATTAATTACAATAAATTAGTGTACAAAAATTAAACTTAGTTTGTGTGTGTGAGCGTGTGTGTGTGTGTGTGCGTGATGTGTGTTTGTTTGTGTTTGTGCGTGCGATTTGTAGCTGCTTCAGCTCTTTGCTCGATTCTCGATTCTCGATTTCCGAATCTCGATTCCCGATTCCTTTTCCTATATGCATGGGCATGGCATATACATACGTATGCTATACACACACACACATGCAAAATTTTTAACAAATTACAATTTACATCGATCTATATAATCAATCGAATTATGGCTGGCTGGCTGGCTGGCTGCAACAACGATCGCAATTTTGATAGTAAATACAAATAGTTTTTAGAGAGTTTTCCTTACAGTTTTTGTCCGTTTATCAATTTCTTCTTCTTTTAAATTAGGCCTTAGATATTAGATTTTTAATGTTTGTTTTCGATTTAGAATTCATTTTGTTTTTTGGT
The DNA here is from genome assembly GCA_035045345.1 of Drosophila hamatofila. NCBI lineage: Eukaryota > Metazoa > Arthropoda > Insecta > Diptera > Drosophilidae > Drosophila > Drosophila hamatofila. Next base: position 21,492,557 of record JAWNPA010000012.1, on the reverse strand, counting down.
TTGTTCACTTGCTTTATCATTACGTTATGCTTTAAGTATTATTTGTAAATCTTTTTTTTTTTTTGTATTTTTTTCTCAATTTATTTTAATAATATTTATATGCATTCTGCTAATTCATTGCCCAGGGATTTGTTTTATGTTTCATTCTTTTTTTTTTTTTAATTTTTTCTTTTTCAATTTGCGCTGAGAGTTTGTAAACTTTGAACTTAAGCCTAAACAAGCATGAGAAATGCAGCGTTGATGGCATGAATAATTTCAAAGAGATTGCAACAGGAAACATTTAATATATATAATATAATATTTATATACTTAGATGCCGGTATACATACATTTGTATATATGCTATATATATAAATTTCTGTATATATACTTCAATTCTTTACTTTTCATTTGGTTTAAGTTTTTTGTGTTTTCATCATCATCATCGTCATCTTCCTCTTCCTCTTTCTTTGTTTAATAAATACACGAGAAACTAAACTACACATAAATTATGAAATTCTATAAAATTATTCAGACCAAGCAACAACTACATATTATGCATTAATGCTTGTGTGTATGTGTGTGTTTGTTTGTGCGTACGTTTGACTGTTTGTTTGTGTGTGTGTGTGTATGTGTGTGCGTTTCATGTCATACATGTTGCAAATGTAATGCAAATATAGGAAATGCTTGAATATTACGGATCTCTTCTATAACTCTTTCCGCTTTTAGTCAACTAAATATTTCATCATATTTTAAGCACATGCGCTTAATTCTCTCTCTCACTGTGGCAACAAATAAAAGTTCTTTGGGCTTTGCTTTTGCTTAGTATGTGTGTGTGTGTGTGTGTGAGTGTGTGTGTTTGCGTGTGTTGCATGTTGTTTGTTGTTTGTTGTGTTGGTTCTATCATCATTTGCTTTTTGATCAATGCTGGTGGGTTGTTGTGCTCCCGCGCTGTATTTTTTTGTTGTTGTTGTTGTTTTTATATATCATTATTATTATTATTATTATTATTATTTTAACTTGTTTTTACGTTTACTTCATTTTGTTTTTGTAATACCGTAACGGTTCCCGTTTAGCCCCGCCATCACGTCTTAGTACAGGCCACAGCCGCGCAAATTGTTTGCTATGATGACATCGGTGACAGCATCGAATACAAACTGAATGTTGTTGGTGTCTGTGGCGCACGTCATGTGGCAGTAGATTTCTTTCGAGGTTGATTTGTTTTTCGCTTCGAACTGAGCCTGAATGTAAGCAGCCGCCTCACCATACTCCTGACCACCTGTGTTAAGTGACAACAACAAATATGCATTAATATCCTAGCTATAATCTTTTAATTTCAATTTCAGGCACTCACCTGTGTATTCGGGAAAGCAAATTGTCAGCGGACTCTTGCGTATCTTCTCCTCGAACAGATCCTTTTTGTTCAGGAACAATATAATCGAGGTATCCGTAAACCATTTGTTGTTGCAAATGGAATCAAACAGCTTCAGCGACTCTTGCATGCGGTTCTGCAGTAGGTAAGAGTAGGATTTTCGTATTAGTTTTCAATTTTCAATTATTTTATTTCAATTCATTTGTACTCACCGTAGTTTCGTCCTCATGCAAGACCTGATCGTATTCGGACATGGCAACGCAGAAAATAATCGCTGTCACATCCTCAAAGCAATGTATCCATTTCTTGCGCTCAGATCGCTGGCCGCCCACATCAAACAATCTAAAAATATAGAAAAAGGTATGTGAGTAAAGCTTTAATCATATTGTTGATGTAGGATATAGTATATATAGTATATATAGATATAGTATATATAGAGAGCTCTATTAATGATATAGTTTGCAATAACTTGAAAAACTAAAAGCTTATCTTATACTTGTGAATATTATAGCTAGTAAGACTATTTCCCTTTAACTATATGTCTGCATTTTTTATGCCTCCTCATTTCTATTAACATAACAATAATAAAAGTCTCTATTGTAATATATTTTCTATCTTTTCAGATGATGTCGATCCTGAGCACTGTTCACTGCCAGGACTTTTATCCGTTTAATCGCTCTTTCTTTAAATATAATTTACATGCATAATTAAAAATAAATAAACAACTATAATTATATAAAAATGTATACTGTATAATTCTAATCGAAATTAAATAGGAACAACAATAATAATAATTTAATATTATTTTTAAATTAAATAAATGTTATATAAGTAAAACAACAATAATATATTTTAAATGCAAATTGTAAAAGTATAATTATAATAGAAATTAAATATGAATAAAAAGTACTGTAAATATTTTTTTAAATTAAATAAATATAATATAAGCGAAACAACAATAATATATTGTAAATGTAAATTGTGGCTGTATAATTATAATTAAAATTAAATAAAAATAAGCACAATAATGTAAAAATATATGTAAATGAAATAAATATTAAAGAAGTGAAACCACAAAAATTTATTGTAGCTATTTGTAACTGTATAATTCAAATCAAAATTAAATAAAAATATATAAAATCAACAAAAATAAATGAGTTATTATTTAAATCAGGGAAAATTTGATCTTTCAGCTTATCTAACAGAAGAAGCAGAAGCAACTTCTTTGCTCGTCGGGGTTTGACGAAATTACATCGAAAATGTGAGGGAAATACCAGGCGAACAGAAATGAGTAGCAAGAAAATATCAACTAATTCTAAAATTTTTATTTGCTTTGGTTGCTTGCTGCTGATTTCTGTTCGCCTGGTATTTCCGTTGGATTTTCGATGTTAGGCCTGCACAGCACATGTATGTATGTATGTAAATACATATGTATGTGTGCGTGTATATGTACGTATGTGTATATATGTATGCATATATATGCATATATGTATGTATATGTATATATATATATATATATAGGGTAGGGTAGGCTCAACGAAATTACATTCAAAAATATTGCTGAAATACCAGGCGAACATAAATGAGTAGCAAGAAAATGTCAGCAAATAATTCTACAATTTGTATTTAATTTGGTTGCTTGCTGCTGATTTCTGTTCGCCTGGTAATTCAGATGGATTTTCGATGTTGACTTGAGGTTAAGCCTACTCAGTACATGTATGTATGTATGTGTGTATGTATGTATGTATGTATGTATGTATGTGCATGTACGTTTGTTTATATATGTATGTATGCATATGTATGCACATATGTGTATGTATGTATGTATGTATGTATGTATGTATGCATGCATGTATGTATGTATGTATGTATGTATGTATGTATGTATGTATGTATGTATGTATGCATGTATGTATGTATGTATATATGTAAATAAGCTAGTTTCAACTTGAATTTAACGAAAATTTGAGTAAAATACCAGGCGAACAGAAATCAGCAGCAACAAAATGACTCAAATAAAAATGAAATCAAGCGCGACCTTGGTCAGCAGAAATGCCCGTTATTTTTTTAAAATTACAATGAATGAAATTTTTTCAGTTACAATTCAAAGTATTTTGAAAATCTTTAAGCTCCAATCGATCGTTTTTTGTACTGCGAGTTCAAAAAGGACTTTTATTTATTGAAGATCCTTAAGGATATGCACAGGACGTCATATAAATTTCCAAAAAAATGTTTAACTTGTTCTCATTAACACAACAATTACAAGCAATAATCATCAGCTAAATCTACATCTTATATAATTTGTTATTATATTTAACTATTCATATATGTGCTATTTTATATTTATATATTTTATTATATTGTATTATTTTCTAATACATATTTTCTTATAATATAAGAAAAACTAATAATATGTAATATTATTTTATATTTATTTTGTTTACTACTTACTTGAAGTTGAGATTTTTGAAGGAGAAATGAACCTCGACAATGCCGGTGGTCTTGACTCGGGTGCGCAAAATGTCCTGCTCGGTAGGCTGATAGTCCTTGGCGCCTAACCGATCCAAATCGTCCAGGAAACTGCAAAAAGCAAACAGACGGCGGTCATTAGTAAGGGCTGTAAGGCTATAGGCTGTAGGCTGTAGGTTGTGGGCTGTGGGGGGCAAAGGGCGGGCAGGCTCAAGTGTTTGACGAGCTGCAGCTGACGGCGGGGCAAACACACAAACACACGCACACACACACATACAATTTGAGGCGCAGGCAAAGCGCTGTGCAAACAATTAAAATGTAGCAAAAATGTAGGCGTCGCCAAGTGGCAACACACGCATAGATACAAATGTATCTGACAGATACAAATGTGAGCACACAGATACACATACACACATGCATCTGTATGTGTGCGTATTCACATGTTTCGCAATTCTTTGTTTGTGGCCACATAATTAGCTTTATTTGTGACTCTCAATCAGTCAAAGGTTGCGTGTTCAACAAGTGGGTCAGCTGCAAATAGAAAATAGAAAATAGATGGCAACAAAGTGAAATGTGGCAGCAGAAGTCGAAGTCCGACTGCGACTAGGCCAGCGAGTCCAGATCTTGGCTGTAATTGCGGCGACGCACGCAACAATTTGCCAACAGAAACCCAAAAAGAAGAAGACAAAAACCCAACTAAATGCAGGTGTTAAGCGCAGGTAAACCGAAAAAGCCCAGACGGCTAAGGTCATTTTAGATGGGTCGTAAATAAGTTTTTCATTTCTTGCTCTTGTGCGTTTTGTCTTCTATGAACCTTATTGTTATTGTGGCAATTACTACCAACTCAGTTAGTTGTGTATTTTTTGATTAACGCGACTTGCTCAACTTTTTTGTTTAGTGGACCCCATTGATCATGGTGGAACACAGTCGCAAATGCAACAGCAGCCAAGGATGGGGGAAAATTGGCCAAGTCACGCTTGCCATGCTCCAAATATGTATGCCATAACCGCACACACACACACCCGACCCATTCAAGCGGAAAACTTTACTGCATAATACTCCAAATAAACCTATATATATACTATAGATATATACATATATCTATGTTGTTTACTGTGCATACCCAGACGTAAGTCTTATAGGCAGTGTAAACATTTGTTACATTTATATAGCACACGCTAATCAAAACTTATTCACAATTTTCACTATTCGATGATCTTTGGGTCTATATATCATATTGCATCATATGCCATTCAGTTAGCACTTACTGTAGGCGACAGAGAGAGAGAGTGAGAGAGAGGGAGTCAGAGAGTGAGAGTGAGTGACAGAGAGTGAGAGTGAGTGACAGATTGAGAGAGAGAGAGAGAGAGAGAAAAAGTTTGTGGCTTCACGTGTAAAAAAAGGGCTACGACCAAATATTAAAAAGGTCAAGGAAAAAAAAAAGAAAAAATAGAAGCTTGCTGTAAATGTTTGCATAGGGCAAAAATACATAACCATTCTAAATTTATTTAATTTATTAGCCTCGGGCTGTTTTTGATGAGAACAACAACACAACAGTTGATTTAGTTCATTTATTAAATTACTTTTGCTTTTGCTTGTTTAACTTTTGTAAAGTTTGTTCTTCATTTTTCAATTTTTACTCAATTATTTATACCCAAATGTAAAATTAGTTCAAATTAATTATTTATATTTTTTACTTGTATATATACAATTTCTGTGATAATAAATTAGTCTAAAAGAAGAGCTGATAGTAGCTCAAAAAATTATGTTATTTAATTATTTTGTGAAAATAATGGCAATATTTTCTTATTTTCAATGGGTTGAGGGAATAAAAATAGCTGAAGAATATTTTTTTTGTTTCTATTTTCTACATACAAAATATCTTTAAAAATAATATTTATTAATTTTATATTTTAATAGGCTTTTCAGTTTTATTTAGTCCGCTTTCTGTTCAGAAAACGTAACTTATATGAAGTTTACACAACAACAAAATATGTCTAAACATCAAAACAATATTATCTATTGACTAAACATGTGTAATTAAATTTTTTTTAAATAAATAAATAAATAAGAAAAGACAACCTTAAAATAAAAGGCAGCTTGATTTTTCATATCACAATCAATTAAATTAAATCAATTTAATTAATTAGCCATTTAAATAATAATTTCATTTTTGTATTCTTTATACTTATTCACAAAAGTGAAATGAGTATATTGGTTTTATGTCCCTGTGGGGGCGTGGCATTCTAAAAAATACCCTGTAAACTTAGAGGCCTTTTAATAATTGAAAATGATTATCAAATACATTTGTATAAGCTGTTTATTATTTTATTGAATTTTCTAAAAATATTTTTAAAAATTAATTTTATTATTTTTATTTATTAAAAAATTATCAAATTTACTAATATTATCTCTGGCTGTCTATTTGATAAGAAGATTTTAAATAGTTCTTGTTTACTTGTTATATTTTTTGGGACTTTAATAAATTAGTTTAATAAGCAGCATAGTAATAAACCTCTTTAAATATATATTTTATATTTTATATGCACATAAAAATGTATATTCTCTTATTTCATTTAAAAAACCAATTGCAAGCAAATGGCAAAAAAAAGAAGAAACTTTGCTATTTATGATGCTGAAATTCTCGCCTTGGCGAAAAGCAGCCAACTGTTAAGGGTACTTAATATGCTTTATGGCTGAGTGCATTAAGTAAATTTTTTATGCAATTTCTGGAGGGAGATGGCAGCAGAGTAAATGACAGAGATAGAGAGAGAGAGAGAGACTAAATAAACGCGTCGTTAGTTTTCATGCAAATTTCTGTATTTGTATATTTCTATTCATTTCAATTTAATTTTTTGTTCATTTTAGGCAATTGCCTAACGACGACTGCCATTAGGGCCTAAACGAAATTAGAGATGTATAAAACTGAATAAAACACTGATCAAATTGATTAAAATGATTTAAAGCGCGTAAATAACCGTAAATAACTAATGTTGAAAACAAATTTTTGCTTTTTAGTAAGATTGATTAGCGGCTAACACTTTCAGTTTCAAATGGTCAGCGAAGAAGAAAGAGACGAGCGAAAGACAGTGAGAGTGAGAGGGAAAGAGGAAGAGAGCAAGCGTGGAAGAGAGAGAGAGAGAGAGAGACACGACAATTAGCGGGCGTATCTTAACAATAAAACCAACAGTGGAAGCCGAAATTAAAATCACGAAACCGCAAAGAGTCGAGTACTATGATACCCTGTTATTAAATAGTAGCCAATGAAAGTTGTTAAACATAGTCTAATTTAGAAACTATTTACATATAATATATGATTTATATTCCAAAATTTGTATTGTATATTAATTTTTATAGTTTGTGCAGGTTTTAGTTTAAAAATTTGTTGGTCATAGCTAAGCAACAGATTAACAAATTTTGGTGTATTAAAACTTGTTGTGATTCTATTAATGTATTTGAAGAACTTCTCTAAACTATCATCAACATTCTTCGCTATCGACTCTAGGTTCGCCTCTTTCTTGTTAATTGCTGATGAGTAATACTCAACAAATACATGACTTAATGCTTGCCGATTTCCCAAGAATATTTTATATAATATTCAAATAAAGCTATGGCTACCCATATTGTTTTTTATACATACATACATATGTTCATATGTATGTATGTACATATGTTCATTTATCAGTTATATTTCAATTATTTGACGAACCGTTGTGTGTATCTAGGATGAAGGACGCGATATGAATGATATTTAAAAATTATGCTGCAAAATAATAGTATCCAAGAAAAAACAAAATATGTGTATATATATTGGCATATATAAAACCGAACAAATATACTGTACTCGTGTATATAAAAACAATTTGAAAAGAAAAATGTAGATTTGTTTTCTTACATTTTTAATTAAGAACTAAATTTTTTTAAATTTATTTATTTATTTTTTTAATTTTTAGTTATAGTCAAAAAAGTTTCTTTTTTTTATAGAATTTAAATAAAATTATAAAGTAAAATTGACATAAAAATAAAACATAATTATAATTATCTAAAAAAAATATTTAAATATTAATTTAAAAAATATATATTTACATACTTTTTTTTTTAATTTCTATTGAAAAACTTTTTACATATATTCATTTTTGTTGTAGTAAATTTCTATTAAAAAATATGTATATATACATATTTATTATTTAATTATAATTATTATTATTATTATATATATATATATTTAAATTATTGTAAATTAATATATGCTAATACAAATTTACATTTGAATATGTATATATACATATTTATTATTTAATTTTAATTATTATTATTATTATTATATATATAAATTATTGTAAATAAATATATGTAAATACAAATTTACATTTGAATAAAAATTGGAATTTGAATTTTTTTTTTAAATATCATTCTGAAATGTTACACATTTCATATGCAAACAATAACGCCCCCGACACTCGCCTAGGGTATTTCAACAATAGCTTGAAGATCGGCTTGGAACTGCTCACGCACACAGCTCCAATTGACGGCGCACGTAGGCCAAACCCGAACCAGTCCGCCGTGCCCGACTGGACCGGAGCGGAATTGATGCGATGCGCTGCGCTGCGCTGCGCAGCTTGGGCCGTGCTTTTCGACAATCCTATAAGTAGACTAAGAAGCGATGCGATCGCGTTTAGTGCGTCGCGTTTGCTCTACGAGGCAGTTGGCAAAAGCGGAGCTACGACTTTCGGTTTCTATTGGCCAACGAGTTTGCAAGTTAGCGTGACGCTTTGATGCTTTAAGTGGAAGTGGAAGTGCCACACTAAGTGAGTGAACATATATATATATAAATATATGTATATGTATATCTATTACTTGTGATTGTGTGTGTGTGTGCGAAAATGACAATAGGAAATCGCAACCGGGTTTTAGTTCAGACAAAAGATAAATTAACAAAAAATGCTGTAAGCGTTGACAAGTGGAGCCAAAGCTGAAAGCTGGCCGAAAAACTTGGCCAAATGCAGCGAAACCAACATCAACAACAACAACTTTAACAAAACAAAACTAGTTGAAGTGCAATGCACTTCATTCCGTTGTGAGTTATTTGCCATTGCAAGTGAGGCGTGAAAAGGCAGCTAAAACGCCAACATTGAAAGGCTTTTGACAAGTGCAGAGCAAACAAATGGAGGCGTGGCAGACACACAGCAGCAGCAGCCGTAACGCCTCAACTGCCACACCTCAATACGCATAATTTATAGATCTCAAATTTGGTATAAACTGGACAACATCACCGCTGTTGCAATGACAAAAAAAAAAAAATGACGGCAAAAAATCGACTAAAAAATTCAAATAAACAAAACGTTAAAGCTGAAAACGAAATCGCCAACACATAAAAGACATGCTGAAATATTTGATCAAATGCCATAATTTATGCAGCCCAAAACTTTCTACAGATTTTTAGCGGGAAATAATACATTTAACATTTGTGCGCTAATGAATAGAATCTTTTGTGTGTGTGTGCTGCATTTGCAAAATGCGCAAAGAAAAACAACAACAACTTCGATTTCGATTTCGCCTTCAGTCGTGCGCAACGTTGCCTTGAAAAGCAGCTAGAACAATGCGGGCCACAAGTGGCTGCTAAGGGCGGTGAAGTGGAGCTAAAAACGTTAGACAACTCAATGGAAACTAAAAGCTGGCAGCCTTTCAATGGCTACAAAGCGCAGCCATGGAACAGTTTTCTTGCGCCAAAGCGAGAAACTTGAATATCCAATGAATAAGTGAAAAGAAATATGCATTTTACTCTAGGCTACAAAGGGGTTGAGTTGGAATAAGATAGTGGCATAAAAAAGATAATTTAAACAAATTGAAACATATCTAAAAATTTGTTCTAGAGTGTAGATACTTGGCATAAGATGGAGTCGAGTGGCATAAAATAGAGAGCTCTAGAGTTTTTATAATTTATAAAAATGATATGTATTTTCAAATGATTATATACATATATATGTGTATATGAAAAATATGATATATACAAATAGTTTATAAAAATTCTAGAAATTTTTGTATATGAAAAATATGATATATGCAAATAGTTTATAAAAATTCTAGAAAATTTTATTAACTATATATATATATATATATATATATATATATATATATATATATATATATATATATATATATTTAAGAATTATTATAAACATAAATTATATACATATACATGTATGTATGTGTATATGAAAAATTTAATATACCAATAGTTTAAAAAAATTTAAAAAAAATTACATAAAATGTAAATATATATTAAAAACTATTATCATATAAATATAATATTATATATAAGTATACATAGTAAAATATTAAATATATTACAAATATTATATACATATACGTTCTAGAAAATTATATTAAATATTTATTGTATGTATATATTGTATGTATGACTTTCATTATAACTCTGCTTTATTTCTACGAGTTGCCGATGTAGCTCAGCTTACTTGTAAAAATGCTCTTACTTTTTCAACAGTCTTGAGCCAATTGCCTTTTCTGACTTCTTCCGTTAGGTTCTCTATTTCTGGTCGCCTTCTTCTCGTTTACCGAAATCATAGCCACCTTTTATATACATACGACAAACGTAGCCCTCTCACTTTCACTCAGCATCAACCGGGACTACTTTTAGCAACAGCTATAGTTGTCTCTCTCCTAGTGATTGTCACTCCTTTAATTGTCACTAAAATGCTAACTCACTCGGTTAGTACAAGCTGTCAATTTCTCTCTAATATCACTGCAGCAGGCAATCACGACATAATAACTAACACAATATCATATTATCACGCCGATGCGACATATAAATGATATCATATAAAATACATTTGAAAACTCTTTCTACTTTTCACTCAAAGAGTTACTTGCCTTGCCCACAACTTAGCTTAAGTTTTCTCATAATTTCAACTATCATAGTTTGCCAATTCAACTACAATTTCTTACAGTGCATTAGCATAGTCATCTTGTTTGTTCTTTTCATAATAAAAGCGCGACAATTGAAATTGCTGTGCATTGGCTAAGCAAAGTCAAAGTCAAGCTGAGGCAAAACACTTAAACAGCAGCAGCAGAGGCTGCTTGACATTTTGATTTTCTTTTCTTTGCTGTTATTTTTGTATTCTTTTTTTGGGGGCAAGCGCAAGGATTATCACTCAAGTTCATTATGAGGCATGTCCCGATAAGATGTGTGTGTGTGTGTGCTTGTGTGTGTGTGTGTGTGCTTGTGTGTGTGTGTGTGCTTGTGTGTGTGTGTGTGTGCTTGTGTGTGTGTGTGTGGTTGGCTTGTGGTACACAGAGCTCAAGTGCTGGACGGCTGAGCTGAAGGTCGTCGTTTGTCAAGGCAAGGGCAAGGATATAAGCTCTAAAGCATAAGGCCAAGATTGTGTGTATATACATACAAACAAACACACACAAATATAGAAACATGCACACACACACACATAGAGATTGAGCCATAAAAATTGTGTGTGGCAAATGGGATTTAAATTACCAGCGCACAGAAGTTGCAAGTTAGGAGCAGGCGCAGAGAGCGAGATAGGGATAGAGAAAGAGAGAGAGAGAGAGAGAGAGAGAGAGAGGGAGAGAAAAAGAGAAAGAGAGAGAGAGCGACAATGGCAACGCTTTGTGTTTGGCAGCGATACGCGGCGTATGAACAATATCTCAATATTGCTCATACGCAGCGTGCCACCAAAATCACGCTTTGAAGTGTATAGACGCGTATATATGAGCAAATATCTGTAGGTATATACATATATATAAATATATACATATATATTGAATGCTTTTTGTTAGCCACTTGAATTTTATTGGCCCCACGCACACACACACACACACACACACACAATCTTTAACAATGCCTGCTCAGTGTTCAGCCTCTGGTCTTTGAGTTTTGGGCTAAAATCAAATGTAAACTGCTTGAGCGCAGCTTTTTGGCTTTTATTTGCCAGCTTTTTAGGCCGCATATTAAGTTCGTTTTATTTTCCCATTGTTGTTGTTGCTGTTATTTCTCTTATTGCATAGGCATTTTGTTAAATTGTTCATTGTTTGCCTGCTCTCGTTGAGTGCACTGCACATTTCTCATGGGACATTGACAGTTTTATTTTTTTAGTTGATATCCACACACATTTATGGCCACATACACATATTTATGTTCATGCATAAATATTTTGTTTACCGAGCCCTAACCTTCTATTATTTAAATATTGACAGCAAAGTTTTATTGTTTGCCCATGTTGAGACAATAGACAGGAGACAGTAGACAAACTGTGAGGAACTGTGTAAGCACAGCATCTTCATAAATAATCGAATAATACATGTTCTCAGCTCGCTTCTTTATTTAACCTGACAATTGTTGTTTGCCTAAGCAATTCACAGCGCTGAGCTACCTCAGTTATATAACATTATGAACAAAGTTGTGTTTATAATAATTGAAAAAAAAAGAAGCGAAAAACTTTGCTAAAGTTTTTCCTAAAGTGCATGGAAATTATAAATGCCAACTCATCTGGAATAAGTGACAGCCGCAACAACTCTTGTAAGTTTTGCGCAACAAACAACTTGAAATACATTTCATATTATTTTGTAGTTTTTTTTTTTTTTTTTTTTGCTAGTTTTTCTGTAGTTCTCAACTCAAGTGGGCGGTACAAGTGGCGACTGCTCACAAACTTGTTAAAGTTTTTGCTTTACATTTTCCAGCCATTTACAGTCGTAATCTCTCAGTGCTCTAGGGTTTTAGGGTCCATTTCTATCTGCTATTTGTTTTTATATAGTTATATAATGAGCTGAGTTGATAAAATCTTTGATTGTGCCCATTCCACAGAGGCTGCAGACAATGAGAATTCTTATGCCGAACGTCTCTAGTGCCACGTTTCAAGTTAGCATCAATTTTAATGGCTAATACCATTACAATTCGTTTCCAGCACAAACAAGTTCTATGTATGAAGACGTAATAGTGAAAAGAAATATCAAATTGCGCCTTTCTTTGCAATTTTCATGACTTCAATTTAGCTCATTTGAGTTCGAATGTTAATTTAATTATTTCATAAGTTGTTTTGCTGCAGCTGTATTATTAAACACTTTCGATTTTATACAGTTAAAATAGGCTCTTAAGCGTTTATGTGCTAATTTGATTAAAGTCGCTAGATATATGTATTTATAAAATACTTGTATTTTATATAAGTGGATATTTTATATTAATTAGATATTTTAGTATACTTTAACATAGGCAAATACACACAAAAATTGAAAAAATATATATATAATTCCTTCCCTTCTTTTTAAATTTAAATTCATTATTTTAGAATTTATTATATATTTTTGTTTGTTAACGAAAAAATTATTTAATAATTTTATATTTAAATTATTTTTTTTTATCATAAAATAGTTTAAATATAATTTTATTTTATATTTATTCATTTTAAATTTTTTGTTATACTTTTTATACAATTTTTAAATTTAAACAATAATTAATTTTATTTTTTTTATCATAAAATAGTTTTAATATAATTTTATTTTATATTTATTCATTTTAAATTTTATATTTCACTTTTTATACAATTTTAAAATAAAAAAAAAAATTTGGTTTGTTTATTTTTAATTTTAGTTTTATATAAATATTTATTTATTTTTTTTTTTTTTTTTACAATTAAAAACTTATTATTTTTCTTTTTAGTTTTTATACTATTTTATTTAAATAATGTTTTCTAGCTGTTTTTTATTAATTTTTTTATTATTTTTTTATTTTTATTTATATAAGTATATATTTCTAAATTCATTTTAAATTTATTTATTTTTTTATTTTATTTTTTTTTTTGTTTTCTATTATTTTATTTGTTTCTCTATTATTTAAATTAGGCAACTCAACAGAACAATTCTGGTTCGAATTCCAGACAGACGTGTTGTTGTCTTAGTCTTAATCTTTAGTTGGCAATGCCTTAATCTACTAGATTTATCGCATTATCTTTAAAGAATATTCAAACAAATATTCTTTTATGTCAACTCTCATGAGTTGAACTAAAGCAAGCAGTTTAAATATGATTATTTACAATTCAAATGATGTCTAGGTGACTGCGCTCACTCACACACTCCACTCTGTCTCACTCCGTCTCAGTCAAGCACTCACGCCTCTATGCGATTTTCATAAAATGCAAATGAAGTTCACTTCCACTCAAACCTGTTACTACATGATTCCCGCATACTTCTCCCAACTACTTTAATAACGAACTTCAACTGCTTTTTTTTTTTTTGCCTTTCAGTATAGTCAAACAACGACAGAGAATTGAAAAAATATGTCAAGCTTGAGGAAGACCACAGCGGCGCTGATAAAGCGCACCAACTACTCCGCAACGTCAACGCTGTTGCCCCGAGCCGGCGGCGTTGTGGGCGAGGCAGCTGCACCACATGACGGCGTGGGCGTGGCAACGGAAATTGAAAAATCTTTGGCGTCTGGAGCGATGCAGCGACAGCGACAGCAGCAACAGCAGCAACGAATCAATTCTGCAATCAGCAGGTGAGTGTTGACAGCAATCGCAATACCTGCTGCATACTGTGACATACAATTTGCAGCAGCAACACGACAGCAACAGCAGCCACAGCAGCAACAACAACAACAACAACAACAACGACAGCTATGCCTGCTGTGCGTCCCTATTCGGAGGTGCCTGGGCCTTATCCGTTGCCATTGATTGGCAATTCCTGGCGCTTTGCGCCGCTAATTGGTTAGTTAAACATGCGACTTAACACACACACACACACACACACACACACACATACACATATAGACATACCGCCTAACACATAGTCAAATGCTTTTCACAGGCACGTACAAAATTAGCGACCTCGACAAGGTAATGCACGAGCTGCATATCAACTACGGCAAAATGGCCAAAGTGGGCGGACTTATTGGACATCCGGATTTGTTGTTTGTGTTCGATGGCGATGAAATACGCAACATATTCAAAAAGGAGGAGGCCATGCCACACAGGTGAGCATCATGCCACTGCAGACCAGCAGAGCAAACATTTTCACATGCATATTTGAGAATCCGAAACAGGAACTTTAAGCTGAGCATATTATTAAATTATTAGTTTGCAACGAGCATGGCAATTTCAGACAGTGCTGAGTGTGTGTGTGTGTGTGTGTGTGTGTATATATATAGAATTATAATATGGCTCTGCAGGGGTATTAAGGCTAAAGTGAACTTTATTCAGATTTGTGGGTGGGAATTGAAAGAACGAAAGCAAATGGATATAAATGAAATGTTTGCTAACTGAGCAAATGGAAAGTTAGTTTTGTGCTCACATTAATATGGCAGGCAAGCGAAAGAGCTGGAAAATATGGCCGAGATTTTAAGGGCAAGAATTTCCATATATATAGAATACAGAATTTCCATATATACTATATATTTATATATCTTATTCTGTTATTTTGTTGTGTATGAATATATGTTAAAATTCTTTATAATCAGAATTCTCAGAGAAAATTCCATTTTTAAGGCAAGTTTTTTTTTACACATTGTATGTGTGTATGTGAAACACACTTAAGAGTAGCTAAAGAGACCCTGTTGTTAAACTTTGAGCAGCTTCTATAGAAAACAGTAAAGAAATATATTATTCAGTTTAAAAACTTAAACGATGTCGAGCAATCATTTATCATAGAATCTGACCAGGAAAAACTAAATGAATATTTACTAATAGGCTGACTGTACAAAAGTTTTACTATTTCCGAGAACTATATTTCAGCAGTTATTAAATTAAATTGTATCAAATAATTTTTGATGTGCTTTAAAAGATTTGCCATTTTATTCTGAATTTTCTAACAATTTTCGAACATATATATTATTATTTTTTTTTTTATGTGATCGAAATGCCTGTTTAAATGTAAACTGATTTTTTTTTATATGAACTTGTTTAGCAACATAGAAGCATTCTCTGGAATTGTCATAGACACCATTAAAAATATATAAAAGAGATAAATTTAGATTTAAAACAGGTTTAAGAGAAGCAAGTTTTTTATTGAAATGAAAACCTAATTTTAATAGTATAAGTCTTATAAAAAAATAAAATGAAATAAAAAAGAGGCAAGTTGGCAGCCACAATAATACGTAAATCCTCAAAAAGATTTAGATATAAAATAAGTCTAAGCATGACTGGGAATGGCATAAGCTGTGGAAATGCAAAACTAATTAAATAAAGAGTAACTAAAGCATTAAATATATATATATGAATTTATAAATATATATATCTATATATATATTGACTAAATATGTGAGTTAACATAAGCTTTAGCTCTCAAACATGAATTTAGTATTACATAAATATTTCTGCTGTGCAGACAAAGCGAAATTACAGCACAGCAGCAATTGCAGCTTAAGCTGGCTCGAATAACTGCAGCCTAATTGACATATGTAATTTAATGCATGGCTGCATTCAAGTAGACGTCACTGTAATATAATACAGCACACACACACATACACACACACACACACATATATATATATACTCAGTATTCATACGATATCCTTTTACACAGCATCGATTTAATTTGCCTTTTGCCGAGAGAATGTGGAGAAATGTGTTTGTATTATTAATGCGCATATTGCATTAAATTCATAATTAAATTATTTTCAGTGTGCAAAGGAGTTGCTTCCTGTTTGCCATTTAGCTTGATAATTAGCTGTAATTATAATGCCATTTGGCCAAATTACGTGCACAATTTGGCCAATTAGAATGAGCGTGGCAGCTGGTTAAGAGTTGCACGAAATATTTAAGCCAAACAGTTTGAGCAGAGATCAAAACAAAAACAAAAAAAACAAAAAAAAAAAAAATATATATATATAACTTTCACTAGGCCTAAAAAGAAACCGCAAAAATGTATTGAAAAAAAATTATAAAAAATATATATACATACATACATATATAAGACAAAAAAATATTAAAAAAAAAAGATTAATAGAAAAAAAAAAAAAAATTACATACATATAACCAAACAAATATGTAAAAAAATATTTGATTGCGCATAAAATAGGCATATAAAAACAAAGTTTTTAAATATTTTTTTTTTCTCTTATAAAATATGAATTTATATGTATATAAATTTGTTTCCCATATGTAAAAAAAAATACTTTTTTTCTCTCTTCAAATATGAATTTATGTTTATATAAATTTGTTTTTCATAACAAGAAAGCCAACTCTTGGGGCAAGCTTGTTAAACTTTCTTTTATTCAACGCGTTGTATGTCTTTCTATTTTATTTCTATTTGTTTGCGTGCTCATTTGGCCATGAACCAATTTCTGAGCAGAGCGCAAAAAAAAGAGATAAATATAAAAATAATAAGCATCCAATAGACGCGTAAAAAAAAAAACTAACTGAAAAAAATGTAGTTGACTTTTTAAGCTTTTTTTAAGCAAGTCATCGTGGGAGAGGGAGAACGAGAAAGAGAGAGAGAGAGAGATAGAGAGAGAGAGAGGGAGAGAGTGAGAGAGAGAGAGAAAGAGATGTGCACATACAAAGTATAGATAATAAATTGACATAAAACGCAAATGCGTTAAGGTGAGCAAATGTTTGAAGATTGAAAGATTGATGAATACCGCGTCGCTAATTGATGGATATATGCGCAGAAAACAAACAGAAATATATACAAATATATATATGTACACAAAATATATGCGACTGACTGATTGATGAAGACATTCAAAGTAAAACTTTATGCCTCGCGTGTGGCCCCAAAGCAGCAGTAGAAAACGTAATAAGAAGCTAAAATCTTTGTTGAATCTTTTTTATGTCTCACATAACTTTAGAGAGCAAAAGTGTGTGAGCAAGTGTGTGAGCAAGTGTGTGTGTGTGTGTGCATGTGTGTGTGTGTGTGTGTGAAAATGTGAAAGATATATAAAATACGCATAAACTTGAGATTAGATTCACAGTTGTTATTGTTAGTCTTATTGTTGTTGACAGTCGTTAAAGACACAAAACGCAGACACATTGTCTGGCCAATTGTGGCCAACAATTCAGTTGCCCAACTGGCCAAAGCTTATTGGCCTACAATTTCGAAATTTATCTCACGTCGGCTTACACATGTTGAAGAGACAAAAAGAAACAAGAAACAAAAAAATATGCATAAATATATAAATTTTATTAAATTTATTGCATTTTTGTAGGAGCGCAGCTTCTTTGATGTTTTTTTTTTTCTTACACCCAACTCTGGCATTTGACCTTTGACTGAGCTGATTGATGAGCTCAGCTGTCAGCGCTGCATTCATGTAAATTAAATGCATATTATAAATATTAAAAATATTTTAAATACCAATATACAAAGTAGACGACTAGACGACATTAATGTTAATCAAATGCAGATTGCAAATATTTTAACTACCACTAGAGTGGGAAGTGGGCGACTTAGAGGTAATCTCAGCTGTCATTCAACCTATCCAATTGAAGTTATATATAAAGAGTACTTAAATTTCTTCTGTTTCAACTCACAGAGCGCATACAAGCTTTATATATAATAAGCTGCCTCATTAGTAGCAATAATGCATATGAGCATGAACATGATATGATAATGATCATAATAAGCATTATGATGGATGAGTGTGATTACAATCATTCACATTATTATAAATATTTTAATAATGAATTTGTTAATGTTGATGATTTGTCTGTGGAAAATTATCATCATCAGCTATACACTGCTCGACAAGCGACTAAAACATCTAATCCTTGCTTCGCTTAAAGCTAAATAGCAGCGAATTAGAGAAAGCTAGAGAATCTTTTTTGAACTATACTATATATATATATAAATATATATACATATATATATACACTCCTTAAAAATATGCTTCCATCTGAACGATAAAACATATGCCATCGCCTTTTCCAGTAATCAAAGGCATTTTTATAGACGCCGGCCGGTATGGCCAACAGCTCAAGTTATGTCGTCAATCGACTTAAAACGCGTTCCACGAAGGCGCATGTTAGTTTTACTATCTATAGGTATATAGTATATATACCTCACTAACAACTTTTTCTATCTTCTAAGGAATTTCATCATCTCTTTAAATATCTCTGGACAACAATGATTTAGTTGACCTATGAGGTCATTACAAGACAGAACAGGTTTGATGCACAAATAAAAATAAAATTTGGGAATAAACAAGAACTGGTTTAAACTAAAGACTGAGAAGGGAACGAAGTAAACAGCTATTTGATATGCTTAGCTAAGCACAAAATAAAATGCTTTTTTTTTTTTTTTTTTTTTGGAGTGTGAGCAGAATATTTAAGAATTAAATTATCAGAGACTATAAATTGCATTTAAGCAGTTAAATAAAGAGTTAAATAGAATGATTTTAAACAGGTTTTAAAGTAGATAGTATATAAGGCAAAATGTGTATAGATAAAGATAGATAAATATATATATCTATATAAGATAGAGGTATACATATATAAATATATATATATGTGCATAGTTATAGTAGTCAAATTGAATATAAAATGAATCAAAATGAATATAAAATGAATCTAAATAAGTCAAAATTAATATAAAAATAAACAAAATGAGTCAAAATGAATATAATAGAATATATGAAAATTACTAATTAATATAATTGATTAGAATTAATATCATCTCTCATAAAACATAGATAACTATGGATAAAGAGTTTTAATTAAGTTAAGATTTTTGCTACGTCTGAGCAGTTAATATAAACACACAATAAAAGAGAATAAATTTTAATAAAAAGAAAGTTGAGTTGCACAAACAAACAAACAAAATCTCAACAATTTCTAAGTAAAGTCTTAACGAGCTGCTATAAAACGCAATTTTGCAAGAAAACCCATTAAAGAGAATTTGAAAAGAAAAGCAACCACAAGCTGGCATGAATACCCCTAATGTGCGTGTGTGTGTGTGTGTGTGAGTGTCTAAATAAAGTCATATGACTTTTGTTTTATGCCATTTAATTGAATATTGTTGCCTGGGGCAACAAGCCAAGCAAATAGGCAAACAAACTCATGAGTGAGTGGCAGTGTGTGAGTGAGTGTGTGAGTGTATGTGTGTGTGTGTGTGTGTGTGTGTGACATAGCCTACTGTTGTTGTTGCTTTGGTTGTCTCACGCGAGAATTTGGTAACTGAATAATGTAAGGCACAAGCCATGTTTCGAGAGAGTCAAACAACTTGAGCCCATTTGACATCATGTTCCTTAAAAAGCATCAAATTGCGCATACGTCGCATTGCCTGCTCATCAAATATAAATACATATATATGTATGTATATATGTTACTTTATATATGTCTATATATCTTTCACTTCTTGGCAGACCCTCGATGCCTTCACTGCGTCATTACAAGGGTGAACTGCGACGCGACTTCTTTGGCGATGTGGCTGGTCTAATTGGCGTGTAAGTATTACGTTGCATTTGGCAAGGCTTGCGCCCACACATTCACTCACCTGCTCTCACCCACCTGCTCGCAATTAGGCACGGTCCCAAGTGGGAGGCCTTTCGCCAGGAGGTGCAGCAAATTTTACTGCAACCGCAAACGGCCAAGAAGTACATACCGCCGCTGAATGATATAGCCAGCGAGTTTATGGTGCGGTAAGTTGACCCCAGCTCCTTTGGCACCTGCTCAGCTGCTCAGCCTCACCTCATATTTGACTGCTTTTACAGCATAGACCAGATGCGCAACGAGCAGCAGGAGCTGCCTGACAATTTTCTGCACGAACTGTACAAATGGGCGCTCGAATGTAAGCCAAGATGATGATGTTTATGGGCGCAAATAGTTGGCCAGATAAAAAACGGATGTTTTTTTTCTTCTCTATTTCTCGATTTTGCCTTTCGTCCTTGCAGCTGTGGGTCGCGTTTCGCTGGACACACGACTGGGCTGCTTGTCACCGGAGGGCAGCGTTGAGGCACAACAAATTATTGAGGCCATCAATACGTTCTTCTGGGCGGTGCCAGAGCTGGAGCTTCGCATGCCACTGTGGCGTCTCTATCCGACCAAAGCCTATCGCAGTTTTGTGCGCGCCTTGGATCAATTTTCAGCGTAGGTTGCGACACGCCTCCATTTGCACATCACATTCTATATATCTAGCATTTCAATTGATTGATTTACAGCATTTGCATGAAGAACATCAGCCAGACGATGGACAAGGCCGATGAGGACCAGGCCAGCGCGATAGCCAAAAGCGAGGCAGACATCTCCATTGTGGAGCGCATCGTTCGCAAAACAGGCAATCGAAAGTTGACAGCTGTCTTGGCCCTGGATCTGTTTCTCGTGGGCGTCGATACGGTGAGTAATTGTTGCCAATAGTTGCATAAAGTGGAAAGCTTTCGCGAGATTGCACAACTTGAAATATATAGTATATGTATATATATACTATGTATAGCTAAAGGGTATGCGAAACGTATTTGCATTCTGATTGGAATAGCGTAGCTATCTGATTTGCATTCCAATTTGAATGACTTAAAGTGGTTTTGTTTGCAGAAGTTTAGCTAAAGTTCTGAGTCGCCATTTGCTTGATTGATTTGTAATTCCTGAAGCAACTGGATTTTGCTAGGCTATCATTTGATGTGTTTGCTTAATCTTTCTTAGCAGACGACTATTTACTTTAATTTTAATAATAGAGAGAAAACTTAAAGCTGCATAAGTTGCCAAACTTTTTTAATACTTAACTTAAATCTTAAACTCTTTGAAAAGATCATAGAAATTATGCTTCTGAAGCTTTCAATTATTTTCATATGTGTATTTTTATTTTTCTCGAATATTTTCTTCCCTGATTCTACCTAACAAGTTTTACAGCGTTAAATGTATATACAAAATGTTAAGGAAAAGAGAAACACAAAATTATGATCTACATTTTAAAACAAAAAATATAAAATCATAATCAATCATACAAAAATTTAATACACTTTTTGTATTACTAAAAATAATATTTTTTATATTATTAAAAAATATTAAATATAATTTTTGTAACTTAGAAAAAGAACAAGAAATATATATATATATATTTATATATATGTATATTTATAATAATAAGAAATATTCAATAAAAAAGTGTTAAATTAAATTATAAATATTCTATTATATTAACAAAATTTAATATAATTTAACAATATAATTTAATTTAACAATATTGTATTATATAAAAAAATATTAAATAATTTTTTATTATATAAAAAAAATTTCTTGTTCTTCTTTTTAATAATAATAAATATATTATTAATATAATGAAATTAAACATAAAAGATTTTCATATCTTTAAAAAATATATTTTAAAAAATTAAAAAAATTAAATATTATTTTGTATAATAATTTTATGTTTCTCTTTTCATAATGATATACCAAATACTTAAATTAAATTATAGTTAATAAATTATACATAAAATATTTAAATTAAATTAGAGTAAACAAGTAAGAGGGCTCTAGTCGAGACTGCTCGACTAGGAGATACCCTGAACCCTGCAAAGTACTGATTCCAACAATTCTACACTTCTTTCATGCACATATACAAAAACACATACACACACCCGTACGCATGCATCCATACGAACGCATAAACAATTGCTCTGCTAACTGCGCAGTTACTGCGCTTGGGCTGCCGTGTGGGCTATATTACGAAAATTTGTTTGTTGAATAAATCTTTTTGTAGTGGGACTATCTTCATCAAATTTTCAGAACGTTATAATAACATTCAAATGTGTGTATATGCCAAAGCACAAGTCTCTAGTATTTGATATACGTTTTTTTCAAATTTGGGGCGAAATGGGCGTGGCATCCAAAATCTGTAAATGACAAAATCTTTGTATTCATCACATTAATCTACACAGTAAATCTGAAGTCTCTAGGTCTAACAGTATTCAAACTAGGCTTTAAAAACCAAGTCAGATTTTCGATTGTTATCGATAAAAAAGAAATGGGATGAGTTATCGAAAAAATATGATAAACTCGTACTGCGTATGGTATACACGAGTATACATGTAAAATTTCAAGTCTCTAGCACTTGTAGTTTAGGAGATCTCTGCGTTAGTACGGACGGACGGACGGACGGACGGACGGACGGACGGACGGTCGGACGGACGGACGGACGGACGGACGGACAGACGGACATGGCTAGATCAACTCAGCTCGTCATCCTGATCAAGAATATATATACTTTATGGGGTCTGCCACGCCTCCTTCTGCCTGTTACATACATTTTCAC
The DNA here is from genome assembly GCA_035045345.1 of Drosophila hamatofila. Lineage (NCBI taxonomy): Eukaryota > Metazoa > Arthropoda > Insecta > Diptera > Drosophilidae > Drosophila > Drosophila hamatofila. The sequence continues at coordinate 21,469,534 of JAWNPA010000012.1, read as the reverse complement.
AAAAACATTATACCCTGAAATCCCATTTTCAATGGGTTCAGGGTATAAAAATGTGTTTTTTATCATTGTTTTGTTTCCATTTGCCTGATCAAATATTTGCATTTTTAAAAGGCTTATCAGCTCGTAAATCCTTTTTAATTTACGCACATATTTATACACAAACACGCCGACTAAATGACAAATGAATAGATTATCAATAGATAGAGTCGCATTTTCCATTTACAATTCCACTTCATATCCATGACATTAAAAACGAATGACAAATAATGGCAAAGTGTATATATATGTATATAAATTTGCTGTAATCTAAAAAAGATAATCGAATGACACAATCATTACTGACATTACGCCAGGCTATAAATAAAGCTCATTAAGTAATTAACGCACAAGCTGTGAAATATATATGCATATATATAACTGTATATATATAGCTAATTAAAACCCTTTTTGCAGACCTCGGTTGCCGCCTCATCGACCATTTATCAGTTGGCCAAGAATCCGGATAAGCAGCAGCGTTTGTTCGAGGAATTGAAACGAGTGTTTCCAACGCGCGATGCTCAAATCAATCAGCATGTCCTCGAACAGATGCCCTATATGAGAGCCTGTGTCAAGGAGACACTGCGGTAGGACCACTAGATTCTCTATTTACAGATTCTTTAAATAAATTCTTTCTCTCTTTGCCTTGATAGCATGAAACCGGTGGTCATTGCAAATGGACGCAATTTGCAGGCGGATGCTGTTATCAATGGCTATCATGTGCCAAAGGGCGTAAGTGGGCGTGGCTGCTGGCATAAATGATTGCAAATATTTTACTCTTTCTCTTTCTCTCATTCTCTTGCCTGCAGACACACGTCATCTTTCCACATTTGGTGGTCTCAAATGATCCCACATATTTCCCGGAACCCAAACGTTTTCTGCCCGAGCGCTGGCTCAAACAGGGCGCAGGTATGTAGTGCAATGGAAATAGTTTTTTTTTCCTTTAGTTTATAACTTTTTCATTTCAGCTGAAGGCTGCCCGCATGCGGGCCAGAAGATACATCCCTTCGTTAGCCTGCCCTTTGGCTATGGACGTCGGATGTGCGTGGGTCGACGATTCGCAGAAATCGAGTTGCATACGCTGCTGGCCAAGGTAAGGACAGGGAGAGAGAGAGAGAGAGAGAGAGAGGGAGAGCGTGGGTTGAGGTATGAAATTTTAATTGTCTCTTGTTATGGCAGATCTTTCGCAAATACCACGTATCCTATAATTCCGACGAATTCGTTTACCGCGTCAATTCCACGTACATACCTGAATCGCCGTTAAATTTCAAATTGACGCCACGCGAAGAGTGAGGAAGGGAGGCGGAAGAGCAGGAGGAGCAGGAAGAGGAGCAGCAGCAGTAGCCGTTGAGGATTTGCAGCTGTCGCAGCACGCGGCGGCTGTGTGATATTTTTAGCAGCACGCATATTTTTATTGTTGTTGTTGCTGTAGCTTTTGCTGTTTGGTTTTCATTTGCTTGGATGTCACGCGTTCTTCTTTTTCTTAATTAAGCAAATGTATCTGAGCCAGGACAGTGACAGCAAAGGCAACAGCAACAGAAACAGTAGCTTTGTACATATATATATTCTATTCTCTATATCTGTATATTTTTGTTTATGTATTCGTGTTAGTCATCAATTCTAGTTTTACTGTACGCAGCCAAAAGTCGTAGTCAATAAAGAGCCTAAAAGTATGCAACGTGTCTCTGTTTGTTTTGTTTATGCTACATTAATCATGCAAACGCGCGGAATGCAATGGAAATGGAACACACACACACACACACACATTAGCGTATGTGAAACAGTAAAACGATTATTCATGGGGATTAGGTGTCTGTTATGTGATATAAATGTGGAATTACATACACATATATGTATATACAAATATATGCATATAATGCCTTTGATGAATACATGATTAATTGAGGCTGCAGCTTTCATGTGAATTACGCTTATATTCAAGGTCATGTGAATTAGCAGTAAGCCTTTGATTCATGACTAAATTTAATGTATTAGCCAATATATATTTTACATTTTTTATAAATAATTGCCTATGCTGAGTGTGAGCTGCCTAAGTCGTTGGGGTTTATAGCGCTCTATCTGAATTGTAAACCTTTTTTTTTTTAATTTTTAATTTAAATTTTTGATTTATATTTACTTGATATAGCTTTTAGCCTTTGATTCATGAAATATAACGTATTAGTAAATATTTATTATACATTTTTTTATAAGAAATGGTTTATGCTAAATGTGAATAGCATAATTCGATGGGTTTCTAGCGATATATATGAACTATAAAACTTTTTTTTTTTATAATTTCTATTTGACATTTGATATATATTTTCACAGTTTATAGCTCTCTGTAGATAATAAATATTAAAAATGAATATTATTCAACTTATTTGTTGTGAAACTTATTGTTCCAACCGAACTAGAAATATTTTAAATTTTTTAAATTTAGTTTTTACAAAACTAACCCTAATTTCTTAGCTGTTTCCAACTATATATAGAACTTGTTGTGAAGCTTATTGTTCAAACTGAATTAAAAATATTTTTAAAAAATAATTGTTTAAATATTTTATTTAAATTTATTTTATACAAAACTAAACTTTGCCTTTTAACTGTTTTCAGTATATATAGAGCTAGCTATATACATTTATTTTTAAATTGTATGTTTAAAAATCTATTTAAAAAAATTTTATTTACAAAAATAAAACAAAATTTCATCTTGTTTTTAACTATATATAGAGCTAGCTTTATTAATTTTTTTATTGACGCCTTTCTTGCTTAGCTAAAGTATGTTTACGATAGAAAAAACAATGCACTAAGTTTTTATTTGTTTTATACACAAATAATGCAATTACCCAAAACTCAATAACTAAAGAATAGAGGAAAGTGAAATATGCTTTAAGTACTCATTTCTTTTATAAGCAAATAATGCAATTACTCAAAATCCTATAACTGAAGAATTGAGAAAAGTTAAATATACTTCAAGAGCTGCTAAGTCTGTTTGCTTAGTTTATAGCTCTCATCAAAACAAGTTGTTTCATGTCACTCACAGCCACCGCCACCGTTGCCCAAACCTCTATAGATAAGTAAAATCAATTTGCTACTCACTATTTAGCGGAATCATTCAATTGATATTCGTTGCTGCGCGAGAAGCACTCCTGTACGCCGGCATCCAGCCATAGCCGCTTCATGGCAGCCAGCAGCTCCTCTGAGAAGGGTTCGGTGTCGTGCATGCGTTGGCACACATCGAACACCATTTTCGCATCGCTCTGCAGGGAGAGAAGGGAGAAACACAGATTAGAGATAAATGGAATGCATTTGAATTGAATTGCATTCGACTCACCTCCCGTTCATTATTGCTATACTGAATACTAAGATTTGGCATGGCTCGCAATATTGCAACTAATGATTGTATTGTGTTGCTGTAGACAACCGGTCGATATTGTTTAAAGTCCTCCGCAGTGAACCCGCTCTCGTGAATGATTTTCATTTGTTTGACTATTGTGCTTTTGCCCGATTCACCGGCGCCTGTAAATAAAGAAGCAAGAAAAAAAAATACACATAAATAAGATAAGATGCACATGCTACAAAGTTATCACACGCTTGGTCAAAGTTTTGCCAATCTGTTGACATGACACAATAAATACCCTTGGGTGAGTGTAAATAGAAAACGTGAGAAGAGTCATACAATGTTATGCAGCTCCATTTTAATTAAAATGTATCAATATTATTGTTATTTTTAATAATATAATAATAATAATAACGCTTGGGGTGGAGTCAATAGAAATTGTGGAGGAGTCATTTGGAATTGCAAATTGTAGAGGAATCAATTAACATTTTGTAGTTTCTGTTTTAAATCAATATCATATTTTCTATATATATATATATTTTTTTTTTAAATAAAATTTATGTAAGTTGAAAAATTCTATTATGCGAAAAATTTAGTTTAAGCCTATTACTATTTTTATTTTATTATTATTATTAAATTTATTTTAAAGCAACAAAAAAAATAATTGAGGTAAAAGTCTTTACTTTAATTAATATATTTATATATTATTTATAAATTCATTTTATTTAATAAAATTTATTATATGAAAAAATTGAATATATATTATAATGAAAAAAAAAAACAGAAAAACAAAAAAAAAATATATATATATATATAATTTTAGTTTTATTAAGTGATCATCTGCGATATTCATCTCAATTAATTTAAGCTTCTAGTACTTCTAACGATGTTTTATTTTACTATTCATATTCTCACTATTTGCTTAATGCTGCAGTTTTAATTGCTTTTGCTTTGCACTTGAAATCAAAATATTTTCTGAGTTTTATTTTTTTGTGAAGCACTTTGCTCAAACTAAATAAAAAATATTTTAAAAAATTTCTTATTCAATATTTTATTTACAAAAAAAAGAAGCTAAATCTAACAAATCCTAATCTTTTAACTGTTTCTGATTTATTGAGCTGTTGTTATTATTTATTTTCAATTAAAACTAGAAGATTAAAACTAGAAGCGAAATAAATGCAAGAATTTTAAGATCTATTAGCGTCTATGCTTCAGGCTTCAATATTAAATAGAAAATAAATAAAAATATTGTGTACAAAAGTAATTATTTAACTTCGTAAATTAGTATAAAAATACTAGCATTTATGCACAGCCTAGATTTAATAAAAGAACTGAAAAAAAGCTTTATAAATATTTAATTTATCGACCAATTTTAGTTATAAAATTTAACTTCACAAAAACTTTACAAGTCAAATCTACCTTACATAATTCACAATCAAATATAAAACCAAACTAGTCCACACAATACTTTCCTAGGGTATCTTTTCGCTGTGGCAAATCGCCCCAAGCCAAAGTGTGTGTGTGTGTGTGTGGCAAAGATGTAAAGTGCAAAATACAGAAGGCGTCTGATTATGTGCAGTGACGCAAAACGCACTCGGGGCATTTTCACTGTGGGCGTAACAGGGGCGGCCAATGGGCCGGGGCGGGGCAGGGCAGTGCAGGGCGGGGTTATAAATATTTATGCACAGATTACAAGTGCATAGTTCGCAGTTGTTGAGCTAAATGTGTGCGCTTTGTATTATACAAGTAGAGCTTAATGGCCTTTAGCACACACACACACACACACACAGACAGAGAGAACGTTATCGTAATTATCATTATCATGATCATCATTATGATTGCCATCATTATGGTCATCAGCATCTTATGCTCTTGGCTCGGACTTGTCCGCCGGCTATAGCACAGCTCTGAACATAACAAAGGCTTAATTGTTGGATTTAAGATTTTTCTTTTTTTCTACTTTTGGGTTTTTTTCTTTCTGGACAAGTTAGGCGGTCTACTCCCCGAAATTGCTCTATTTGGGCCTCACTTGGCGCCGTGTGCCTGGCTTCACTTGCATTCACTAGCCCACTTCGCCTTTGTCTACTGCATTTTGCCGTCTAATTTTAGCCGCTTTCATTTTACACAATTTTCTGTGCAATTTTCTCCCCTCCAGTTTTTCATTCTAATTTTCTTTCGTTCTTCACCATAATTGAGTGCGCTTGTGTGTGTATTTGTGTTTTGCATGCACTTGTTGATGATAATCTGTGCATTTAAGTCAGCTGGAAAATAATTGCTAAAGCGCTTCACAAATTATCTTTGTTAACGATTTACCGAGAATTTCTATAATTTATGGTACGAATTTTCAATGAAATTCGTTTACTTTAACTGGGAGAACTTTTTGTGTTCAATTATTTATTATTTACATTTATAAAGTAAATATTAAATGTGAATTTTAGTTAGAGCTTTTTAGATTAGTCAAAATATAGTTTGGGTATGAAATTTACGAAATTTTTTGGGTAAATATGAAGAAAACTTGTTTAAATATTTAATTAATTTTTAAATAATATTAATTTAATATTGAAATATAAGGAATTGTCTTAGCATTAACAAATTTGCAGTAAGTCAATTGTCTTCTTAAGTCATTTGTCAGCTAGAAAGAAGGCAAAATCTTATAAAATCGAATAAGGAAGTTCTCTTCAATTTTGAAACAGAGAATTTTTCGTTGTCTATAACTGAATAACAACTATAAGAGTAATTTATCGAAGCGCAATTTTAGACTTAAATAAAACGATTTATTTTTCTATATACCATTTAATAAGGGGATAAAAAACCTTTTTTTTTTAGGTTGATAAAATCAAGTAAATATTTAAACAAAACTTATTTTATTTAAATTTTTTTAGAGAATAACATATAGTAAATAAAGTCAAGTCATTAGTCTTAGATGATCGACTCCAGTATCTACTATTTGTTATCTAGTATCTAGTATCTAGAGTAGTATCTAGTATTTAGTATTTAGTATTTAGTATCTAGTATCTAGTATCTAGTATCTAGTATCTAGTATCTAGTATCTAGTATCTTGTATCTTGTATCTAGTATCTTGTATTTTGTATTTTGTATTTTGTATTTTGTATCTTGTATCTTGTATCTTGTATCTTGTATCTTGTATCTTGTATCTTGTATCTTGTATCTTGTATCTTGTATCTTGTATCTTGTATCTTGTATCTTGTATCTTGTATCTTGTATCTTGTATCTTGTATCTTGTATCTTGTATCTTGTATCTTGTATCTTGTATCTTGTATCTTGTATCTTGTATCTTGTATCTTGTATCTTGTATCTTGTATCTTGTATCTTGTATCTTGTATCTTGTATCTTGTATCTTTTATCTTTTATCTTTTATCTTTTATCTTTTATCTTTTATCTTTTATGTTTTATCTTTTATCTAGTAACTCGACACTCATGATTCAGTAATCTAAAGACAGTAATCAATGCATATATAAAAAATTCTTCATCCTTATCACTTATTAACAACTCCCAAACTTAAAGCAGTCTAATAATAAACTGCTGCTATAAAAAAAGAGTTGAATAATACAAAAAAACATTTGATAGGCCCTTTAGGGATACATTTTTAATCGCTCAGCTATTTACGACAATCAAACAAGAATTTCCGTTTTTAAACATTCCAGTTTGTTACGTTCTATATATAGACAAGACGATGCCCAGAGAAAGGGTCTTAAAAGCACACGCAGCACACGCCTAACGTGTTGCGGCTCGTTTACATGCTGGACTCTGTCCATAAATTAAGAATGCGCCATGGAAATTTGTTTAGGTTCCGTTGTTCACTTGAAGAAAACAGTTCAATGCGCCTTAAATGTAATTGTTAAGAAAATTTCTCGATTATAAATATCTATAAGTATGAGTAGGAGTGTGAGTGTGTTTGTGTCTGTGTGAATGCATTCATTCAAGAACTATTAAATACAACAATCAACTTGGGAGTTGAGGAAGCGAGAACCGAACGAGAAATGTTTTGGCATCAAGCGCAAAGTTTATCTAGCTGAGCTAGTGGAAAGGCGTTGTTTATGGCTGCCGGCACGTGAAATTAATGAGATGTTTGTGTATTGGGGAAGTGAAGGCGAGTGCTTAAAATTGAATGCCTACATAAATTGCATAAATAGCCAAAGAAAGACGGAGCCAAGCCCAGAGAGCAGGAGAGAGAGCATGAGAAAGAGAAAGAGCCAGAGAGAAATATAGATGAGGTCGAGGTGAGATTTTAGTTTTTGTTTGATTATTATTATGAATATGTGCTCGATTTTTGAGGAACTCGCAACACACACTGAAGCTTATTTTAAATAAACATTGTGAGAAAAGCAAACAAAACACACACATGCACACACACACATACACACTCACCCACTTATACATATTTATAAAGAAATGCTGAGCAGCATTTTAACATTTTGTACAAACACGCAAAAAAACTGTCAGAAATTAAATCTTTTGCCCAGGAGACGGACGCTGGATATTTGCAAGAGGAAATTAAATGAAACACAAAAATATATACATACATATACATACATATATGTAAACATCAGCAAAATTGCAGAGAAACTGAAAATGAAATACAAATTGGAGAGGGAAATGGAAAATGAAATACACACGTAGCTGGAAAATGAGAACAGCAACGGCACCAGAGGACCTACTCTTCAAATTATGAACATTATTCATTTAGCTGCAAGTGTGAAAAATTTTTGAAAGCTCCAAAAAAAAAAAGGTAAGCAGCAGCTAGACTAACAGATGCCCTGTAAATGGGAATGGGAATCGGTGAAGTGCTATAAATTAAAGTTTAGACAAGGCAATTACACAAGTTAGACAACTTGACTAATTATGTTTTATGTACTAAAATGTCTATACAAATTATTAGTTATATACATCTTTACTCATATTTCATTTATTTAAGTGCTTCTAATAGTATATCATACATTTATTTCTAAGCTTGTTAAGCTGAACTTTAGCATCTATAGACCTTTTGCTTTCTTCTTTCAATTTTTATAGAATCAGTTCAGCTGTATTAAGTTTTCAAAAATTATTCAAAAATTGAGCTAAATAAAAACATCAACTAGACTCTATCATTTAGTTTCTTTTTAAGAAATGTATGTAAAATATTAGACTATAACAATTAATAATAGTCTTAAAATTTATATATTTCTCCACATATCTCTATAATAATATTCAATATAATATTCATATTTTGATTATTAATAATTTCTTATTATATATTTATCTTAAATTTATAAATTTTTATTAATCATTATTTATTTTTAACTTTAAAATTTTTATTAATAATTATTTATTTTTAGTTTTAAAATTTTTATTATTCTTATTTGTTATTAATTATTTATTTTTATTTTTAAATTTTTATTAATCAATATTATGACTATACAATTTATTTGTCATTATTAATTATATTTTCATTATTTTATATTTATTATTCTTTATTCATTTTTTTATTATTCAATTTTTCTTATACATCTTTTATTATTTTTAGTACTGTTTACTTATAAAAGTAATGTTTATTTGTTGTGTATTAAATAAGATTATCAAGTAGGAGTGAATTAAAAAACAAAAACAACAAATTAATATGTAATCAAATACTTTCTATGTTTTTAGAGCGCATGAAAATAGATGTACTTACATCTATTTTGTACCTGATTATTATATATTTATTTAGCAAAATGCAGAATTCAAAATAAACGTTTTAAACAAATGATAATGCCATTTGCTAATGAAATTAGAAATTCCATTTCCATTTCATTTTCATTTCAATCTACCTTTTTCTCCCACTTATTAAGCTAATAAAAGCTTAACTAGTTAAGATGTTAATCTAGAAAAACAATCTAAAATAAAATGAGATAGTTAAGGAAGCAGCAAACAGCTCAGGTGTAAAATCGATAAAAGACGGAACCATTTCAATGTTATGCACTATCTGCTGAGTCCCGCCCAACTCAGGCTTGAGTCATTACGTTTACAGTTAGTTGGACATAATATAATTGCAGTTTGCAATCAACTATTACCGGTGCAAGGCGGGCACACACACACAGGGAGAGGGCGTAAGTGTATGGGTGTGGGTGTGTGTGAGAGTGTGAGAGAGGGAGATCTGCACGCCCACAACCGTTGGCTGACCTTGAACTTTCGCCAAGCGTCTGAGTATGAAAAGTATATTATTGCTGATTATTAAATTTATAGCATTTACAGCCAGCAAAAAAAAAAAAAAAAAAAAAGAAATGTTGATGTGCTGCGTGTGTGCGATGCAAAGCAGACAATCAAAAAACAGAGAGAGACGAGAGAAGCATTTAATAAAAGAACAATATATATGCAAGGCAGATTAGTCATAGATGTGGCAGCAGGACAGCTCGTTAAGGCCTAGGAGGCAGGTCAACTTGATATGCATAGACGAGCAGCCGCTAAGTATGCTATGGTAATTACGCGACGGCAAGCTTAACGAGCGATAAACCGGAGAAAGAGAAGTGGAGAGGGGCGAGAGAGTGGAAGGGGATGATACATCATAACTCACCCAAGAGCAGCAGCTTTATCTCTTTGGCAGCCTGTATGCCATCCTCTTTGAGATTACGCTCGATCAGGCGACTTCTGGCGGCTGCGGCTCGCTCCTCGGCAGACTGTGCGCAGCCCATGGTGCGTATTGCCTCGACGCAAAACGTTTTGAAGGTCGTTTGATATCGGCCAAATCAATGGCCGAATACGCGGGGGATGCAGAAGTCTAACGGAAATTAACCAATAACAAACAAAGCCCCAACACTGGCAGCAACAACAGCAACAACAACAACAACAGCTCAGCTGTGCCTTAACTTTACAGTTTTGTTTACGAAAATATTTGTTTAAGAAATTCTTGGAAAATATTTGTTTTCGTTTTGCCTTCAGTTACACTTTTGTCGGATTTTTGCGCGTTACACTGCAAGAAATTGTTGAAGTAATTTGAGTTGAGAATTTATTCAATTCATTTGCATTCACACTTGTCAGCCAGCGGGTGACATAACAACCGTAACAACAATTGAATTTATGCGCATTTGTTGACAAACAGGGCGCTAGATGCCAATGCCAGGATAAGAGCCGTGACACATTCGTCTGCCACGCGGATGCTGCACGAAATGAATGCCGATGCCGATTCGAATGATTAACTTCGCGCCTCGTGCTTTCTTAGCCAGGCAACCACCCCGAGATAAGCACAAAACCAGCTGGCCAAATTAAGAGAGCAAGAGAGAGAGAGAGAGAGAGAGAGAGAGTGGGAGAGAGAGAGTGTAAAAGCTTTTTGTGCTTTTTGATTTTTACCCAAAAAAATTAATAAAAAAAATAAAAGTTGTAATAGCAAATAATACAATTAGCGTATATATAAAATTTTGGCTTGATTGGAAGATTTGTTTTGGCCTAAAGGAGTTGGGCTAGCAGGTGTTACACCTTATATATATATAATATGTATATATATCTGTGGTCCTTGACAAACACACACACACACACACACACGCACAACACGCATACGCAGCGTGTGACAAACAAAGCAAAAACAACAAAAAATCAATAAAACACGCTAGCAAAAAAGGCTTTTTTATAGTCAACGATATTGCATGGCGGATAAGCAAACACACACATACAAACATACATATGCATATATATAAATCTAAATATATATATATATATGCATAGTCGATTATTGTACGTGGCCATAAATAATATTGATAGACAAATTAATAGCGAGCCATATTATTTGCAAATGCCCATGGACATGACCAAGAGTTTTTCCCGAATCGCTAGCGCTGCGCTGGTCTTACAAGTGGCCATAAACACATTCACACACACACACACACACACATGCACAGCGGGAGTGGGTGAGAGAGCGAGAGAGATAGTGAGAGGTGTTGGGGTGGTTGGTGTTGGGCGGCCAAGGGGGTTGCTCGATCTGACGCAAAGCAAACAGCAAGTGCGATAGCGAGTGCGAGCGCCAAGTACTTTTGCTGTTGTTCACTTTTCTTTTCTTTTTTTTTTTTTTGTTGCTACAGTTTTTCTTTTGTGAAAAGCACAAAATATTCAATTTTCTTTGGTTTTGATTTTTTTATATATATAATTTTGTTTTTTTGTTCTGCTTTTGTTTATTGTTATTGCACGCTTCCAGCAGCGCAAAGACAAATGATTCATATGAACTGAAAATTTCGGGGCGAAGCTGCTAAAAATATTCCTTTTCATTTTCATTTCCATTTTCATTTATAATTAACGCAGCAATTATCGAGCACTTGTCGCGCCTGTATCTAACGAGCGCGCAAAAAATTCAATTGTTGTTTTATACATGAAATTAACAATTTTATTTATATATTTTTAGCAAATCTATGCACATTTATTTTATTTATATTTTTATAAAAACTTTTGATTCGCGTGCTTTTTATATATGTATATATATATATATATATTTTTTTTTCTTTTTGGTTTTGGTTGAACGATTCGCTTTGCTCTTTAACTAACCAACTGACTGAGTTGGCTGGAGCTGTCGCTGAACTCGCTGGATTAAACGAACAACTGGCAAAACGGAGCCGCCCTAAATGCGCCTGCACGTACTCACTCTCTCTCAATCAATCACTCACTCCCTCACTCTCTCTCTCTCTCTCGCTCTCTCCTGCGCGTACTCACAATTACAGCTGAAGCGAAAGCTTTTACGAAATACACATACACATTAGTGAATGGGCTGACAGAGCTTTACGTTGCGCGCTTGGGAGAGCGGGAGAGCAGCAGATGTACGCGCATGTCAAGGAGCCAGTGAGAGAGAGCGATAGGCTGGAATGTTTGTAGAAAAAAAAGAGCGTGGGAGAGAGAGGGAGCGGCAGAGTAAGCGCGCGCTGCAATTGGCTTGGTGCTTGGGCAGCGAGTAGCCGCCAAGCAACGAGTGTGACAAGGCAAGGACAACAACAGCAGCGAGTGTAGCACACACACGCACACACACACAATCACACACATGGGCAAGCTCATAGGCAAGGCAGCAGTTTAAAGTCACTTTCAGGCAGCTTAGCTTTTAAACGGCTAACTATTAGGCGCCTTAGCTAGAATACGGCTTGAAAGCAACGAGAGCTGACCTTTTCCATCAAATGACGAGCGTTGACAGCCGACAGGATGAGTATATTTTCATTTTCATTCTATTTTTTTCCCTTACCGGAAAACTATAGCATAGAGCAACAACAAATACATTGAATGCCGGCGGCGGCGGCGGCAGATTAGATAAAAAATGGAGGAAAATCGAGCCCCAATTGATGAGGGCTGCCCAATTGTGTTCAGTCATTGTCATCGGGTGTTTGATTGAATGTTCAGACTGCCAGCGTTAATTGACCAAAAAGCTTTTTGCCCAGCTCTTCAAGCACATATCGCATTTCCAATTGCGAATTGCGAATTGCGAACTTCGAATTGCCTTCAAGCAAATCAATGCGCAGGTAGCGTCCAGACGTGCGCACTCAACAGTCAACTGCACGCCACATAAGTCAATTAATCTTATTGCATGATGGCTCTCATAAAGGGGGGGCGGAGGCAAAGCGGCAAAGGCTTGTCGAACAATTATGGCCAACAATCGATGGCCATGCAAAATGTGCCTGGCCCTTAGTTTAGCTAATTATGGTGACCCGAGCATTCACAATAGGCGGGCAAATAGCTTTTTATTGCCTATTAATTAAGGGTTATTCCATATGGAAATGGTTCAAGTCATTTGTTTGAAGTTTACTGAGCTTTGAGCTATTGAGATTAAGGGGCAGAGTAAGAGTTTTTTATTAAAAGAATTTTGTTTAAGGAAAATGTGAGCTAAATCGGTTTCAGGTGTAGAAAAAGGATTGAGTGTAAAGGAAAAATTGTTTGAATTGGAGTGAAATGTTAAGCTGAAATGTGATATACTTCTGTTATACTGAGTTCTACCAAATGTTATATGAATGTTATACTGAATTCTAGTATACTGATTTCTCTCACATATTATATTATTGTTTCTATTCTATTACATTGATTTCTATTATATGGTATATATATGTTAAACAAATTCTTTAACATAAATGTTGGTTCTATAAATTTTATAGCTTTTATATAAATTTATTTTAATACTAGGGATATCACAGAAATTAGTATATTTTATATGTTAGTATATGGAATTCCCTAGTCTTCAATATATTTTTTATATATAAAAGCTGTTTTTTTATTGATTTTTTTTTTAAATTGAATAAATTATTTACTAAAAGCATTATAGGATTTAAAATTAATATTTTATTTAAAATATCAAATATTCTTACTGTAATATTCTTAAGAAATAAATCTCCAGTTTTTAGCATTATATGCGCAGTAATTTCTAATGAGCTTTGCATTCACGTTGATTATTGACAAATAGTAATTTTTATGAAAGGAAAGTTAAGATTAGTTTTTGAGCAAAATATGTATGCTAAAGCCTTAGCTGGAATCTAAAATTCCTGGGAATTTTCATTTCAAATGGCTTCAGCTGCAGCACAATTTATGCTGTTTATGTCAATAGCAAAATTTCTTGCCCTAAGCTCTGTTGAAATGACAAAGTGTTTAAAAGCCCCCTTGAACCCAAAATTCTCAGAATTTATGCATTCCAATTTCTACTCGGAATAAATTCAGCACTAAAACTAGCAGCTGAATTGTGAAGGGAATATATGTATGTACATATCATAAAATATTGAAATTTTATTCTTCAGTGTGCGTTAACATTTTTATGTATGTTTTCTTATCTTGTTCAATTTCTTTTTTATTTAAATATATTAATGAAAAAACTTTTATGTTGCCAAATGAAACATACAGTTTGGCAAGAAAGTGCTTACACACAGGGAAAATATTTTAATATTTGTTACTTTGTTTTGTTTTTTGTTAATGGAAACATATTGTTTTTTTTTTTACTTACGAATAAGTTAATAGTTTAATTTACCTGTTTGCATTAAAAAAAAATTTGAATATACATATTCTTACTGTTTTTAAATAAAAATCAAAATCGCTTTAAACAAAAAATGTGTGTAAACACTTTCTTGCCAAACTGTATCTATTTTATTTAGATGAAAAATCATTGTGTACCTTCTTTGCCTACTGTATATATTATAGAGCAGATATAAAGTTCATACATATTTCTTATCAATATAAAGTTTTTAATATACATAGTTCTAAGGAGAACCTAAAATATTACTAAACTTATTCAATTACCAAAACTGTCATCAAATAATTCTCTGTATTAAAATTCAAAATCGAAAGCTTTTAAGTCCCCCCAGCTCACAAACTAATTAAAATCGTAATTACCTATTTCGAGATTATCCAGATTTGATTAGCGCATTAGTCTTAACTAATATTTTAAGCACGCTAATTGAAAATTTGATATTTTTGCAGTCAACCTTCGACCTTTTATTTCAATTCTAATTAGACTTTTCCGAGAATTGCAGTTTGCAGTTAGGAAAATGGCATCCGATAGCCGTTGTCGAGATTTCCAAGAACTGTTGCAACCACTAAGCCAACAAAACTACAACCACAATATCTTCAACCCACACGCTGTTGCCTTTCTCTGCGGAGCAGTTAAATGTGGCGATAATTGGCGTCGATGTCAGAGACCGAAAGGTAATTGCATTCCATGGCAAAACGAACAAATGGCGTGTTAAAGCAAGAGAGACCCAGTCCGAATGGCTGCCCTGCTTTAACAGGGCAACTGTCGAGAAGGGGGTTGGGGGTGGCTAGGTTGGAGCTGGGGCTTGGGGTTGGCTACGCAAAACAACAAATTCAATTGAATCATCATTTGCAAGCGGCGGACAGTGGTGCAAAAAAAAATGGAAACAATGAACGAGTAGCAAATGAAATTATTGAATGAATTGGGTTAGGCCACAGGCGTCACGAAAGGGGTTTAGAGAGAGGTGGGAGAGGGGAGAGGGGAGACGAGGGGCGGCTGGGGAATTAGCGCGACAACAACCGCAGCCAATGACAACGACAAACAGCAAATTGAGTGCTTCTATAAAACTATGTTTCTCTGTGCTTCATTCTTTTTTTTTATTATCACGCGAACTCTTTTAAATGACAAAACTAGAAAAGGAGAAGAGACGATACACCTATCTCTCTTACTCCCTCTCTCTTCAAGCGAAGTTATCTCAGGGGTGTTTGGGAGGGGGGCAGACTCGTTGGCTCTTGGCACTCTTGTGCGACATTTGACTCGAGTCAATTAAATTCGATTTGTATTGTATTTGGCATGTTTTCCATAGTTTATTTAATGAATCTTGTTTATTTGCATGAAGCAGGCGACTGCAGGGGAGGGTAGGAAGGGGGGTTTATAGCTCTTCATGGCAGTTGGCTGCTCGTTAAATGCACTCATTGGTTTACTTTAGCCAAGTGCAGCCAACAAGATTCACTTCAACCTTGCCAAGCAGCAATTTCTACGAATTTTTTTTATTTTAGCTGGAAAATCAATTTTGCGCTTTCTTCAAATAAAGCGATTACCTTCGTACCATCTTTTCTGGGTATTATATTGTGAAACCATTTTTCATATTCCTTCCTTTTTTTCGACTTTTCATTTATATTTTATTTGTTTTCATGATTGAATTTTTGAGTAGGGAGTAAGGATATTTTTTGTGTAAAAGCAAAATAAAATTGCTAGAAAATACGTTTTCAGGCGAATAAAGTTTTAGTTAGGTACAGGAACACGTTAAAGGAAAAGTTGTGACAGAATTATATATTAGATGCAGAAAACTTAAATATTTTTTAGAAAAGTTAAACTGAATATTTTGTATTATTTTAATATACAATATAAAAAAATGTTATTTGTATTTTTTGTTTAATGCATTATTAATGCAATATTAATTTATGAATGCATTAGTTGAATTTTTATAAATTGTATTATATTCCTTTAATGTTTTGAAAATATTAAATATTTTACTTATTTTATTAAATATTTTATTTGGTTAATATTATAACTATTATATACAACATAATTTGTAAATATTATAATAAATAAAAAATTCTCTAAAAAAATAAAAAACTTTCGGATAAGTAATAAATGCAACTGTTGAAGTTCCTAAAAGTCATTTAAATTAGTTATAGCTGCACTTGGACTAAAGCTTAGGCAACACATCGCTGATGGCTAAAATATGTTATCAACTTAAATATGTAAAATCAACTTATCTACTAAGTTGATACTTATGTGTCAAATCATTATTATATTAAATAAAATAAGTGAATTTTCCCAGCTAAATTTCTCAAATATATTTAAACGAGGTCTGTTTGAAAGCTTCTATGAATTTTGTGTGTTATTCAAAAGGTTTTTTTGTTTGCTCATAAATATCTATTTTGGTGCTCTTCAAGGAAAACCACCCCATAAAAATATATAATACATATAATATTTATATTTTCTTAGCTCTATTCATATTGATAATTATCACATCTTTCAGCTATACTGTATTTACCTAGTAATCTGGCCTATGATAACTCTTATTCAAAACTCTCTTTCCTATATAATTCGCAATATTTTTTAATGCATTTACTTTATACATTATCTAGTTCTTATACTTCACATTATCTAAGTCCGCTTTCAATCCAAATCCCTTGGCAATTCCATTTATTTCCTTTCAATCTAACAACATTTACTAACGCCAACTTCTCAGGCAACACAATATTGTTTGTATTCTCTCCAGGCCATGATTTACCTTTAGGCCAGCACATATTACTTAGTGCAGTTTGGGCCATAAAACACAAGCAGCAAATGTTTCCTCAATAGGCACTTTTGGGCTGCAAAATTATGTTAAACTGTTTAAGCATCCGTTACGCGAGGGCGGCTTAAGCAGCGCTGGAGAAGTGGGCGGGGCATATGGGGCAGCTGCAGCTGTAGCTGCAGCTGTCAAAGGGACCCGTTTGGCACTTGTGTATCGATGTTTTGTCCACAGACCGAAAAGGCAACCACACCCATGACAAAGCAGTTCAGGTGGGTTCAGGTCGCAGGGCAGGTTGGGGCAGGATAGGTTGGGGCGGGGCAGGTTGGGGGCCATAGCTCATGTACTCTTTGCTGGCAACAGTTGCAGTCGAGTTGTCGTGTTGTCGCCTGTTGTTGTCCATTGTTTGCGTTGTTCGGCTTCCTGCCGCCATTTGAGGCTTCCGGACTGCCATTCGTCTCCCAGGCTCACCCAAAAGTGCAGCCAACAACAACAAACTCTACAATAATGGAACATGAACTATATTGGCCCAGTTGCAATTGCCAGTTACCTGTAGTTATTTCAAATATGCACTCAACAAGCGATGGTTGCGGAAGAGAGAGAGAGAGAGAGAGAGAGAGAGCGGAAAGTGAGACGGAGAAAGTGGGAGAGAGGCGAAGACCTGGGTACATAGTAAATGAGATTTAAAGAGCTGGAGCCAGAGCTAAAGTAGATTTCTAGCAGCTTGAGCTGAGTTTACTTGATTTCTCACTTACAAACTTGATAAGGAAAGAGATTATTGCATTTAAAGGATTTACTTGTGATATGGAAGAGAAACCTTTTTATACCCTGAACCCATTGAAAATGGGAAATCAGGGTATAATGGTTTTGTTAAAACTATGTAACAGGCAGAAGGAGGCGTGGCAGACCCCATAAAGTATATTTATTCTTGATCAGGGCAAGCTGAGTCGATTTAGCTCTGTCCGTCTGTCTGTCTGTCCGTCTGTCCGTATGTTTGAACGCGTCGATTTCAGAAGATATAAGAGCTAGAGACTTGAAATTTGAAGCTGTAAGTCCGTATAGTGCACGCGCAGATCAAGTTTATTTCTAAAAATCGATAACTGCTTCTGTTTTTTTTGTTATCGATAAAAAACTTTATCGAAAATCAGTTATAAAATTATATCTTCTACACGTTTGGAGATAGAGTCTCCCAATTTAAAATGTAGAATCATGTGTATTTTTAAGATTTTCGGTTGCCATATTTTACCCACCACCCCCCAAAAACACCCCCTTCCCTACAAGTTTTCAGAAAGCGTATTTAAAATACTAGAGACTTGTGCTTTGGCACATATACACAATTTAATGTTTTAATCACGGTCTAAAAGTTTTATCAAAATTGTCCGTCTACAAATAAAGGTATTAAACAATTAAGTGCCCAAAGTGAGCCCACATGGCAGCCCATGACTGTTTATACGTGCGAGCGTATGTGTGTATGTGTCTGCATGTGTAAGTAGAAGTGAAACGACGAATTATTGAAATATTGGTTCCTGGAAGAGGGCTCAGGGGATCTCGTAGTCGAGCAGTCTCGACTAGAGCTTTCTTTCTTGTTTATACTTATTTATAAAATTAAATGACAATATTGGCATTTTGCAATGTCTATCTGTCTGTCCGCATGAATGCAAACTCAATATTTTGCAGTTTTTGAAGCTGGAGACTTAAACTTTGAAATACATACTCATGTAAGCCCTCGTCTGATGAGATTTTGCCGATACGCCCACTAGAGGCGTGGCAAATAGAGAAATTCCATATCCGGTATCTTAAAATCTCTGTTATTTTAGGGGCTAGAGACTTGTAATTTGGAATATATATAATATATATTTGGAATATATATTGACAACGTAAGTTCAGAAAGATATAGCGATATATCCCGATGGAGACGTGACAAAGTATATCTTAAATTATTTGAGCCAGAGCTCTAAAATAGACTGAGAATAAGTAAGTATTATCGTCTAGTTGTTATTTTATTAATTTTTATCTGTTATAATGCTACATAAATTCTGATAAGATATATACTTTTACAGGTTATGTTCTGCCATTAGCTAGAAATCAGCGTCTCTTCTTAGAGAACATTCCAAGTATGATCACTTGATGTACACTCTTTATATACTTAGGTACTGTGATCAAACTTGGGGAATTATCTCCAAGAAGAGCCGTTGATTTCTACCTATTGTGTGTGTCTCTCATCTACTGCTCTATAACTTTATATATCAATATGAACTGCCTTATCTGACTATATAGTCATATTATGTATTACTGTACTAGTCCAGTTCTTAGCAGCAGGTAGAAGTCAGCTCTCTCTCTCTCTCTGTCCTTACGGGGATCATTCCAACTTTGATCACAGAATGCATATCAAACTACATCTCACATTTCTTTCTTACTCAATATGAACTGCCTAGTCTATATATTTATAGTAACTCATCTAACATATTTCTATACAATTTTAACTTTCACTTTTATAGGCACATTAAACCTAAAACAGCTTCCCTCCTTTTCTCTCTAAGACATTACGTATGTTAAGTTAGTTGAATATAAGAGACTCGTATTAGACCATATCTCTTCTTCTATATATCTTCTTCTCTTCTCTATATATCATCGCCGTCGAGGACTAAGCACCGTGCGCATAGCAAGTCGTAAAAACGAAGCAAGGGCTTTAGTTGTGGCCATAAAATTCATGGAAATCTGTTGACAAGTAATTTCGATGCAATAATAATAAAAGAAATAATGAAATGAATAGTGGTATAGTATTAGTATTAGTATTAGTATTAGTAGTGAATAGTATTAGTATTTGTATTGCAATAGGAATTACAACAACTAAAACCAGTGTGTGGTATTATATTGTATGAGTTTGTGTTAAGGTTTTCGTTTTATTTTATTATAAAGAGTTGAAGTTGAAGTGATGATAACAGTCAAACTCTTGTTATATGTTAAGTAAAAACTAAATTCATTATATAGAAAAAGTTCCTATAAAAAGTAAATTTATAGTATGACGAAAGTTTCTTTATGGCAGCTTATATAGATTTAATAAAGGCTATCAAGTTGACTCTCTTATTACTCTTAACAATACTTCATTCAAGTCTAAAGTTGATTGGGTTCTAAAGAAAGGTTTATATGTATCAATCTTCAATAATTCATATCCTCAATAAAAATCTACTTTTGTTTTTTTTTTTTTTTAGAATTTTAAGTACTACAACTTAATAAAATACTTTTCAATTTCCAACTAAATTTACCTTCCACATCCACCAAAGCCAATTTCCCAGCACCTACTACAATTGATATATATATATATATATACCATCTATATCCACATCCTTTTTCTGTATTTGGGTGTGTGTGTGGGATCTGGCGCGTGGCATTCAGGTAAACGGGATTAGAGCGCGACACCAATGTCAATGTCAATGGGTTGAAAAACTGCTTAAGTGCTTAGCTGGCAGCCGGGTAAGCTGTCCGTTTAGAAGAACCCGTTGTCATGTAGCCACCACAGCACCACCGCACCACAGCACCACCACACTTGAACCTTTCCCTAGTTTGGTGTCATGGCGCGTGGCTTGCGGTTTCATGTCAATCACCAGGTTTAGCTGTTGAGCTACACGTGCAAGCGCTTGAGTGTCAAGTGACGTTTTGGCGGATGCAGGCGCGACAGCAAATACACTGAGAGAAATGCAGTGCGTAGATGGTGGGACTACAAGTGGGGGCACACAAGTGAAGCTAAAGTGGAGATAAAGCCATGAGTGTGAGGGAATAGGTGTGGCAAGAAATAAGTAAAGGTCTTAAAAGACCAAGAAATCTTTGATATCAAAAATATTTAGAAATAAGATAATAATTTACACTAATTAAATTTTTTTTAAATTTTTTTGACAATATTTTTTTTTTTTTTTTTTTTTTTTTAATTTGTCGAGACTGCATTATAAAAATAAAATAATTTATAATTTAACCTATATATTGCAGAAAAGACATTATATTGTAGATTCTAATTGTAAAATAAGATTCCTAAAAGCTCCAAAATTGTCAACATAAAAAAAAGTGTATCTAAAAATATTTTAGAAATTGAAATTTTTAAAAATTTTGTTTTGCATTTAAATTTGCCCATTTCAGACTTTTTTAAATTGCAGTACATATCATATAAATTACAATTTCCTCATTAGAAAATACTTTTTTACTATGAAGCTTGAACTCCAATTGTAAAAAAAGATAGACATAAAAATAATTTTTTTTAATGTGAATAAATTAAATTTTGAAAAATTAAGACTTTTTTTTAGTAGATCAAATTTAAAGAGTAAAAATTTTAACTAGAATTGATAATAAACCTGTTTTTTGCAAACAAAAAATGTATATTTAATTTGAATAATTAAAGTTAAAATTACTTTAAATAAAGATATTTTGTAGATAAAATTGATAAATTAAAAATTCTAACAAGAAATAATAAAAACATCTTTTTTATACAAAAATGTATATTTAATTTAATGCAAAATACAAAAATTAAGATAATTGATAGATTCAATTTATAGAATAAGATTTCGTATATAAATTGGCCAAGAAATAGTTTTCCCGTCAAACGAAAAACACGAATTAATGAAGACCCTCTTTTCTCTCACTGTACCTGTTGTTTGAAAGCAAAGGCGCATACTTGAGCCTGCCGCATCTTTAACAGCGATGCGTCTGTTGCATAGACAGACACACACACACACACACACACACACACACACACACACACTTTCTCGCTCACTCTGCTGCAGTTGCAACTGTTGCACCGTGGTCTAAGTGCACTTAAAAATGCATTGCGCTAAATGCCCGTCGATTTGTCAGCTGTCATTAGTCGAAAACTTGACTGCAATGCATAATGTATGAGCACTTGAATCTGGCCAGAAAACATGAACAAGAAGAAGAACAAGAGCAAATACAAATACAAATACAAATACAATAGCAACAACAACTCGAGCGAAAATGAGCAAAGAATATGGGAATGATGAGTTTTGGAGCTGAGAGTGAGAAACGAAAACGAGAGCCGGACAATGGGATGACATGCAAGCATCGCATTTGACCCAATTGTTGTTTCTTTTTCTTTTCATACTATATATTTTTCGGTCGCTTTTGTTGCGTGGCCAAGGCAACAACAGCAACAACAGCAACAACACACGCTAAGAATAAATTATCATGCCACTGGATGATGATGATGCATCAGCCTTGAGTTACGTTTAACTTTTCCTACTTTTTTATTTTATTTTGTTTGGCTTAGTTTCTTGTCATTGACAGCGTCGAAGTTTATTGGCCAAGATAAAAAGCCAGCAATTGAAAGCAAAAAGTATTTTAAATATTTAGCTTGGTAAAAGAAAAATAATTTTATATATTTAGTACGAGGAATAATAAAGCTAAAATGTGAATTTAACATCTTCTTAGAATTTAATAAAAAAATAGTTAAATTATTAAAAATATAAATAATTCATAATATTGCCTAACATGTATATTTTTATATACAGAAAATTCAGAATTTTATTTCAATGTATTTTATTTATTCTAAGTTTAAATTTTGATCAATTTATTTTTTAAAATAAAAGTTTAACAATGCAATGTAATATTTTGAAAATATTTTAGATACCTATATTTTGAAGAAATTTTCAAAAAAGAAGATATATTTTATTAAAATTACAGGTTAAAAACATTTTTTTAAATTAATTATTTAAATAGAAAACTAAAGCAGAGCTCCAACTATGCAATGGGAAAAAATCATTTGTTTATTTAAAAGTATAAAAAAAATTTTACAAAAAAAAAAAAAAAAAAAAAAAAATAGAATTAAGATTATTTAAAAAATATATAAAAAAGTAACATAAATAAAAATAAAATTGCTTTAAAAATATATATAAAAATATTTAAAAATATTTAAAAATTTAGCAATTTATAAGATATAAAAACCTGCATTTTAGCAATCTATAAAAAACCTTATAGAAAATACATATTTCAAATATATTTTTTGATAATATATTCCAAGAAAAACCTTAAGCAAGTGTATATGTAATGGAGGTAAATACAATTAATATTTATCAAAAAGGTGCCTCTTCCGTTTACATTCATTTAATAACAAAACATATGCTATCTCTCAGCCATAAAACCTACACGGCGCACATACACGCAGGCACACACCACTGTGCCTGGGCCTGAAAGTAATTGAGCCTGCAGTAGTGAGTGAGAAAGGGAGAGATAGAGAGGGGGACAGCAGCAGTCGAGGAAGAGGAACTTTAAACAACTCAAGTGCACTTTGCAGCTGGCAACTGATAAAGAAATTCCATTTATGTAGGTATCAAAGAAGAAGAAGAAGATGATGATATTGTTTGCTTTTTCTTTTATTTTGTTTGGAAAAAAAAGGAGGGAAACGACGCACAGCGACGACTTCCTGGGCGAAAGTTGTGAGTGGAAATATGATTGCATTATATATATTCTTTTTGATTTTTCATTATTGTTGTTATTGTTATAAATTGTTGTAAATTGCACTTACCGAGTAGCAAAAGTTTAATGTCCTTTGCCGCTTGAATGCCATCCTCTTTCAGATTCTTCTCGATTTGTTTGGAACGTTGTATGGCAGCGCGCTCTTCAGCCGATGTAGTGCAGCCCATTTTGTTAGACTTTGTTGCGTTTAGCTTATATTATTTGCTTATTAGTTGATGTTTTGTTGTATTGATTTTTGTTTTAGTTTTGTGGCTTTGGCAGCACTTGTCAGTTAAGTTAAGGGGATTTCTTCTTATGGGGTGGACAGCAAGTGTGGAGCTTTTTTTTTAAGTTATTTTCTTTTTGTCTTATTTACAAAATGCTTAAAATTACAAATATACACACTGCAAATAGGGGTATTATTTATTTATTATATATATTTTGATTCGTTTAAGGGAAATGGTGCGCAGCATCCAATTGGATTTTGTTCAGCATAAACAATAACAACTTAGCGTTCAGCCACGGGAAGTGACAGCAGCAACAACAAAAACAACAGCAACAACATTAACTCAATAAGCAATGAGTCACACACATATATATACACACACACAGACACAGCTACGCACCGGCATTGAGATAACTACTTGACAAGTGCGCCTAATTTTATGGCCGCCACTGTCTGTCTGTCCAATAGGGCGCGTGCAGCTATAATTGAACTGCGCTTTTTGTTGTTGTTGTATTACGGCTGTTATCAGCAGACAACAACAACAACAGCAACAACAACGAGAGCAAGCAGCAGCAGCAGGCACTGCTCTAGCCAATTTACATATGGCTTGAATGGAAAATATATGTAATATATATAAATAAATATATACATATATATGTATGTATATGTGTATTCATCAATTCTATTTATCTAATCAGAAAATGCTATCGAAAATTACTAAAAAAGAAGAGCGAAAAAATGTCCGCCTTTTGGCCATTTATCATGTTTTTGGGAAGTATTGTGCATGGTGTGGCCAGGTCCTGCTTATTTTCTGTATATGTATATGTATAATATATATATCTAGTGTGTATGTGTGTGTGTTTGCAAGATGTGGGCGTAGGCGCGCACACACACAACAAAAAAATGTGTTAAACGGCTGGCTATAGCCGGCTAAGACGACGCGTGGTCACACTGGAGACGATCTCTGGCAGTTGCCGTCGCCTCCTTTGGCCCCTTTTTGGATGATGATGCTGCGTTTTGTTGCGACTCGAGTGGGGAAACGTTTAGTTTTTTATGCGGCTTTTGCGTGGGTGCGTCGCGTATTTTTTTTTTTTTTTTTTTTGGTTTTTATAGTTGGGTGGTTGCTTGGGGGTGGTGTTTTAGGCGCTTGTATAAATTTCCATTTAGTAGTTTCATGCCGCGCTGCTCACACGCTCGCGCTCTCACGCATACGCACACGCACTCTTCACACACAGGCATACACTCACACACACACATATATACACTTTCACACGCATACACACACATTCTCCCACCCACCGCCAGGGCGGGCAGCGTGAGCGCAATTTTCTTCGTTTCGTTCTTTTTTTTCGGCTTTACATTTTACCACCGCCTAGTTTCCAGCGCCAGCGTATACACACAACACTTGCACACACGAACTGAGCAGAGCAGAACTGAACTGAGCAGAGCAGAGCAGAGCAGAACTGAGCAGAGCAGAGTAAAGCAGCGCAGCACGGAGGCCACCCTCTTGTTCCGCCCGTTTGCTTGTTGGCTTTTCAGTTTGTTATAGATTTAATTGGATTGCATTGATTGGAGATTTGATAACACATTCGATTTCGCAATTACCCGTTGCACAATGTTCAGCACTGGCACTTTGCTTTCAAATTGCATTTATTCTAATTTAATTGGAATATTTCGGGTGTGCAAAAACTTGTAACACACTTTTGCTGCCTCTCGCTGTCTCTTTCAAACTGATTCTGGCATTGCCAGACCACTAGCTCTATGCACTTTGTTTACATTTCGCGCGCTGTATGTGGCAACACTCTGCTAATTAGCAGCACTGTTATACTTCTGATTAGTGTTACAGTTGGAATTTAAATGGGAGCAACAATGGGCTGTTTACATGAGATCGGCTAAAACTAAAAAATGTTGCTGAATTTTAAATATAGTTTTAAGTGGCTGAGTTTACATTTTATTTTTGTAGTTTTTTTTGGGCAAATTTAGTGATGACTGTTAATAACAGTCTGTCTTTGCTGCCAATTCGCTGTTAACATAAGAGTTGCATGCATGTTGCCAGCCCTGGCCACAAACAGCTGATCGCAATTGCGTGTTTGTGAATTTGAGAAAAACAATTAAAATGTTACGTCAAGTTTTGGTAAGTTTTAAGCTCATTTAATGAAAATTAAAGGTAATTAATATCATTTTTAGAGCTCAACGACTGTGCGCCGTTTGATGGTCTCACCCAAACGCTGTGTGAGCAGCAAACAAAATGTTCCCGATAAAATCGAGTATTCAACTCCGCCGGATATTATTGATTATGAAGAATCGCCCCACTTACCAGTGCCGGAGTATCCAATGCGGCCCGATGAGCCGCTCGAGACACGCAAGCAAAGGTGGGTAGACTATACTATAATAATATTAAAATTAATTAATTTCTATCTGCCAGACTTCTTTATCAATCGCGCAAACGCGGAATGTTGGAGAACGATTTGCTCCTGAGCACCTTTGTGGCCAAATACCTGAAGGACTTTGATGCAGACGAAACGGCTCAATACGATCAGCTCATCAATGGTGTTAGCAACGATTGGGATATCTATTATTGGGCAACAAATACGAAGCCAACGCCGCCGGAATACGATACGGATATTATGAAGTTGCTGAAGCAACATGTCAAGAATACGGAACGTGTGCAGCGCATCAGGCAGCCGGATTTGTAAACTAATATTATATAATCAAGTATATATATATAGATTAATAAGCTATGCTGCATATTATCAATGTTCTTAAATCAATTCAGTGTTAAAGCAAAAACTAATGAAAAATTCAATATCTTGTCTTTTCTTTTATAATTTTCATGTAATACACATATGGTAATATATATATTGTGTGTATATATATATTTAAACGATGTCTGAATGTATATGCTTATCGAATAAGTTTCATTTTAATTGCAAATTATTACAGTTCAAACTTTTGCACTTTTTTGAAAAATTTATCGAAATTTTGCTTTTGCGCCCCAAATAATTTTCGTGCATATATGTATATATAGAAATCGGTTCGATTCGATCTGTTAAATCGTTCACACATTAAGTTAATGAATTCTATTTTATTTGAATTGTTCACAATTGTTTAGCATTATTTATATATATATATCGTTAATTAGCAGTTGATTCAAGCGATTAAATTCCTTTAAACTCTAGTTTTAAATTTAAATGAACAGGTTTTTATTAATTTGTTTTAAATATTTTAAAAAGAGCTCCTTTTAAATTAAATAATAATAATAGAGAAGTAAACATTATTTTGGTTTTAAACAATACAAACACAATCGACTTTTGCCAGTTAATTTCCAATTAGGGGACCTCAATTATAAACTTTAATTATACATAAGAATAATATTACACATAATTTCTGTTTTTGCTTTGTTTTTTTTTTTTTTTGCGTTTTTCCTTTTCTTTTTTTTTTTTTTGCTTATATCCGAAAGGCTAATTTATATAAAAAATATGTTGTAAAACGTTTGCTTTTTGTTTTTTTAGTTTTTGCTTTGCTTTGCATTTAAAAATCTTGCTAAATCAGAAACACAATTATCGCATGAATTATCGCGGCATCAGTTAAAAGAAGGACTTAAATAGGCGCAGTTGATGCGAATAAAAAAAAGTGGTGAATTAACAACAGAATTAACCTACTACAGATACAGATTACACAGATCGTTTTTTTGTTAATCTTGTTCCTAATCTAGTCGAGCGTCTCGAAGAAGTCGTGCGGATCCACAAATAGCGCCGGGCTGCTGCCACCACTCATGGCCGATGATGATGCCGCCGAACCCGCTGCCGATGCCGATGCTGCTGCTGCCGCTGCTGCTGCTGCTGCTACAGCTGCTGCTGATGCGGAACTGCTGACGCCTCGAAAGCGACCACGACGTGCTGTACCACCACCACCACCACCACCACCACCACCACTAGCAGCTGAATTGCCACCGCGTATGCTGGTCGCTGTCATGACGGGATCGTAGGTTCGGGTTGAGGTCGCCTCGCTGCTCGACATGGACGATTTGCGTCGACGCTTGTTGCGACGCCGTCGCCGCCGTTTGGTGGTTTGCACAGCGGCCGTCGATGTGGTTGGCACGCTGCCCAGCGGTTCGGTTAGCACGCTGGTGCGCGGCAAGGTCAGCGTGGTCTCGAACATCTTCAGCAGCGTCGGCGAACTGGGTCAATTTTGCGGAAACACATCGTCGATGGTAATGAAAGCATCCTCGCCCAGCGAATGCTGTCCAATGAGCTTCAATAGCTCAGCCGCATGCGCCACCAAATACTCCAGCGGTGGCCGACGCTCAAAATTGAGCGATTCTACAATGCAATCAAATCACAAATTAGTTAAATAATTAGTTATTGCCTGAGCTTACCCACCTAATATGGCTGAGTTGAGCGTGGTGGAGACGGTCTCACGTCGCGAGGGACACAATAGCCAGCCCAAGGGACTGGACCAAGGATTTGAGTAGGCAATCAAGCTAAATGCATCCTAAATATATAAGAATACAAAATTTCAGTCACATTTTAGGTTTCTCTCTAGGTCCTTTATCACCTCCAACATTTGACGCTCCTCTTCAGTCATGAGGTTCTCCTTCTCTAGCTGCTGGCCCATGCTAGACAGTTCCTTGCCAAATTCTAATATCTTCTCAATGACACGCCCATAATTGCGCGATGAGGGCGATACATCTACATCTGGGAAGGTTATATTAGAATTATATATTATTGTATATTTATGTAGCTTTCATACCCATTTCCTCATCGATGGCATCTAGAGAGTTACGTGCTACACTGGCATTGCCATTTGAACAGGAATCGCCTGAAAAAATGGATCGAGATTATTAATTGGAATTTATATATATTTATATTTGATATACTTATATGTTTTATATTTATGTTATTATTTCTACACTCGTCAAATTCAATACATTTTGATTTCTGCATTCTACATTTTGCCAAATTACAATCATGTGAGCTCTTCTTACCAGTTGACTAATTTCGTCTTCTTGAATATACAAATTTCTTCTTGTTTGGTTAGTAAACCCAATTTTCTTGAATATACAAATTTCTTCTTTGGTTAAGAAACCTTTTCATTCACAATTCAATTCTTGTCTAGAGTTTCATTTCAAATATCATCTTTGCCTAAGTTTGTTAGTAACCAATTTGCGTCTTCTTCTTGAATTCTTTCACTTAATTTGACAACCGTTTTGAGACCAGACTGAATATTATTAAAAATATGTACATTAAGAACTTTAAAAGTTCCAGTCTTCACACAGTTTCTTACGCCAGCTCTTCTTGAATATACAATTTTTCTTGCATTTCTTGAATCTATGTTATACATAAATATGCATTCTTCTTGAATTGTAAAAGCTTTGCTTTTTCTTGAACTTGAATCTGCTTGGAAAATTTAGCATTATTATAACATTATTATTTCAAGTTTTTTACAAGTTAAATAATATTGTCTAAAATATATTTGCCTAGCTCTGAAGTGAATGGAATTAATGCTGAATATGACATAATTTAAAAGTGCCTTTTATACCCTTAATTTCCATGGCAAATGGGATATCAGGAATATATTGGCTTTGTTGTAATATTCTACATTATTTGTATATCCCTAAACAAATCTTTAACCATTCTTAAAAATGTCTTTCACATAGCCTTTGAATCATTTTACAATTCAATGGCAATTAAAAATTCGTTTGCTTGGCTTATATCGTTTAAGCTCATAAATTGTAGTAAGACTTAGCTCAATAATTTACATAAATTTTGTATATACTATATAAAATATATTCATTTGATATTTTTATATAAAATATATTCATTTTGTATTTTCATATAAAATATATTAATTAAATATTTTTGAATAAATATATTAATTATATATTTTTGTATAAATATAAATATGTAAATATATTCATTTTATACTTTTATATAAAAAAAACATAAATGAATTAAATATTTTGATATAAATTATATTCATTTTATATTTTTGTGTAAAATATATTAATTTTATATTTATATATAAAATTCATTTATTTTACATTTTTATATAAAATATACTCTACTGTAAAATTTTGAGCTCAAAGCAACTTCTTTAAATTGATTCATAACTTCATACAAATCTTTTTTCAATTGACTAACTACAAAATAGTTTCAGTATATGCCTATCATTAATATAGACTTCAGCTAAACACCTTGACTAGCCATGACTCTCTAAAATCTAAATGCATTCTATGCCCACATTTAATCATACTTAGTTCTCTAAATTGAAACGCACCATTGGAGTGACTGTTGCAAGGCTCCATTTCCACATCCATGCTATTTGAATCATGCTCCGGGCACTTGTTGGAGTTGTCATCAATAATCATGCTGCAAATGACAAGTAGATTACATTAAACTGAAAAATTCTTTGAAATTAGATTGTTTTAGTTGCACTACAAACATTTTGGGATCTGTTTTATCGCCTGGTTTTATCACAGCTGAGTTCGCAGTGTTGTTTTGTGGCTGGTTGGTGTTAGTGGTGTTGTTGGTGCTGGCGGTGGCGCTGCCGCTGCCGCTGGTGCTAATATTGCCGCCGGTTTTGCTGTGCTTGAACGCCTTGGTCGACTGTATGACCGACGTTTGATTTGTGGGCATGGTCTGTGTGGTGGCGGTCACTTTGTTATTGGCGTGCTATAAATATTTGAATTTAATTAGTTTTGTATATTGCATAAATTGAAGTATTGAGTGACCCACCTCAATATCAGCGCCATTGATCATCTCAATGAATTGGCGACACTTGAGTGCAAACCAAAGATTTTTATTGTTCTCGAGTAGGCCCGGATAGGCGCGCAGCGTATTCTCAATGGCCTGACTCATTTTGCCTGTCTGTATGAGCTTGATTATCTCTGTAAGAGAAATTGAGGTGAATTAAGTATAAGGTAAGATTATATTATTATAAGAGATAAAGTTAAGTTAAAGTTATAATAGGTAACAACTGCCTTGGGTGAATATCAAATACAGTTAAGATTAAGCTGTATTGGTTAACAGCTGCCTTGATCGTATGTCTAGCTAAGCTAATCAATTGACTATACTCTATTGACTGGCTAGTCTATAAGCTTGACGATTTTACAATTCCTATTCATAATGAATGATATACGAAAGATCTACTTAGTAGTAAGAGATGACAGTAATGGACAGAATACAGATATATATTAGGATATGATAAATTATGAGTATATAAAGATAAGTCTATATGAAATTGTAAGCTAGCTTAATAATTGATTAACATACATTCATAAAGCTAGCTTCTGGCTGGCTAATCTATAAACTTCACCATTTTTAAATATAAAGAGTATAAAGGGTTTACTTAATAGTAAAAGATGACAGTAATAGATAGAAAACATATATATGTTACAGTTTAGCAAACTATGTTTATATAAAACAAATTCTACACAAGATTGTAAACTAGCTTATTAATTTATCAGTATAGATTCTAAAACCTAACTTCCATTTAAACAGTTTACATATAAACTAAGCTAACTTCTGTTTAGTATAAAAATAAATTGCTTCAACAAAGACATCTTAACTCTATAAAAACCCTAGCTCTGGCAGCTGTTACCAAATTTAAACCATGTTTTTGCTACACACTTTGACGTGTTTTGATTGAGGCCAAGTCCTCGTCGAAGGGCTGATGTGTGTAGGCATTGAAGGCCTCAGCTGTCTTGCAGTAACCACTATGCACCAAGTATGTGGAGACCAGCCTATAATAACAAAAATACAAATAATTTAAGAAAACAATTTAAATATTTCCATGCTCGCCTATTCATTAGATTTTCGGGAGTTTCCAGCAGATGTGGATATCTGTCGATTTTGCGCAAAACATTGGCGCGCATGTCTCGCATCATTTCCTCAATTTTATCAAATTTGAAGGGCTCCTGGCCAAAATTGGCATCCACCTCCTCGCCGGGTGTTTGCAGGCCCACCGTCGGATAGAGTTTGGTCTGCAAAGGGCATTCAATTTATATCAAATAACATTTATATATTAATTATGGTATATGTTTACGCACTGGCAAGTCTCTAAATGCGATGCCAAGATCGATGCCGTTCTTGGTGTAGAAACAAGTGTTGTTCAGAAAATTAACACAGCAGCCAATCACATCGCCGGTGGTGAAGGTGGGTCCATATGACTGCCCATTGCACGAAGAGCTGAACGAGTTGCCATCGTAGCCATGATAGCCATACGACTGTTTATCCCCACCTGTGTGAGAGCAAAGCCAGTGATGATGAGTATACATGCTACCCATTGCTGTAACTATTTCCCACTTTACGCACCTGGCAGACGATTCATGCGAAACTGCTGGGCAGTCAGTCCAATGCCCATGTAACCGTTGCGACCCTTGGAAATGATGCGCACCTCAAAGTAATATAGGCCACAGGACGGTGGTATTGGGTATGCGGTGCGCACAGAGCCAGCTGCCTCGCTGTGCTGTTTGCCCACGCCTGCAATGAAACATGATATGTATGTGAGTACAGGGAAGACACGCTAAACTGCACAGCTCTGCCTAAAATTATTATAAAACTTGTCTGAACATGTCTATTAACTACTTCTGCTTCTTTTGCAATTATTTTACATTTTTATATATACTCAAATTTTTGCTCAGTTCCTCACAGCCAATGCCCACTGTAAATGCTTCAGCTCATTGCTCTCTCTCTCCCACAGCGCGCTGCTTGTGTATGTAGCCAATCAGCTGTTTGCCAATCACTCACACACGCGCCTGCCAGCACGCGAATGAGCGTGTGAGAAGTGGGCGCCAAAAAACAAAAACAGTAGCTACCACACTTGCGCAAGTGCAAGCGAGACAACCAGTGTATATGCGCGTGCCTTGCATTCAGTGGGGTCGCCACTGAAAGCAGCGCGTTGGCGTTTTCACTTGCTTTGCCCAAAAATGGCAGCTTGAGCAGCTGTTATTGCTCTTGTCTGCTATGCGAGTTGAAGAGGAAGAGAAAGAGGTAGAGAACGAAGAGACAGCAGCAAAGACAATAATCAAATGTACTTTGAAGTTGTACCAACTAATTTAACTTAATTTGTATGAACTGTTTTTCAGTACATATGTATATATATGTACTTATATACATATAGAAATGTTTATCAGTAAAAAATATTTCACAAATATATATGACTCACTGCATCACGCTTATTAATCGACAATTAAAAACAATTGAATTGTAAACAGCTCAGTTAACATTTCTATGCTATGTTAATAACATAGCAACACCTTTTTTGAGATCAGGGCTAATTTAACAGAGCTTGCAATTAAAACAGACTTGCAAAGATATGTATGTAATTAACAGATAAACAACCAAATGGTAGGGTTATCATTTTAATCTTACAGCTAAGCAAACTCTATGTAAACCGCGTCTGATTAGCATAAATGACAGTTCATAATAGAAAAGGGTGAATACTATCAAAATAGAGAGTTAATAATAGTTCGTATAACAGCCTAAAGCATATAATTCGATCTAAGCTGTTTTCGTATAAGCTAATCACAGTTAACTAGTCTGCACAATAACATATTTTAGTAGTTCTAACGGTTCGTTTAGCAGAGTACAATGGAGACTGTTACATTTTGTTAACATGCTCACATTTTGTTAACATTTAAGATAAAAGCAGGTATACTCCACGTAAACTGTGTCTGATTCGTCTATTTAGCAGTTTATATAATTATGAGAATTTTTCTATCAAGATAAAGTTATGGCAGTTCGTCTAAAGTACATTATGTGCTCAACGCTATTTTCTTTTGAACTTATCATAGATAAAAACTTCTGGACAATATTGGAGCTTAACAGTTTTAACAGTTCTTTTATCAACCTAAAAGATATGTCAATAAAAACTTTTCTCATATATGAAATTAACATATGTTAACAGTTCTAAATGCTAATTAACATAATGTTATGCTAAAATCTAAATTTGCTGCTGTTTTTATATAAAGCTGTGGGCTACTATTAGACATGTTTGTATATAATTTTTTTTAGTTTTTTCTCTGTGTGCCTTTCTCTATATGTTGTATATTTGCTTTTTTCTATATGGCAAAAATCTAAACCATATAAAAACCTTTTTAGATATACCTTGTCAAACTTTTAGTGCTCAGTCGCTCTACTATTTTTATGACCACAGCTGTGTATGTAATTAACATATTTCAACAGTCCCGGCAGCTAGCTAACATTATGTTACACTCTACATGTAAATTTTGAAGCTATGACAGTTCTAACAGCTAATAAACATGATGTTACGTATGTAAATTAAACTGTTTATGCATGTTATTAACATATTTTAGCACTGGCAAAACAAATTAACATAATGTTATATGAAGACTGTAAATTCTGAAGTTCTGCTGTTTGTTATGAACATATTTTAACAGTTCCCGCAACTCATTAACATAATGTTATGCTTTGCCTGTAAATTATGATTTATCTTTATTATAATTAGCCAAAAACTCACCTTTGTAGGTGACACGCAGATTGTTGTGCGATAGTCCGATGGTGAGGCACTTGTCATGTGGATTCCAGCAGCGTGGCAGTGGCGTCTCGTTCTCATTCACATTCGGATAGAGGAGACGCAAGGGATCGACGCCCTGATGACCCGATTGATTTGCATTGCGTGTGCCGCTGCCACCGCCGCCTCCTCCTCCGCCTCCGGCCAAACGAGACGAACTGTGGCTCTGGCTGTGGCCATCCCTGGCCATCTGGCTGCTCGATTTGTGGCCGCCGGCGTACATGTCGTTGCTGAAGTGGCTGCCGTTGTTGCTGTAGAAGTGACGCGTGCGTCGTGAACTCGATGCGGCGCTGCTGCTGTTGATGCCGCTGCTGCTGCTACTTGTGTTGTTATTGTTGTTGTTGCTGGTATTATTGTTGTTGTTGTTGCTGCTGTTGTTATTGTTGTTGTGATTGCTGCGCGGCGCACGCAGTAACGGTGGCAGTGGGGCACGCGCCGTAGAATAGCTGGGTAAAACGGCAACAGAATGAAGTCGTTGCTGACCACTGGCTGATCCTGATCCTGATCCCGATCCTCCTGCTGCTGCTGCGGCTACTACTCCAGCTTCTCCTGCTACTGCTCCGTCTGCTGGTGCTGTTCCGTCTGCCTGCTGCTGCTGTGCAGCAACGACAGCGTCAACGTCAACGTCAACGGCGGCCTCCTCCTCCTCCAGCACCTCCTCCTCCTCCGCTTCGAGGTCGTCGTCACCGCCTTCGTCCTCCTCGTCGTCGTAATCGTCAATGCGCTCCACGACGGCGTCGTTATCGTTATCAATGGCGCCCGCGTCAATCGTATCGGCAATGGCGTCCGCCTCGATTATCTCCGGCTGCTGCTCGACCTGCTCCTGCTCCTGCTGATCGTGGTGCTGGTGCTGCTCCTGCTGCTCAGCCTCGACACGTGCTTCGTCTGCCTGTGGTAATTGCTGTTGAATAGGAGTGGGTGAATGCTCATGTTCATCAGCCTCAATTTGTTGCTGTTGTTGTTGCTGTTCTTGTTCAGTGTCTGTTAAGAGCCTTTGCTCAGCCTCTATGTTAAATAACAGCGCTGCAGTTGTGCTGCTGCTGCCACTGACTGCAGCTGCATTAACAGTGGCTGCTGTTAAATTGCTGTTGCTGCTGCTGTTGCTGGCGCTGCTGTTTTCCATGGACAAATTCGGATTATGCTCATTATCGTTATCGTTATCGTTATCGGCATGCTCAAAATCCATATTGCGCTTTTATTATTGTATTCTCTATTCTTTCTCTTTTACTATTATTGTTGCTTGTTTCTGTTTGTTTGTTGTTGTTGTTTGTTGTACTCTGAGAGAGATTTGAAGCAATTAAAAGCGACGAACAGAAAAACAGATGAAAGTGTGCTGACTGTGGGAGGCATGAGGTATGTGTGTTGGTGTGAGCGGGAGGAAGCATCATGAAGTGGGAAGGCAAATAGATGCAGGTGCAAAGCAACAAAACACAACAACAGCATCAGACATGTGAGTGCGTGTGTGTATACACAAGTACAACAAACAAAATGTCATTTGGCTATGGCTCTGCCCCGCCCCCACCCCCGCACAAACAGCAACAATTTGATGCAAAACAGCAACGGCAAATAGCAGTAGCAAAATAACAGCAGTTTATAGTTTACAGTTTTTTCTTCGACGCACACAATAACAACAACAACAGCATTAGCAGCAGCAGCTGCAGCCACAACAACAATTAAACTACAACTACATGCAGCGAATGCAATAATAAAAATCAATAACCAAGTTGCAGCACTTTTGCGTTATTAGCCAAATGCTCACTTCACGTTTTCGTTTACAGTTAACAAAATGCGTTTCAACTGCGTTTTTACGTCGTTCTTTTTTGAAGTTTTCTTTGTTTTCCCCCTAGCAGCAGCAGCAGCAGCAGCCAGTCACAGTTCACACATACAACACACACACACACTCGCATACATAGTTCACACATACACTAATCACACTCATACCAATAGACGCGCACACACATACACACTGTCGTCTACACACACGCACACACACACTCATGCATACAGAAAAAATTTGCTGGTGGCCAAATAAATGCATTGCAAATGGTTGGGTCTGGTGTTTATTTGATCTGCTTGTGATATTGTTTAGTTAATATGCCATTTTGGTTAACTGACTGCGAGTATTAAACATTGAATTTGCGTTACCTTTACGAAAGTTCAGTGCACTTTAAAATCACACAAATGACTTTTTGTTTAAGATTTTTACCTCGAATTGAGCGCAGTGTGACCGACTCTGACAATTGTAGCCAAGTGTATGTTAATAATGCTAATGTCGCTTGACATTGAACTGTAACGCGTGCTCAGAGTGACCATTTTAGCTGTGCGCAATAACAGAAGTGTTATCGATAAGGCGCGTTGATTTAAATTTGAAAGACATTTGAAGTGGGCTTGCGAAATTGTTGTTGAAGAAAGTTGTTTCATAAATATTCGAAATTTTTAATATAAAGCTGCTAAAAGCTATAGTATTTTAATAGACTTAGACTGTTGACGTGTTAAGTATTGCTTGTTTTCTCTCTATTGGTTAAAAATCCGGTTCTTATCTACGGCTACGCTTGACAAATAACTTTATGAAACGCTATGCATACAAATATGGCTATGACTTGTTTCATTGTTGTTATTGCTATTGTTGTTGACAAACACATTTGCAAATCAATAATGTGATGGAAAATTACCAGAGAAATTCAAATAACTTTGAAGCTATTGCGTTTTAGATTTCAAAATATCGCTGGGTAGTAAAATCTATTAGATATGGCCCATATCATATGGGTATCATCAGTATAACTATATTATATATTAGAATCGGTTATGGATAGTTCTATATATGCTTATATAGTTAACACTTTATCAAGGTGTCATAAACTCTACTGCTTTATAGCTGAACACATTCAAACACCCGTATAACACTTTTCAAATATGCTTTCTTAAAGTTTGTCTCGCATTTCTTCATATTATTTCATCCTTACCGCCTGACGGTCTTTCACTATCTGAAAAAATCTGCAGCTTTGGGCAGCTGGATCGATCCGAATGTTTCTACACCTATAGAAAATCATCTCAAAATTGAGTGTAATTTTTCCTTAGTATTGGTATTTTCTATAGTTTACACTAACACAGTGAAACAATTTATTGTGCTCTTTGTAATACGCTCAATTTCACGAAGTTCCCATACGAACTCACACAGTTAGCTCTGATGTGAGCGTAACTGTTTCTTAGTATGGGTAAATCTAGGCAGCTCACCAATACACTCAAAGCCAGCGACGCTCTCTTGACACAGTTCGCATAGCGAGCGGAAGAAGAGCGTAAAATGTGAGTTTGTATTGTAAATTGTCTGACACTCACCAATACTAACAAATAAACTTTTGCGCTCTTGTCTTTTAAAGCTCTGTTTACGTTTTAGTGTTGAAGTAATTTAATAATATAAAAAGATTTACCAAAAACATACAAATTAAAATATATTTATATTTTTAGTTTAATCAATAATTTTTTAAAAAGTTTTTTTATTTACTATATTTTCTTTGAAATATTTTCTTAAAAAATATAAATTTGATTAATCAAAATAAATTCAATTTTTTTTTTTTTAAATTTAAATAAATAAAAGAATTTTTTTTAAATTATTAAAAAATGTATGTATATATTTTTAGTTTAATTAAATTTTTTTTAAAGTTTTTTTATTTATTATATTTTCTATGAAATATTTTCTTCAAAAATATAAATTTTATTAATCAAAATACATAATGAATTTATTAATACATCTTTTTTATTTTATTTTTATTTTTGTCAGCCTATAGCAATAATTTTTAAAATGTATAGAATTATTTTAAATTTCTTTTTATGCACGTAAAAGTTTATTATATTTTTATTTTATTATAAACTTAAAACTTTTTTATATATTTTACTAAATAACTATTAATTATGATAAAAATTAATTCCAAAATTTTAATTTAATTGCCCGAGTTTCCAAAAGCTGGATTCATGCACCACCATTGAGGGCTGTATGTGGCTCAGAGTGGGGCATCCAGTTAGCTTCATTGTGGTCTCAAAGTCGTGTCGCAGGATCTTCAGGAGCTGCTCGACGCCACGCTGCCCGTTGGCCGCCAGGCCCCACAGAGCGGGCCGGCCAATGAACACGGTCTGGGCGCCCAGGGCCAGAGCCTTGAATATATCAATGCCCTGCATGATGCCGCCATCGAGCATGACGATCAGATCCTTGCCCACAGCGGCGACAATCTCGGGCAGCACCTCGATCGTGGCCGGCACTGTGTCCAGCTGTCGTCCGCCGTGATTGGAGACAATGATGCCGGCACAGCCCGCATCGCGGCCCAACTGGGCATCCTCTGCTGTCAGGATGCCCTTCAGCAGGATGGGCAGCTGGGTGAGCTGCTGCAGCCACTTGATATCCTGCCACGTGATGCTCGAATCGTACTGACTGGTCACATACCCATTCAGGCCAGAGCCAGAGCCACCGCACTTCAAGGCGAATTCCTGCGTGAGCTCATCCTGGAAATTGGCCAAACTCAAATCTGGCGGCAGCCTGAATTGATTGCGTGCATCCGCTCGACGGTCGCCACTGGTGGGCATGTCCACGGTCAGGACGAGCGCCTTGAAGCCGGCCAGCTCGGCGC
Organism: Drosophila hamatofila; assembly: GCA_035045345.1. Taxonomy (NCBI): domain Eukaryota; kingdom Metazoa; phylum Arthropoda; class Insecta; order Diptera; family Drosophilidae; genus Drosophila; species Drosophila hamatofila. Next base: position 21,430,630 of record JAWNPA010000012.1, on the reverse strand, counting down.
GTCTTATCAGGTGCTGGGTGAGGGAGCTAGGGATTAGAGATTAAGGGTTTATAAATGGTTAGTCTATAGATTACACTCATTTATATTCATATTTGCATTCATATTCATTTAAATACTCATATATATATGTATATTCATATTTATACTCATATGACTACTAATATTCATATTCATATTTATAATCATATTAATTTTCATATTTATATTCATGTTTATATTTATATTCATATTCATATTCATATTCATATTCACATTCATATTCACATTTATATTCATATTCATATTCATATTCATATTTATATTCATATTTATATTCATATTCATATTCTTATTTATTTTCATATTCATATTCATATTTATATTCATATTTATAATCATATTCATTTTCATATTCATATTTATATTCATATTCATATTTATACTCATATTTATTTTCATATTCATATTCATATTCGTATTCATATTGTTATTCATATGCATCCTTTTTATATTCATATTTATATTGATAGTGGTATTTATTATTCACATTTATATTCCTATTCTTATTCATAATCATACTCATATTCATATTATTATTAATTTTAATATTAATTTTAATATTTATATTCTTATTAATATGTACAATCATTTCATTTTCATATTATATTCATATTCAGAATCAGATTGAGATTCAGATTCAGATTTAGATTTATATTCACATATTCACATATTCACATTCACCTTCACATTCACATTCACATTCACATTCCCATTCACATTCACCTTCATAATCACATTCACATTCACATTCACACTCATACTCACACTCACATTCACGTTCACATTCACAACTTTTCACTCACCGTTCCTTGTAGATGTAGAGCTGCAGCCATTTGCAGGTCTCTGGCGCAGCTGCTGCCACCTCCTCAATGGAGCAGTTGGACAAAGTGCTCAGAATGAAGATGGAACCAGCTTGGCCAGCGGCGCGAGCCGTGCCTACTTCGCCATCCGGATGGGCCAGCTTCTGCATAGCTGTGGGCGCAATGCCCAAGGGCCAAGCGAGCTGCTCGCCCAAAATCTCGCACCTGATGTCCAGCTGGGAAACATCGCGCAAGCAGCGCGGACGTAAACGTAATCTGAAATGGAATATGAATTAGTGTATTGCTATAGAATTGAGTACATTATAACTAGTTTTACCTCTTGTAGGCCTCATGATTGAGACCACATGTCACCTGCTCCCCGGCGCCACTTTTATAATAATCTAAAACATTTCGCTCCAGCTTCTCCTTGGCCTTTTGCTCGAAGTCGGCAACGGAAACAAGAGACATGATTTGATTTTATATTTATTTTAATATTTTTTTTTATATACTTTTATAGAACTTAAAGATAATTATTCTTAAAATATTGTCAGCGATATAATACTCGTTCAGCTTTGCTCTATGCTCTGAGCGAAATGGGCGTCAATCGCTCGTTTTTATATGCTTTGCAGAGAGTTAGAGTTAGAAAGAGATGGAAGATAGCCACAAAAAAAAAATAAAAAAAAATATGTTTGTCAAATTATTGAAGAGTATTTTAAAGAGTACATCGATTCAACAAATAAAAATATGTACAAATATAAATAAAACCAAATTGTGTAAAAAAATTTATATTAAACAATTCAAATAAATAAAATAAAAACATATATGTATAAATATAAGCTATAGCATATATAAACTTTTTAAAACTAAAAGTTAAATGAATAATATAAAATATTTTATATATATATATAACAAAATATATACATAAAATAAAAATAAAAATTAATAAATAAAGACAACAAAATAATATTTAAAATAATAAATAAGAAAATAAAAACAAAAGCATAAAAAAGTGAAAAATAATAAATTTAATAAAATTAAAACAATTAAAACAATAAAATAGTAACAACAAAAATAAACAAAACTAAATTTACAAATTAAAATAGCAGTACAAAAATAAAATAGCTAAAAATATGAATACAAATATACAATTTTTTTTTACTATATTGTAAATTTAATAAAAAGACATTGCATATTAAGTCTTTTATTGCATTTTTTTTGTTGTTTTTTATTATTTTTGTATTTTGTTTTTATTATAGATTTTTTAAATTATTATATTTTTTTTATTATGTAACAGTTTTTTTTTTTATTTATTTATTTGTATAAATTTTTGTTTATTATGCAGCAATAAAAAAAGCATACACAAAACTTGTGTATATTTTTAAAATTCTATATATATTTTTAAATATAACAATAAATCATTGAATAAGAGTATGAATAGATAGAAACAAAATAAAAATTTTAAACAAATAAGAGATTAAAAATGCATTTTCGCTTTGTTTTATTGACACTGCGGTGTTTCATTAATAACGTAAATATATTTTCAGTTAATTTTGCAAATTTCACCAAGCAAAGCTAAGGCCAAAAAAACCAATTAGCCGCAGAAATTCTGTAAAACCTGTTTATAAAACTTATAACTTAAGAGGGGAGCTACAAAAAAAAATTGAAAAAATATTAGCAGATCTAAAAGCAAAACGTAAACAGAGAACTAAATAGAAGAGCGCAAATGTTTCTTTGTTAGTATTGATGAGTGTCACACGATTTGCAATACAAACTCACATTTTACGCTCTTCTCTCGCTCGCTATGAGAACCGTGTGAAGAGAGCGCATCAATCTTTGCGTGTATTGGTGAGCTGTATAGATTTACCAATACTAAGAAACAGTTACGCTCAGCTCGCAGCTAACTGTGTGAGTTCGTATGGGAGCTTCGTGAAATTGAGCGTATTACAAAGAGCGCAACAAATTGTTTAACTGTATGAGTGTAGCCCATAGAAAATACCAATACTAAGGCAAACTTACGCTCAGTTGGGCACACACACAAATAGCTGTGATAAGACTAGGCTACAAGCCGGCATAGCAGCTAGCCGGCATTTGTCTACCCAGACTGAAGTTGGAGTTTGCTAAAACTTAAATTAATTACATAAAGCCCTTATTTAAGCCGCAACAAACAGCTAAGGCACCCTGTATGAATATCATTAGATTTGACAGGCCTTGAGTTCAATGCTTAGCTCTACACGTGGCCCATTCCCGCTGCAGCTCTATCTCCTCCCCGACTTCAAACTACGGGTTTCTTATCGTCCGGCATACAAATGCGATTGCCTGTTGTTGTTTGTTGATTGTTTTTGCTGCCTTTTACAGACAAACAAATGTGGAATGGAAAATAACCAGCGAGAATTTCAAGTGGAAGCAAGATTATTGCGTTGTAGACTTCAGACTTTTAGAGAAAAAAAAAAAACTAAAATTATGAATAAATAAAGAAATGATTTCACCACTGACAAAGTCAGAGACTGTACTAAAAATTTGCTAGATGTCACTTTTGAATGACCTTTAGTTGACTGGAAATAACTTTTAGACATATTTAATTATATTTAGTATGATCTATAAGTATTATTTCTGCTTCTATACAGCATGATCCTAACTGCTCGACTGCCTTAAGGCATCTGCTTGGCTCTATTTTGACTGCCAGCCGAATGTGCTTACACCTATAGAAAAAGACCTTAAAATTGAGCGTAACTTTGTCGTAGTATTGGTATTTTCTATAGTTTACACTAACACAGTTAAACAATTTATTGTGCTCTTTGTAATACGCTCAATTTCACGAAGTTCCCATACGAACTCACACAGTTAGCACTGATCTGAGCGTAACTGTTTCTTAGTGTGGGTAAATCTATGCAGCTCACCAATACACTCAAAGCCAGCGACGCTCTCTTGACACAGTTCGCATAGCGAGCGGAAGAAGAGCGTAAAATGTGAGTTTGTATTGTAAATTGTATGACACTCATCAATACTAACAAAGAAACTTTTGCGCTCTTCGATTTAGTTCTCTGTTTACGTTTTGTTGCTGTTTTTGTTTACATTTTTGTGGTCTACGTATCAAATTATCCAATTGGAAATTTAGCTAGCTTGGCAACAGTGTTGTTCATTTTGGCTATTTCATCAGCTAAGCCTAATACCAATTTGGGTATTTATTAAAAAATATATATATGTATATATTTCTATTTATATAATATGAGTAGTTGCATCTGTTATTGTTATTGTTAATTTAATTTGCTAGGGCTGTAAATAAACAAGTGTTTAACTATATAACAGAACTGTGTACTGTTGTAAGCTAGCGTGTATAACAATCAACTATATATAAATAACTATACAGGCATATAATACTTACATTTATATATATGTCTATAATAGAATATGCATAACAACTGCACTCGCACACACACACATGCATAGCACAGTTGCACACCAGCTAAGGCATTGCTTTAGTTAGCTGCTGGTCCGCTCTCTCGCTCTTCGCTCTTCCTCTCTACTGCATTGCTGCTAAATTTACATGCATATAACACTTAGTATGCATATTTGAATCTGCTGGTGCACAACACCTACACACCCACACATGCATATAACACTTATATATGAATATGCAAATGCATAACAGCTACACACACACATGCAAAGCACAGTTGTATGCCAGCTTAGGCTTTGCTTTAGTTAGCTGCTGAGCTGCTGATCCACGCTCTCTCGCTCTTCGCTCTTCCACTCTTCTGCTTTGCTGCTCGCGTCGCTTGTATGTGTGCGTGGGGTGTATAAAAGGCCGCCGCACAGTCGAGTTGTCATTCAGTTGACTTCAATAGTTCAGCGGCAAACAAGTAAAGTGAAATTTCGCTCTCCACTTAAATATTAAATAATAAAAAAAAGTAATCAAAATGCGTCTGGGTGCAACTATTCCAAACTTCAAGGCGGAGACCACAAAGGGTCCCATTAGCTTCTACGAATGGCAGGGAAACTCGTAAGTAAACTCACACACACACACACATATATATACAATCAACAAAATTAGATTGAGTACAGTTTTAAATACCCTCTAAATTATATGAAAATTTATTAATTATAATAAGTTTATATAAAATTCTAGCATTTCTGTTATTTATTGTATATTATATAAATATTATACATATATAAATCATATCACATAAATAAATCACATAAATCATCTGCTTCTTCTTCTCTAGCTGGGTTGTTCTCTTCTCCCATCCATCTGACTTTACGCCCGTGTGCACCACAGAACTGGGTCGCATTGCTGTCCATCAGCCGGAGTTTGCCAAGCGCAATACCAAGTGCTTGGCCCACTCGGTGGATGCTCTGGACTCGCATGTGGATTGGGTGAATGACATTAAGTCCTATTGCCTAGATATTCCCGGTGAATTTCCATATCCCATCATTGCCGATCCCACACGCGACTTGGCCGTCACGTTGGGTATGCTCGACGAGGAGCAGAAGAAGGACCCGGAGGTGGGCAAGACAATTCGCGCACTCTTCATCATCAGTCCGGATCATAAGCTGCGCCTGTCCATGTTTTATCCCATGTCGACGGGACGTAATGTAGAGTAAGTATTAAGTATGCTAAATTTGACTATACTTATCTAATACCCTGTAACTGTTTTCAGTGAGATCTTGCGCACCATTGACTCGCTGCAGCTGACAGATCGCTTGAAGGTGGTTGCCACGCCCGCCAACTGGACTGTAAGTCTCTGTCTCTTACTCTATCTATATAGCATTTGTTTACGTAGTTCACTATTCTTACCACCACTGTAGCCCGGCACCAAGGTCATGATCTTGCCCTCTGTCACCGACGAAGACGCCCACAAGCTGTTCCCCAAGGGTTTCGACAAGGTTTCCATGCCATCGGGCGTCAACTATGTTCGCACCACTGAGAACTATTAGAGGACGCTAAAAATCTAACAATTTTGGGCCAAAAATCAATACGCACTATCGAGAACTATATAGAATTATAATATTTTGTATATTTACATACATATCAAAGCTTTATTACATTCCCCTTGCATTAATAAATTAGTTAACTTTTATATATACTATAAATTTTTGCCTTCCTTATTTGCTGGATACAATATTAGCATATTGATTGACATTCTAGATGTAAAGTGCATTCAAATTGAATTTGACTTTGAATTTGGTATGGAATGCACTTGACTGTCCGCTGTGACAGTGCTGGCAGGTTAGCTAGTTAGCCATTTAAACTAGCTTTTTATCTATTTACACTTCAACTTGAATATTAAGAATTTTTGTTGGTCTCCCTCAAAGCTAGCTTTGGCATCAAACTATTTCATTTTAACAGTGACTTATTTGTTTTGGACAGCACTGTAATGGTTCATAGCTTTATAAATGCAAACAGATTAGGATAAGATAATAAGAATTGCATAGGGTTTTCTTAAAAGTAGCTGAAAGAATTATTTTTTTAATCATTTATTATTTAGATACATTTTTGAAAAATATAAAATAAAAAAATAATTTTTTTAAGATTTAAAAAATTAAATTTTACATTAGTATAAAAAGCTAGTAAAAATGGTACTAAAGAATTCATATAAAAATATTTACAATCATTAAAAAAATAATTAATGTTACAATATATAAATTATATATTAAATGATTATATAAAAACGTTCATTCTCAGATTTAATTTAATTTAAGTTTTTTTTTTTTCTTTTTTTTTACAACTGCATGAATGTACATATGTTTACTTTAAAAAATTCATCTTGTAAATAATTTTTATTTAAAAACAATTTTATAACAAAAAATTAAAAAAAATTAAATTTTAAGTGTTTTAAAATTTAGTCATAGACATATTTTATTATTATTTTTTACATAAATATACATTGTATATAAATAGAAAAACTAAATAATATATCTAGTAAATAAATAAAATATATTAAACATTAAATTATATATATATGTATATAAAAATAATCCTTCACAAATGTAGCCAAACTTTTAAACATATTTTGAAATTTTATAAAATTATTTTAAATTAATAATATTAAAAATTAAATTAAAACTGTATACAATTTAACTTAAATTTTATAAAACATTAAAAAGTCAATGCAATTTGCCTTCATATTCATTGAATCCCTCACATACTTCGACCATGCTCAATATATGTGAGCACACTGTAAAGCTTTTTTGGCAAAGCTTGGCTCTTCAACTGCTGTAACGTTTGGCGCGCAGCTGTTTCTGATAAGCACTGCGGGCACAGCAACAACAAGTACCAGAAAGACAACCGCAACAACAACAGCAGCAACAACAGCAACGCCAGCCGTTTACCGTTCTTCACCTACGCCGCTTGGCACTGGCTTTCGCTCCTGTCTCAGTTCTTATTGAGCCTCGCGCGCGTTCGGTTCGCAAACGCAAACGCAGTCGAACGAGAATTCAGAATTAATAGTAACGGTAACGGTTGCGCTAACGGTAACGGCAACGGACTACGTTGTATTGTTTTTGTGTAACTTTACGCTATTTGCATTTGACGAAAACTTTTTTTCGCCGTCTCCCCTGTCGCTGCTGCTGCTGCTGGCCACCTACAAATTATTTATTGTCCGCGTCGTGTGTGTAGCGTGTGCTGTGTCCGCGTAAGTGTGAGCGAGATAGCAACAACAGCAAAGGAAGGCACACATCGAATGCCTTGCTAAGTGATCTGATCGTTTGTGCGTGTCTCTCTTGTGTGGGTGCGTGTGCGTATGTGTGTGTGGGAGAGTGATTTTTTCTCTCTTTATCTTATACTCCATTGATGCCAAAAAAAAAAAAAAGAAACAACTGTGAAATTTAATACTAAGCGCGCCGCATAAAAGTTTTGTGTCCATGCAGTGAATGCAACAACAACAACAACGAAAGGAACAACAACAACAACAAGAATAATCAGCCAAAAAGTTTGGTGTTGTCAAAAGTTTTGATGACTTTTCGCATAAAATATGCTGGAAAACATTTACATCTCGGGCAGTAAAGTGTTAAAGAGCCTTAAAAGGTAAGAGATTTGATGCTCAGCTCCACACTGTATGCCCCCTCTCCCTTTCTCGCTCGCTTTGAGTAATGCATTCAATTATCTCACTAGAATAAAGCAAAAAAAAAAACAACAAGAAGCAAAAGTTAAACAGAGAAATAAATATATTCAGCTGCTGACTTTCGCATTTTGTTGTAGTTTTTTTTTTGGTTCTTCTTCTTGTTGTTGTTTTTTTGGACACTCGACCTTTACTCCACGTTTGTCTCTAGGGCATTGGAAACCATTTATTTGGCATGCAGATGGCGACAATATTTGATTGGTTTCTGCATTTACCGTTAAGGCAAATGAAAGTTTATTGATTAACCGAAAGCTGAAGCAGGTGAAGAGCACTTCATAAACTTAATGAAATTTGGTATTCAAAGTTAGAAAAAAATGAAAAAAACCAATTAACACTAAAGCAAAGTAAATCCTTTACAATGCTTTTTTTTTTGGCGTATCGAGAGCTTTTAATTAATAAAGTTCCGATTTCTTTTATAAATAAATTAGTTTTCAATTATGAGAAACCATTTAATATGTAATAGAGAAATTGATGTACAGCAAAGGGTTTTTAAACTGAATTTTTAAAGATAATGCTTAGATTATTTTTCTTTGAAACATGTTTATTTAATACTATAAAATATTTATATAAAAAATTTTGTTTGGAAGCATTTTGAGTTTCTTTTTCATATTATTAATCTTTTATCTTGTATGTTAAAAAGCTTAAAAGATTTCAAACGTTTTCTAAGTTTTTATAGTAAAATTAAAATATATTTTAAGTACTTTCATTATAGTTCTTAGTATTTATTTTAATTTTAAGCACAATATCTTTTATTATATATTTTTTTAATCCTTCAATATTTAAAAAATATATTTATTATAATAATATATTTTAAAAATGATACTTTATTTTAATTAATTATAATAATAATTATTTTAGAATTTGTAATATATTTTATTTATAAGTATTTTGCTTAAAGGTAAAAATAATTATTAAATAATGAAATAATAGAAATAATTTGTACTACATAAAATTAACATTTTGATAAAACAATTCTGACTGAGATATATATTTTTAATATTTATATAAATATAATAAATATATTTTAATTTTTTTTAGTTATCATTTTTATTAATATGTCACTTTTTTTATATATTAAAAAAAAATATATTAATATTAAATAAAAATATAAAAGTATTTATTTACTTTAGTTATCAATCTAGCTAAAATGCCAAAATTATTATTTTATTTTTTACATTTATATAAATAATAAAAACAAACTAATACTTTAATCACTACTAAATACATTTTTAATTTTTTAAAATTATCAATCTAGTTTAATGCTTTAAATTAAACTTTAAGGGCTAGAGTTTTATACATTTTAAGCAGATAATTTATCAGAAGCTTAAAAGTATGCAGTAAAATATTATTAGGCAACTCTCCCGTAGAGTTTTGCTAGCAACACCAAATGCTGTATTAAATTTCTACTCTGTTTGCCTGCAACTAAATTGAATTGAAATATATGAGTTAACTTTTGGAGAATTGTGTGGAAATTAGTTTTTCAGTTTGTGTGTGTGTGGGGTGCGTGTGGGTGTGTGTGTGTATTAGGGCTAAATGATTTATTATGCTTGATTAAAATATAAGCCAGAGGTATGTAACTTTAATCTTGGCCAACCTTTCAACAATGAGCGGGGACCGCAAATGCGAAGACCTTTCTCATATTTAATGTCTCAATTAAATTGGCAGACAAAAAGGTTAAACTATTTGACCTTTTTATGCTGTTCATGTTACAAAATACCAGCAAAAAATATCAACAAAAATACCACAACACAGAGAGAAAAGCCAAATAAATAAATATTTAAATATAATTTAAAGCTTATTGAGGATAATTCGAAAAGCAGGCACAAAAGTTGAGAAAGTCAAGCCGCCGGCAAATCGTCAGTGAGAAGGAGAGAGTGTGAAAGAGATAGAGGAAGAGAGTGTGAAAGAGAGAGGGGGAAGTGGCATGGAGTGAGACAGCGACACTTGGAACTGTAAACAGCTTTAGTCTTAAATATTTATAAACTTATTTTTAATGCAGACTTTTTTATTTACTTTTACAATTATGCCGTCTAAAGTAGGATTTATAAAATGTTAATTTTAATTAAGAGCCGGAATAAGGGCGACAAAAAGAAAACATGGCGGGAAAACGAAGAGATGAGCAGCCTGAAACGGGCAACAATGATAAAAAGATAAAAACAATGCGAAACGTGAGCAGCCCAAGGGGGCAACAGCAGCTGAACAAGATGAAGAGCTTAAGAGGGACAACTGAATGTGGTAGAGAGGAAATACAGGTGTGTGGATGGGTGGGTTGGTAGGTGGGAAAGGTGCGAGTGTTTGGTTGTGTTTGGGGCATGTTATATACATATTTTTATTTTGCGGAAGTATGGGTGGGCTGGCGCGAATTTTGCGCGTCCATTGTTTTGGCTGCTGTTGCATAAAGCGGGTCAAGCTTTTCTTATAAAATATTCCAAGTGCTTGACAAGTCACCAAAAAAAAATAATAATAAAACAACAACAACAGTAGTAGCAGCAGTACCCGCAACAGCAGCCACAGCAGCAGCAGCTGCAGCGCTTTGCGTGGCGACCTTTGCGGTTCACAGGCATCAGTCTGAGTGGGTGGCCAGGATATGGCAGCCAGGCAGTCAGGCAGTCAGGCAGGCAGGCCTTTGGATAATCTAACCAAACAACATGCTGCTCAAACGCACACAAAAACAGTCACAACTGACGACTTCTTATGGGACATTGTCAGCCAAAGAATAATAAAGCCCCGAGCGCTGTCTGAAAGTAAAACAAAAAGTTGCAGCGAAAGGCAAAGCAACTGGGGAAATACTGTATACGCTATCTAAATTCTATAGAAAATTAATTTAAAATTCGTTTACTATTAGAATTTTATGATTTAGTAATTGGAATTTAAAGACTTGTTAATTATATTATGTTGATTTATTTTATTTATTTATTTATTTAATTGTTAATAGAATTAATTCTAAATAACAATTTGGTTTTATGCCAGAGTAATATATATTATTTTGATTAGTAATTGATTATACTGAAAAGTATAATTACTTTTATTTTATTATAACTATTTTAAGTATTAATGTTTGTGTAGCTTATTTTTATTATAAGTAGTTTAAATACTATTTTTATTATCAAATAAAAAAATTATAATTCAATATTATTTTTTATTTTTAAATAATTTTAATTATATTTTAGTTACAATTTTTTTTATATTTTTAACATATTTTATAATATTTATATAAATATTTTTAAATTGTATTAAAAAAAAAAACAATAATCTATATTTATATTATCTGAATTTATATTATAAGAATTGTTTTTAATTGTTTAAAGTTTTGCACCTATAAATAATTACTTTTGTCGTTAAAAAAAACCCACAAACTATATTGAAAAAAAAATTTTTTTTTTAGAATTATATTGCGTTTTTGAAAGAATACATAAATTTTTTTTCTATTTAGTTTTCTAATTTTTTTTTAAATTTTGATTAACAAAAATATGTCGTGGGCGAATATTAAATTTTATTAATTTTTTTTATTTATTTTTTTTTAAATATGTAAGCTTATAATTGAATTAATTTACAATTTTGTATAGCACCAATGAAATGAAACTGCAGAGAATTTTATTTGACATTATTTTTTAAATATTCCTTTATTTATTTTATTATTAAATCGGAAATCTAGATTTCAATCTGCAAACATGATTAAGACCCCTCTTACAACATCAATAGCTTTGGCAGCAAATCCCTTTGGCGTGTGGCAGAGCACTTAACACACGCTTCATGCTCAGCTAACGAGCAGAGTGTAGGAGATGTGGCAAGAGTTGGGCAGAAGATGGGTACAGGTTGTCTCACAATGAACTGGGTGTTGATGAGTAAGAAGAAGAAGAAGCTCAAGCTCAAGCACAAGCAGAAGCAGAAGCAGAAGCTAAAGAGATGATGATGAAGTGGCAGTGGCCAAAAGGGATACGCGGCTTGTGGTTTGTGGCTTGTGGCAGAGAAAACAAAAACTCAGCTAGGCAATTATTGTTGATGAATATGGTTGGAAATATGAACAGAGCAGAGAGAGGAAAGTATTTTCTACCCTAAGCTAAGCTCCCAATGCTGCCTACAACACGGGAAACTTTTGCTCCGCCAACATCAACTCAACGCAGTAAAATAGTAGGTTGAATATACAATGCAAGTAAACGTCTGGAATGGGGATAGTAAAAGGTTTTATTTTCGAAATGTTAGCGCCACATGAAATACAATAATTTGTTATCTGTCCCAGGCGCAAGTCCTGGCAGTCGTCTGCCCCTATGGCGGCGACGAAGTCTATAAATCAAAATTGCATGGGTGTGTATGGGTGTGTATGGGTGTGTGTGTGTGTGTGTGTTTAGACCACATAATTAAGGCATTAGATAGATGACCAAATGATGGCCCAAAAACACATTTACTCTCATATTTTGCGGGGTCAACCGCATTTGCCCGTTCAAAACATATTTGCTTTTCTTTTTTTACTTTATTTTTATTTGTTGGCCTTTCACATTTTGCCATCGTAAATAATGTTTAGAAAATAAATTCATGTGTTGCTCATTTGGTCACGTATTGATGGCAGCTCATTGTTGTTGTCATATTTTATTTGCAATGAATGCTGGGGCAAAATTTTAATTAAAATTTGTGTTTAAATTTGAGTTCATTAAATCGATGCATGGCTAGGTATACATATATAAATATATGTATAAATATATAGAAAGATGTTAAAAAATATAAAGGAATTTTTTAATTTATAAGTTTCTGTTTACATTTGATTTACTGTAAATATTTGTAAATTTTTTGAAATGAATATATAGGGATTTTTTGTATTTAATAGATTTGTATATTCGTTTGATTATGAATTACATTTTCATTATTATTTATGTTTATTTTTTGGGCTATTAAAAAATTTATATATTTGCTTTGTATTACAGTAAAGTAAATATCAATTAAATTTACATTTACACTTTCAACTTGTTTGCCATTTGCAACAATTTTTTTTGTCTGCTTAAAAAAATAAATAAATAAAAATAAAATAAAAATAAAAATAAAAAAAGCTAACATTTATTTAAAGTCTAAATGTTTAAATTTTAACTCTTTTAAAAATATACTTTAAAAATAATGTATTAATATTTATAATTATAATAAATGTTTACTTTGATAAACTTTATAAAACGTTATGGATTTGCCTTTGGTATAGCTGAAACACTATTATTTAAGGCATTAGATACTTGGCAAACCTGGGCACAATTTACTCAAAATTTAATTACTTACTCCCTTTAATTTCCTCCTTAAATTTTAATAATTTAGCTTATATATTAAAAAATTTAAATGCCAGGAAAATTGTACCTTTTTTATTTATAAATAAAATTTTTTAAGCTTCCTAGAAATAATATTGTCTTATTAGACAACATTTTTTCTGATCCTATTAATTACAAAAATTTAAAAACATATATATCTTATATATTCAAACATTTAAATACCTTAAGCAGACCATGAAAATGCAAATTTTCTTTCTATAAATAAAATTTCCTATTCTTGGTATTTACACAGCATTTTTTCGTCACAGCAAACAGCTTGGCATATAAATTTGATAAATGTAAAGATTGTCGTCTCGACACGGCTGTGCCAACAAATTAACGCAACAAAAACAACAACAAAATTGTGGCCAGAGATTTGCCTGTGAATTAATGCCACGCGTCAAACTATAAATATAATTGAAAAACTTATTTGGAAATTTGCTGCGGCGTAAGCCAATTATAAACTAGGCGCAATTTGCAAAGACAAACAGAGAGAGAGAGAGAGAGATGGGGGGGAAAGAGAGAGAGACAAATGGTCTAGTGGGTGGGCGTAGGGAGGCGTGGCAGGCACAGCCACAGTCAGCGAATTTGCTGTAACTAATTAAAAACGCTTTAGGCGCAAAATATTTTATGGCCGAAATGCAATAAGGGGAAACGTTTGAAACTCGAAAGGCGACAATCTAATTAATGTGCAGGACGCACAAATTTATATTAGCCAAGAACAAAACGTGCACCTGGCTGGAATAGAAACAGCTGTCTGTCTCTGTCTCTCTCTCTCTCTCTCTCTCTCTGTGTAATTGCTTAAATTTTTCACAACAAGTGGGCGTGGCAGCGCGATTTATGTGCCACAGCCGGTCTAAGACTAAGCTGCGGCAGCTGATTTGATTACGCAGACAGCAAACAATCAGAGGAGGACCAAAGATTGGGCAGAGAGAGAGAGAGAGAGAGGGAGAGAGAGAGAGAGAGAGAGAGAGAGGGAGAGTGGTGAGAATTTATTGAAGAAAACAGCTCTTGGTCAGCTGCTGTGCTCTATCTCTATCTATATCTCTCCTTCTCTCTCTATCTCTCCTTCTCTCTCTCTCTCTCTCTCTCCATTTCTAGCTGTCAGTCTGTCTGTCTGCTTGTCTGCCCATTCATATGAGAGTTTGCTTTTGTCTGCATTGTTCAGCAAGAAGAAACTTGATTTGACATTGATTTGTTTGCCAGCTTCAATTTGCTGCTGTTGCTGTTGTTGTTGTTGTTGTTGTTGTTCCTCTTTATAATCAAGATTTGCTTTACACAAAATAAATGGATTTATGCTTAGCCATAGATCCAAGGATTAAAAAGGACAAAATCCCATTTGGTTCGCATCGATGGGCGTATGTGCGTGTGGCCAAAACGTTTGCATGTCGAACTTCTTTAGCTGGCAATTAAATGATTATGTTTAAGGGAAATACAATAGAGAGCGTGAGAGGGAGAGGGAGAGAGAGAGAGAGAGAGAGAGAGAGAGAGAGAGAGAGAGAGAGACTATCCTCTATAGTGAGCGAAGTCGTTTATATAACTAACTCTTGTAAATAAATAATTTATAATCAAATATTTATGGAAAAATTAATACATAGATAAAGAAACAAGTAAACAACATATAAGAGAGAAATAGACTTGTTTATGTAACTAACTCTTGTAAATAAATAATTGAGAACAAAAAAATATATATATACATATATAGAAAAAAAAAATATAAAAAAATTAATAAATAGATAATGAAGCAAATGAAGAATATATAGAAAAAATACAACATTTTTTGTGTTTCCAAAAGGATTCTTTAGCAGATGTTAAGATTACAATTCTAGTTTATATATTATGTGACCTTATATCTATTATAAATTTGATAGGGCTTAAAATCTTTGGTATAAAATAATAAATATACAAAAATTATAGGGTATAGGTTGTTATTTATAAAAATCAAATCCATCTCAAAGCAGCTATCACATTGCTTTACATCATTGAACTCAAGATTAACTTGTGCTCAAATTATTTAAGCTCAATATAGATTTGAATTGCTTTCATGAAAACATGAAAGCAATTATCGATTGCTTGAAACAAATGCGATGTGAGCATGTTAAAAAAAGACCTTTAAGTCTCTAACTCTCTGCTTACGAGCAGGCAGACAGACGTAAAGGATTAGCTTGTCTCTACTGCTTATAATAATCAAGAATATACATAATTTTTAGAGTCCGACTCGTCTTTCTCTGTCTGCTACATGCACTTAAACAAAACCATTAACAAACTAAATTTGATTAAAATATTGTATATTTTTGTTGTTGTTGATGGGATAAAATATTAATAAAAATTTAGAATTTATAATTATAAAAAGTTTTTGTTATTATTATTTATGCACTTTTTTTTTGTTAGATAATTTTGATTTTTTAGATATTTATTTATTTTGGAGTGATTTTTTTAACAATTAAATCATATAAAGTTTCGCAGTCTAAAGTCTCTTATTCTTTTATGCCTTTCTATGCGATTTTCATGTAATCAAAGAAACAATTACTAAAATGAACTACTTTAAACAACTCACGCAGCTTCAAAAGTAAAAATATGTTATGCGTTTAGGCAAGCTACTGCGTCTTATTAAATATCGCCTTTCTATGCGATTTTCATATAGTCAAGTCATAAAATAAACTACTTAAAACTACTCAGACAACTTCAAAAGTAATAAAATGCTATTAACCAAAGCCCATTTAAACTAATGCCTCCCATTAAGCCTTTCTATGCAATTCTCATCATAATCATATTAAATGTAATTCGCTAGCAAAATATCCGATGCTCCTTAGACATATTTAATTAAATGATGTGATTTCAATTAACTTTTATCTTTGCACAACTTGCAGGACTCACATCGAAGTGCTCAAAGTGCAGTAGCTGCGTCCTGTGGCTACCGAATGTGACATGGCAATTGCAATAAATTGCAATTGAAATTGAAATTGCCATATTGATAGAGATAGGAGGCGATTGGAGGAGAGCGAGAGAGAGAGAGAGAGAGAGGGGACGACGCGCATACGCCAAGGCGCCAAGGTGTAAGCCTGGTGCAAGATATTCGCCAATCTGTGGACGCGCCTACGTTCGCCACGGCCCAATCGGGCCAGTGGTGGCGGCTATCTGCTGACGGGGACAAGTGCGGCGCGCGAGGATGAGCTGCTGGGCGTGACAGGTGGACGAAGGAAGCGGCTTGACATAGTGCCCGATGATTGGAGGCAAAACGATGATGCTAGAGCAGCAGCTGCTGCCAATGGAGCCCATGGCGGTGCTGCCGCTGCTAGTTCTGCTGCTGTTGCTTCAGTCCCAGTTGCTGGCAACGAGTGTTTAATTAATGTGACGGACTTTAGTGATTTTCAAGAGGCAACTGAAACTGAGCGGCGGACCGAGCAGCCGGTCGCTGTATTGCATGTGCCAAGCATAACGACCACAAACATCAACAACAACAACTTGAACAACAACAACAACACCAGCAACAACAATAACAACAACAACAACAATAACAACACCAACAACATGTCACGCATTTTACAGCCTCGTTATCGCTTTCGTGATCTGCTGCTGGGCGATTTCTCATTCAACGATGATGGCGAAAGGTAAGTACAAAAACTGTCCATCTACTAATTGAGCCAAGTTTGCTTTACTTGTTTTATATTATATTACACACACACACAGTCACACAGTCAGTGACAGCTGTGTGCTTTTCCAACTTAGTTCTGCTAAAGCTTAACTACACACCAAAACATCGTAATTACAAATATATTGCGTATACGCCTGGTCGTCGCCTGGCAGCGAACAGCAGCAGCTGCAGTCGACGACTTTTTATGCGCTCGCTGAAGAGCCTTATGGGCTAGCACTTGAAGTGTGTAACACATTTGGGGACTGTTGTATGAATAATATATTTATCTTTATGGGAATATGTATGTGTATAAAGTATATATATATATATATATATATATATATATATATATATTATATATATACGGCCAGCTCTATAGCCAAGCTTCTTTAAGTGTTGGCAGCTAAATGCTTGCGGTCTTTCGTTTTTATTTATTTATTTATTTTTGAGGTATTTTCTAATTCGATAGAGAAGTCTTTGGTCAAAACATTTTTATAATAAATATAAATGTCATATAAATAATAGCATAGATATATATAAATATTTATAAAATAAATAATATATATTAAATAAAAAATATTTTAATATATAATATTAAAATTAAAATTATATATTAAAAATATAATAAATAAAAAGTATAAAAATTAATAAATATAATAAATAATACATATAAAATATAATAAGATTATTTATTTATCTATTTTTTAAAGTGTTTTATTCAAAAAGAATTTAATGCACTCGTGTGAAGGTAAAACATGTATAAATATAATAAATACTAAATACGATAAATAAAATATATATTAGAAAAATATAATAAGTGATATAATATTTAATACCTAAAGTTAATGATAAAAAATTATTTTGAATTTATAAAAAATATAAATTTATTTTTTTTTTTCATTTTCAAGAAGTTAAAAATAAAAAAATTATTTTACTGATATACTTATTTTTGTTTATATAATAGTTACTTGATGAAAAGTATAGAGAACTGAACTTAATGAATTTATATGAATTTATATACAAAATCAATTTATTTCATATATTTATAGCAATACTTCTACTTTATATCTGTTCTGAAAGGAATGTTTAATACCTAAAGTTAATGATAAAAAATTATTTTGAGTTTATAAAAAATATAAATTTGTTTTTTTTTTTTCTTTAAAGTTAAAAAAAGGAATATTATTTTACTGATATACATATTTTTTTTATTTTTTTTTTAAATTTTTTTTATAGAGAACTGAACTTAATGAATTTATATATAAAATCAATTTATTTAATATATTTATAGCAATACTTCTACTTTATGTCTGTTCTGAAAGGAATAAACATTGCTTTGCCCAAGTCCCTCTATTATAAATAGCTAATTAAACAAGAACCTATTCCTCCCCATATCCCACTATTCTCTTCATACAAAAACTTAACTATAGAGTACATGAGTTTTCGGCTTTGTTAAATGTTTAATTACGATTGCTTAGCGTCTTTTTCGTTCAACGTAATTGCAATTAAATGCGGACTAAAAATAATGTTAATTGCATTTGCTAACTGCACAAACAGGCTGGGCGTAGCCTAAGTATTCATATACATAATTTATGACACTTTTGCCTCAGATCGATTTATTGATTCTCACTTGACATGCTTACAGGGCGGGGACAACATTGAGGTATTAGCTGTCTGTGTCTGTATGCATGTATGTGTGTGTGTGTGTGTGTCTGTGTGTGTGTCTCTGTGTGTGTGAGTGTGAAATATGTGGACGCGCCTTGGTTCAATAATCGCGCACTTTTGTCATCAATTATTTACCAACTGCAAATGGCAAAATGTGTCAGTGCCGTGTCCGGGCCTGATATGGTTTTAAACGCGTTACCCGTAGCGATGACCCTCAGCGATGACGGACCAAACACGTCAGGAGCTGACGGACAGCCAGACAGACGAACGGAACAATTGAAATCCAAATGAATGAACGAAAGCGAACCAGAGAATTTTGAATGGCAAACGATTTGTTGATACCAAGAGCTTTTATTGAATTTTAAAAGTTGGTTAGGCAAATAAATTATTTATAAAGAATTAGATAAATATTTGGTAAATAATGGAAAAACTGCTACAGAAAATAGAAAAAGTAGAAATCAATTAGATAAATATTTGGTAAATAATGGCAGAACTGATAGAGAGGACAGCTAAAGTAAAAATTAAAAAAAAAAACGACAAATATTTCAAAGCGCGTTAAAGTTTGCTGAAGGAAAATAAAAGCAATACAATTTATTTAAAGTATATTTAGCTCGAAATTAATAAAGCTTTAGATTTATTAAAGCAGATTAAAGCTTCAGTAAGCGAAAAGTGGAAAGCTTTAGCATAATATATATATTAGTAAGTAAACAAGAATGTAAATTAATTTAATTAATTTAAAAGTCCAACCAAAAGAAATTAAAAATTTAAAAGTAGATCAAAGAATTTTGATTAAAATAAATATAGTAAAACTAACTTCGAGTCAACTTAAATTAATTGTAAATAAATAAATTAAAATCCGCCCTAATGCATATCACAGCTTTTTAAAGTTTGTACAGTTTTCATAAGTACATTAAATTTTAATTTATAATTAATATTATAAGGTTAACAAATTTATTGATTTATTGGTACATTTGAATACATCGCTATAAACAAAGAAAAATTTTAGTTGGGCGTTATATATTAAAAACCAAAAAAGTTTGCATAGTATAGAATTTGTAATTGAATACAAAATTTAGAAATGCTTACCTAGTCTTACCTTTTTCAAGTCAAGAAGGTAAAATAAGTGACTCAAATTTCGAAATTTACAATCAACGAAAAATATATAAAATGTCATCGCCTTTATGGCCAATGTCATTTGATACAAGTTTGCTTAGTCGCTTTCGCGTGTGTTTTGGAACTGCAAACAGAACCCAAATAGTATATGCTTCGTACTAAACTTCCCATGCCATGGACATCCTCCATTCACAGCAGTCCAAGTGACAGCTCAACGAATTTGAATCCGTGTGCATAAAACAAATCGATATTCACAGATTTTATTTGGATTCTATTCCAAAGTGCAATCGATGTCACCAGAAATAACACAAAACGAGAAAGCTAAAAAACAATTAGAAGTGCAATGGGAAAACCCGAAAAAAAATCCAATTCATTTTCATTCATTTTAGCTGTTTCCTATTGTTATATTTCCACATATGTGTTGACAGGGTCAATCATGATGCGGAGGCCAAGATTAAAGTGGCTTTGTGGGAAAATAAAAAACCATTTAGCTAAGCTGTCGTATTTTGCATATTCAAATCAAATTTTCCAGTGATTGAATTGAAAAGAATTTAAAAAAAAAATTATTTAATTATTTACCGTAGGTAAACTGAAGAAGAGTATAGACGTACTAATCTTTAGCATAGTCATGTCAGTAACATATATATATAAATATATATACATATTGACAACAATTATTAGCTAATAAATTTTAATTATAATAATAATAAATAAACATTCGTAAAATAAACACTGACATGCTCATTATTATTAATACGCTTAAAATGTTATCTAAACATGCACCTAACATGCACTTAACATACTGTTAACGTACCTAAATATAGCATAGACGCACACATAAACCTTCTGAACAGCCAGGTGTGAATGTTATCAAATAAATTCTCAGAAAATTGTAAATATCTTTCATAAAGTTTATTCATTTAATCAACTTAATTAACACCTTGACATGTCAGCAAATTCAAAATTTTGTAGCTCAACTTTAGGTAAGTCTTTGAGCTGAGCTGCCAGCCTTGCCTATCTGTCTGTCAAATATTTGACTGCCATCTTACCATTCTAACTTTAACAGTTATTTTGTATACAAATTAGACATTTAATATACAATTCTAAGTATTCCTATCTGCTAAAGTCCTACGCACACGTTAAGCTTGCTTGATATACGTAGCTAACCCCAAAAAATGTTGTATAACAACTTACGTCATTTGCCTGGCGGCCCCAACTAATCCGACAATTATTTGGCCATTAACTGAAGAGCAAAAGTGTGTGTCTTCCGCATGTGTGCATCATTTTAATGTGAATACATTTTAATTAGTTTATAAATGCGCCAATTCCATTTTGACAAGCGGTTGACAAGCGGCTGAAAGACGGACAGCCGAACTGAGGGAATGGTTAAAAAAAAAAAAAACGTTAAAAGGTGTGTTTAGGTACCTGGAAAAAAATGCTATTGTGTCTGACTATATATTTATCAGTAGGTGCGTAAATATATATATAATTATCTGTATCTGTATCTATGTATCTGTATCTATGTATCTGTATCTATGTATCTGTATCTGTATCTGTATCTATGTATCTGTATCTATGTATCTGTATCTGTATCTGTATCTGTATCTGTATCTGTATCTGTATCTGTATCTGTATCTGTATCTGTATCTGTATCTGTATCTGTATCTGTATCTGTATCTATGTATCTATGTATCTATGTATCTATGTATCTATGTATCTATGTATCTATGTATCTATGTATCTATGTATCTATGTATCTATGTATCTATGTATCTATGTATCTATGTATCTATGTATCTATGTATCTATGTATCTATGTATCTATGTATCTATGTATCTATGTATCTATGTATCTATGTATCTATGTATCTATGTATCTATGTATCTATGTATCTATGTATCTATGTATCTATGTATCTATGTATCTATGTATCTATGTATCTATGTATCTATGTATCTATGTATCTATGTATCTATGTATCTATGTATCTATGTATCTATGTATCTATGTATCTATGTATCTATGTATCTATGTATCTATGTATCTATGTATCTATGTATCTATGTATCTATGTATCTATGTATCTATGTATCTATGTATCTATGTATCTATGTATCTATGTATCTATGTATCTATGTATCTATGTATCTATGTATCTATGTATCTATGTATCTATGTATCTATGTATCTATGTATCTATGTATCTATGTATCTATGTATCTATGTATCTATGTATCTATGTATCTATGTATCTATGTATCTATGTATCTGTATCTATGTATCTATGTATCTATGTATCTATGTATCTATGTATCTATGTATCTATGTATCTATGTATCTATGTATCTATGTATCTATGTATCTATGTATCTATGTATCTATGTATCTATGTATCTATGTATCTATGTATCTATGTATCTATGTATCTATGTATCTATGTATCTATGTATCTATGTATCTATGTATCTATGTATCTATGTATCTATGTATCTATGTATCTATGTATCTATGTATCTATGTATCTATGTATCTATGTATCTATGTATCTATGTATCTATGTATCTATGTATCTATGTATCTATGTATCTATGTATCTATGTATCTATGTATCTATGTATCTATGTATCTATGTATCTATGTATCTATGTATCTATGTATCTATGTATCTATGTATGTATGTATCTATGTATCTATGTATCTATGTATCTATGTATCTATGTATCTATGTATCTATGTATCTATGTATCTATGTATCTATGTATCTATGTATCTATGTATCTATGTATCTATGTATCTATGTATCTATGTATCTATGTATCTATGTATGTATGCATCTATGTATCTGTATCTATGTATCTATGTATCTGTATCTATGTATCGTATCTGTATCTATGTATCTGTATCTATGTATCTGTATCTATGTATCTGTATCTATGGATCTGTATCTATGTATCTGTATCTATGTATCTGTATCTATGGATCTGTATCTATGTATATGTATTTGTATCTCTATCTTTATCTGTATCTGCATCTGTAAATGTATCTATAAATGTATATGACCTATTGAAACTCTGTCCCTTATAGATAATTTTACTTTACCATATCCCTATAGTTATAAGATGTCCGATCCCTAGACAGGCAATTGATTTACTTCTTTCTACCGTTTTCTATGAAACTCCTCTGGGAAATATACGTTTGCCCATTCGTTTACAATCTCAGCGATTTCAATTTCCCAGCTTAAAACAGAACTTGAATTGTCTAGAGATTGTGACAATAACAAATTTATAGACATCCTTTTCATTTGGCTGGACAGCTAGCTGGCTTTGCAGCTGGGATCAGGAAGACGAACAGGATCTTGAGCAGGAAGCAGGCGCAGGACAAATGCTTGACAGCTTAAGGCACGTGTAAATTGTTTAAGCTGTTTAAATATTGCAAATATTAGTTGCGCATACGCCCCCTTGTGTGCTCCCAGCGGGGCCATAAGGTAACGTTTGCTGCGTATGTGCTGGCCATAAAATGCCTCTGTGTATGTGTGTGTGTGTGTGTGTGTGTGTGGGAGCCTTTGTGTGCGTGTGTGCGTGTCGTGGCACACAAAATCATATTTTGTTGCCAATGCTCGCCCTTTTGCATTTAATGTGGCGTAAATATTTTAATTTTTTATAAGCCCCGAATTGCTCAGCTGACTGCGACGTGCGTAAGTGGCCGTGGCAGTTGCCATTCTAATGCCACGTTGTGGCCCCAACCACTTGAGCAGCCTCTTACCTCAGCACCACCACCACCACCACCACCACCACCGCTTGCCGCAAAACTAAAAGCTGCTCGCCGCGCTGTTGTGGCACATGCCCCACTTGCCTTATGAATGCCTGCACGTCCTTTGTGCGATAATGATACCTTGTCCCAATCTGATCACATTTTGTTTTTTGAGAATTTGGTGCAAATTTGGCTATACATATATGATTAATATACAGCTGAATATTATTTAAATTTTTATAAAACCTATATTATTAACAAAAAAAAAATATTAAAATAAAAAAATATTATAATAAAAAAATAATATAATAAAAAATATTATAATAACAAAATATTATGATAAAAAATATTAAAAAACAAGAAAGTGAGAAAGCGAGAAGGAAGTAACAAATGAGATAGTGATAAAAATAATGTGAGAGAGGGAGAATGAGAAAAAGAAGGATGGATAGAGAGAGTAAGAAAAATTATGAAGTTAGACATCAGGAGAAAGAGACAGAGATAAGGAAATAATGGTCGAATGGAGGGATAGAGCAAAAGAGAGCAACGAAAAAAAGAATGAGAGCAAGAAAGAAAGGGATAGAGATGGAAAGAAACAGACATTGAAATAAAGTGAGAGAGAGAGAGAGAGAGAGAGAGAGAGAAAGAAGGAATAAACGAAAGAAAAGCAGATTAAGAAAAAAAGGAAAAAATTGATAGATATGTAGAATAAGAGAATGTAGAATAAGAAAAAGGTAGAACAAATAAATCTAGACCCCTTTATGAAAAAAAAAATCCAATCAAAAACACACTCAAGCATTAGTCTATTAAAAAAAAATTTTTAAAAATAAAATTTGGGTTTTTAATATTAAGTTCTTTGTTTTCAGATTCCTTTGAAAAATCGTTTACCAACACTAATTGTTTTTTCTTATACTTCAACAATTTAATCAAATTTTATTAATTGCCCAAACAAAATTTTTGTATAAGTATTTTAAATATTTTAAAAATTTATAATGCTCAAATTTAACAAAATTGTTATGAATTATCTTTTATACGATTTCCCATAGATCTTATTTAATTAATTTTACTTTTCCAATATTAATTTGTAAGAAGTTTCTTTATCCTTTATATATCACATAGGTATATCGTATACATTTTCCACACTTTCTTTTGCAATATATCAAAGAGTATACACAATTTCCCCTTGAGCACTTGTCACACATCTGTAAGCCTTGTTCCTTGTGGGCTTAAAGGCTTTGTGGCACCTTTTGTGGCCACCCTTTTTGGGCTTTGGGCTTTGGGCTTTGCCTGTCGCGCTTTGTTTTTGGGGCACGTTAAGAAAAGAAGGCAAAGCAAAAGCAGCATCAGAAAAATAAAGTATATATTTAATTTATATACTCGAAATGCGCTGTTTTGTGTCGTCGATGCTGACGACAGCGCAAAAGATTTATGTGCATGGAAAATGCAAAATTTTATGGCTTTAATCCTAACACATAAACTATGCAGAGAATGTGCCCCAGACTCGTCCAGCATTTAATTGCCCCTCCAACTGTCTGAAAGGTTGCTCGGGCCGTTAAATTATGAAATGTTATAAAATGTTTTGCTTGTTAAATCTGACGATAAGTGCCTAATTAATCTCGGCAGACCCTTTGCGCCTTGAAGGTCAATCCTAATTTTCGAAAAATTTTCTCATGGCTCAACACAAATATCTCATAAGTTATATATAAATATTTCCACTTGGGCTTCATTAGCAGGCCAACAAATTGTTGCACAACAGATTTTTCACGGCCAAGTGCGCACTTGAAATGATTTGGAAAATATGTTGACGCTCACAAAGGAAAATTGCTGGCAAGATAAGTGAAAATGTTCAATTAAGGTTATACAAGAGATGAAGGAAAAAAAAAATAAACCAAGAAGAAAATATAAGAAAATGCTTTTATACAGAGATCAACAGTATGGAAAAAAGGGTTCTGAACACAGCAGACGCTGCTTAATACAGCGCAAAGTTTCCTCATTATAACTAAGTAAGGGTTGGTAATATATACATACATACATACATAGTATATATCCAGCCAGACAAAAGCCAGCAGAAATCGCCGTCAAGGTAAATGGTAGCGTTTCCAGGTAAAAGATGCTGCGGCTGAGTAATGGCAAATTACTTACTTGTTTTTCCTCTTCTTCTGCTTTCGTTTTTTCGCACGTTTAACACAATTTTGTGTAAACAAGCGCGTGGCAGTAAAAACAAAGTAGAAAAAATAAATAAAAGGGGGAAAAACAAGCATAGGAAAATCAAAGCAAAGCGGATGTCAGCGAAGATTAAATGCTCTAGCCTAAAAAAAAAAGCGATTGTGGTAAATGATATTATGAAAGAATGAAAATAAGATTTTGGTTATTATCTCTTAAATAAATATAAATATTCCTTTTAATATAAGTATCAATAATTCCTTTAAATAACTTGCAAATTTAATATCTGTGAGTTAACATAGCGTAAGCAGTGTACTGTTAAGCTTCGTCGATTGCTTACAGAGCTAAGCTGTCAACATTTAAGTTTCAAGCGTGTTAAGCCGCATGGTTAATTTTAAGCTATTAATTGTGCTTTACACATTATTTGATTGCGATTATATTACAATTAAATGTTTTTAGAAGTGCTGACAGCTTAAGGAATTATTTTTTAGACTAAAATTTGACTGCAGCAAAATGATGCACATAATGAAGATATGAAAAGTGCTGTATAAGCAACGTGGCCAAATTATTAAACTGCAGCAAGCTCTAGCATTGTTATAAGCACTTAATTGTCTTGACTCACTTAACATTTCGTTTCTTAATTAACTTTGTAAACTATGCAATTAGTGAACTTTTGCAACTTTTGCCGTAGCAGCCATTTTGCATTTACCACCAACAACTGTAGGACTATCGATATGCTCGATCAATGTTATGCTCAACAGGTGCTGTGAGAAATGCATTCTCTGTTAAATTATGCAGCGCAAGACTGTTAAATGAAGGCTTAACAGTGGCTTACTCAAATGTAACTGCTGTTAAGTTATGTAGCAGAGCAATGTAATGTTGGGCAGCTATGCTGACTGTTAAGGCAGTTAAACTTTGCCACAATTATAAATAATGATAATATTTACATTATTTACTTAACTTTTAAATATATATTAAATAATATATAAAAACGATTTTTATACTCCAAAGCTAGAGTATTTACAAAGGTTGTAAAGAAAAGCCAACACTTGACACCACTTAACAGCAATTTGCTAGCATCCTTGTTTGGTTTTAAGAGACTTGGCCATAAGCGTGCCTTAAAGTGGCTTTAAGTTTGGCCACTGTGCATCCGCCAAAACTAAAACTTGGCTCCTATAAATTCTGAATCTTATATATGCGATGCAAGCCAAAAACTTGCAACTTTTGACAGTTATTTTGTTGTTGTTGCTTTTACTCTTAGCCATATACATATGTGTGTGTGTGTGTGTGTGTGTGTGCTTGGGTGAGTGTTTGAGCCAGACATTCGCAGTTAATTTCACAAATCCACAGAGCACTCGTGTAATCATAAAACTTTGAACACTTCGGGGCTGCGTCAATCATTTGCATAGCCCTCGACTCCTCGACCCCTTGTTTTACCGCTACGGAGGAGTAACATGCAGCGTAATCCCTTCAGTAATTCCCGCTGTCTGTTCATAATGAATGCATTATGTGAGCTCACTGGCAGTTGGTGTTTTTGTGTTGCCCTACCTAGAGATATTGTAGAAAAGGTAGCTTTATTTTTGGTAATATATATTATAATAATATTTTATAAGGTAAATTTGGGTTCTACTTGGATTATAATCTGAAAAATTATTGAAGGTGGAATTACTTGGAGTATAGTCTAAAATAAGAAAAAAATAAAAAAATAAAATATATATCAAAAAAATTATATAACTTGCTTTCTAGGATTGACATCTTTCAGACCATATATGTATATAGATATAGAATTTATAGAATTCGGCCAATGTTTTCAATCTAGATATATTTTCTAATGAAAACATTTTGAGATTTTTATTAGGAATATAAAAATTATGAAATGATATATTATATATTATTATATAATAATATAATGTTATGTTATATAATATATACATGTTAATAATATACATATTATATGCATAAGGAAATAATTATATCATATAATCATTATTTCAAATATAAAATGTGATATAATGATTTAATATCAGATTTTATTATCATTTTATATTATAAAATACTATATTATATCTTTTCATGACTATCATTATATCATATTATTTCATGATTTTTATTTTTATAGTAAAAAATAAAATATATAAATGATACCAAATTAAAAAAAAAAAGAAGCTATATAATAGCCTGGATGGATAAATAAGAGCTAAACTAGACCAGGAGAAGATCAACACTATATCAGAAGAATTTCATTGCAGTTACTGTTGAGAGCTTAAAATAATAAATCTATAACATAATTATTTTTTCCCCTTTTCTTTGATTAATTTCTACAACCTATGTAATATTTCCCCCAATCTCCAATATTACTTATGCTCATTTTCCTTTGATGTGTCGGGAACACGTTTAAGTTGCAAATCCTAAATAAGTCCAAGGTCATAATTATAAAGTAATAATGAATGAAATACAAATTTCCCACACTCACGCACTCATACATATAAATACACACACTCACACTACTATTTCTATGAGCATTTCTGCGCTTTGAAGGCAGAGCTTGAAGTGGGCAAACGGTAATGAAGATGGGAAGTTAGAAGTGCACTCGCTATCTCACTATCTCGCTCGCACGCACCTGAACAGCTCTGCATTTGGCATGTGCTGGTGTGTGTGTGTGGGTGTTTACATGCGTAAGTCTATGTGTGTGTGCGTGTGTACATTGATGTGCAAGCGGGCAAAAATGTTGTATTATGCATAGATTAAATGCTATTTATAGCTGATACACACAGTGTTGTGCAATTCAGCCCCAAACTATCCGTCCGTGTGGTTGCGAATATATAATTACGTAACAATGCGAATTAACAGCTGTTAAGTTGCTGCAGTTCGTTGTTGTGGGGTTTTATAATCGTTTTTCATCGATCCAGTTGAATGCATTTTATATTTTCGCTTTAATTAATTTCTTAACTTTTCCCCTTTGGCATTTTGGCGGTGCAAATTGTGTGTTAAATTGACTGCTGTTGAATTTTTGATGTAATTATGCAGCTAACATATTAAAATAGTTGCTTTTATATTGTTTATCTCAAATTTATTTACATTTGCAGTCTGCTATGTAAACTATGCAACTTAACAGTTTGTTTATTTGGATAAACAACGCTACGCTGTTAAGCCTTCATTCCCTGCAGCTGTTAATGGCTAACTAACATTGCTCCCCATTCCAACTTAACATCACTAAGCCGCTGCTAAGGCTTAGCATTGCAGTCTTCCACTGCATAACATAACCGTGACTGCATTTCTCACAGCACCTGTTGAGTATAACATTGATCGGGCATATCGATAGTTTTGCAATTATCGGCGAGCAAAATACGACGCGTCTGCCGCGACAAAGTTAATAAATTTTCGCTAATTGGTCAATTTGACAAAGTTAAAAGTGTTGAATGTTGAGTGAAGTGTTTAAGGTGAATCAAGTTAAATTCGGTCAAGCGAAAACACAACCATGGCTTACAGCACAGCTGGAAACTTCTGCAGTAAGAAATTTGGACTGCCCTCAGGTGAGCACGCGCCATTTTAACAACATTTTCGGCGGACATTTCTGTCGAGCCATCAAATCTTCACTTTGGTATAATGAAATTTTCTATTTGCGGACTAAAGAGTTTTAGCGGTGCGCATAAAATTTGCATAAAATCGTGGCCGCATCAAGTGCGGCGTTTATGTTTACTGCACGCCACAGTCGCTACAAAAAGTATGCACAGACAAAAAGTAAAAAGTTAGCGATCCATTTCAGTCAGTCTGTCAGTCCGTCACTCTGTCAGTCACGCAGTCAGTCAGGCAGTCCATCAGCTAGTCAGTTAGTCATTCAGTCTGGCAGTCTAGCAGGCAGCCCACAGTATCCTTCAGTTCCACTTGGCTTGGCCTGATTCGGTTTGATTCGGTTTGATTTCGAATTCAAAAGGATATCCGCTTCGCTGGGCTGCCGTGTGCCTAGCTACCCAAGGAAGCGCACACAAAAAAATAAAATAAAACAAATATTGTGCAGGAGAGTGTGGAAAACACACGACTTGCTCATACCACGCACATAGCCTTGAGTTGCTGTGTAATCAGTAGCTGTGCTACTTCTATTGCAGTATGAGCGCTGACTTCTTAATTAATTTACGTGTCGATAATCTATAATATATATAATCTATATTTGTGGGTCATAGAAATGATATCCTTTTTCATGTGTTACACTTCAAAATACCTTTTAAATTCTTGTAGACATATTTGTAGGGTTGAATCTAAACTTAATTAAAAATAATTGGAAAAATGAATGTCTTATAAAATAAAATATATTTTTATAAACATCTATATATATTTTTTCTATTAGTAAAAAATAATAGCATTTATAAATACGTATCTAAAATTTATTTGTTAATATTACAATATACATTATATTAATACTTCCATCAAATGCTAAAAACTTTAAATAAATATAAAAATTATATAAAAAAAATCATATAAAAATTAAAAAATATAATAAAAAATAATAAAATAAATAAATAAGTATGAAATATATAAAAAAAACTTAAAATAAATATCAAAATTAAAGAAAAATCATATAAAAATTAAAAAATATAATAAAAAATAATAAAATAAATAAATAAGTATGAAATATATAAAAAAATGAATAAAAAATAAGCAGCGTTAAAAGCTATAAAAATTAAAAAAAATAATTAAAAAAAAAAAAAAAAAATTGGCAACCTTAAATAATAATATTAAATTTTTAAATAAAAATAACCATATGCTTTTAATTATATCATTAATTTAATATTTTAAATATTAATTTTATATGAAAAAAAAAAAACTAAAAAAGCTAAACAAGTTTATAAATGATTTTTATAAAACAAACAACCAAAAAAGTATTCTATATTAAATTACATCGATATATCTCTTATATATTATATCTGATATTTAAGTACTATGGTATATAGTATGTAATATTAAACCCATCTACCCCTTACTCCATTTTCTCAAAATGTTCTACAGAGTATCCAATGCCAACCGAAAACGTAAACCGAACTTGCAACGTCGACGTTTGCTCAGAATTGAATAGTCGAATAGCCATAGCCATAGCCATGGTACGACTGCGGTCTCTGTTCCGAGTAGGCGTATCCGTGACAGACCGTTTCCATCGAAATTTCCCACGTAATTGATAAATTTGTGAAAATGAGGCTCGAGGGTCGTTCATGCGTGCGCCAATAATTAAATATTTAACTGCCTAAATCATTTCTCTGTTGGCTTGGCTTTCGCCAAATGACAATTTCCCAATGTTGCCTAGCTAATTTGCGCATATTCCTCTTTTATTTATTTATTTTTATATTTTCTCATTCTCTTGGCCGGCCACCAAACACAATGAGAATTTGTCAAAATATATTGAAAGGAACGCTCCTACACACAATAAACTGGCAAAAGCAAAGCTATTAAATGCGTCATTGAGCAGAATTCCATGGAGAATGGCGACGAAAAAAATGAAGAAGAAAACCAAAATTAAATGAAAAAAGAAAAGAAAACTCAACTTTAATATTGTATTTTGATTTTTCCTTTTTCATCTTTTTTCAATTTTTTTTTTTACTTATTTCCTGCTGCCTCTTTTTTTATCGCCTCGGCTCGTTCATGTTTCATGCTACGTTTGGCGTTTGCCAAAAAACAACAACAACGGCAACAAAAAAGTTGTCAGCTCGCTAAGGTGCTCCATACGTACACAAGAGCAAACACACACACACACACATACATATGTACATATTTCTGAACATATACATATATACAATACATATTACACACCTATGCCTTTGTGTTATGCTGCACTGTGGGCGAATCGGAAATTTTTCAAGGCATAAATTTGACATACGAATGAGCAAATTTTTTTAAATTTGAATATTGTTTTTTAAGTACTTATGTTTTTCCTCTGTTCCCAATAATATGGGAATATGTATATATGAATATGTATTTGAATATTATTAAGAATTGTTTTTAGTTCTGAATTGAAAAAATATATGTATATGTTTAAAGTACAGTCCTTAAAATGATTTAAAAGTATATAGCATACAATTTTTTGAAGTTGTAGCTTTAGGCTCTATCATTTCTTAAACTCAAAATATGCAAAATAAATACTTATAAATTTTAATAATTTTCTATTAAAATTTATTTATATATTAAAAAAATTTAATAAAACAAAAAATTTTTTTAACAATAAAGCAAATGCAAAATTTTTAAAATGGATTAACAGAAAATTTTATTTTTAATTAATAAAAAGATTTACTTTTTATTTATATAATTAATATAAATAATTTTTTAATATAATAATAAGACCAACTTTTTAAATTAAATTACATTTGATCCATTTATTTTTTAAAATTTAAATGGCCAAAGAATTAATTTTATTGAACATTTTTTTTATAAATCACTTTAACAAGAAAAACCTCAGTTAACAGTAAAATAGCAAGAAAAGCTTGAGTTAACACCTGATAGCTTAACAGTGTCTAATCTGACTAACTACACTTTGCTAACACTTAAAATTAGAATCTATTAAAATAGATTTAATAATATTAAAGTAAATTCAACTTTATTCTATTAAAAACTGCATCAATGTTGCCCATGGTGCCTACATAAGTTCCGGAACTTTACTCATAATAGAATTTTCAAGCATTTGTTGCTTTTGCTGTTGTTGTTGTTGTTTGCTCTTTTCTGCCGGCAACCACAAATTGCCTTTTTCGCACGTTGATTGATTTTTAAACTTTTTTTTTTATTTTATTTTTATTTTTATATTTTTTTACTGCTGCACTCGACACAGGCGCATGCCGACGCACACTCGCACACCATCGCTCATACTCAAGGCACTCAAGGTAGTCGAAATCAAATCCAAATACAACAAATTTCTTATAAAATTGCCAGGGTAACAATTTCCAATAGTTTCAAGCACATAATTATTTATTTATACCCATTTTTTTTTGTTGCCCTTACCCCGAGTAGTAAGTAAATGTTCAGGTTATTGCTGTTGCTGTTGTTGCAAATGTAATAGGTCAGTGAGTAAGCCAAGAGTCCTGTTGCTAGCTGCCGTTCGTTATAAATATAAATAGCAATCGTATGACGTCGAGCGGAACATAAAAATAGAAGGCATCAGGTATAAGGCATAAGGCATACAAAAGCCGTGTTGAACGTGTATGGAAATACGATAACTCATAAGCTCCATTTGGGGGCAATTTGCTGTCCCATTGAGTTAAAGTTAATGCGACATTTGGGTATTCGCATAGTGTGAGTGTTATGAAAAGGGTTTCGGTTTACATTCATATATATATACTTATATTTATATATGATATATTTGTATGTACTCGCATTAATTGTTCAGCTCAATAATTGAATGATGAATATATGTATAAGCGACATTTTGAGTGCTGCACTCAATGATGAGGTAATACAAACATTTATAAAATGCTCATTCTCTGAATGATGTTATTATTCAGAATGATAAATAAATGCAGGTTATTTTTTGTATGTGATATTTAAGGGATTTCCTTTGAAGGACGATTATTTATTTGTTTTGTTTTAAAATGCTTTTTTATTTATTTTTATTTTAATATATAATTTTGAAAGGAGGATGAATTTGCAATATTTTAATTTGATATTTAAAAAAATATTATGAATGACAATTATCGCCAGTGTATATTTATTACAAATAGCAAAGAAAAAATTGAAAATTTATGTAAAAAAAATGTATGGGCTATAATTGCAAAATAATTGCAAAAAAATAGATATTTTCTTTATATATTTATATATATATATATATTTGCCAGTTGATTGCTGAGCCCCGAAATTTAAATACTTGAATTACATCAAATATCTTCAGTTAATCGTTTCCAATTAATATTTCTTATATATTTTGTATTAACTAAAATTATATTATGATAATAGAACAATATATTTATTTAAATAAGATATTATTTTACTTCGAGAATAAAATTTCTAATATACAAATAATTAAACTTTCAAAAAAATAACTTATTTCAAATTTAAAAAAAATTTAAAAAATCCTTGGTATTTAAACTCTGCCCACAAGGTAGATATATATTATCTATGGTAACAAAATTTCTTATTGATATATTATTGATATATTAATAAAGAAATTTCTTACCATAGCTAATATTTATCTACCTTGTGGGCAGAGTTTAAATTTTCATATTTTCATATTTTTACATATATTCCTCGCTAATAGACTCTGCTCATACTCTACTGTAAAGCGCACTGTTAATGAAAATGCAGCTGCCCATACAACCCATATAAAATAGATTAAAATCAGATAATTAAATAGCTTTTAGTATAATTTGCAAGATAAAAGTATTCACATAGTGAACAGTCTTTACTGTTCGCATAAGTTAGATACCAACTGTTCACACACTTTTTTACACTTCGAATGTCCTGTCGACCAGTGAAGATTAACTAGTCTTTGGCCAGTTTCAATGGGTGCGTTGACAACATTTGTGACGCTTCAGTGGGGCTGAGTTAATGGCCAGCACAATTGTCTTTTAACATAATTAGCTGGCATTGTGCTTGCGGTCCCCTTTGTGGAGGCCAACAACGAGGTTTGTTAATTGCTGTGGCCGGTAATTAAAACAAAATTAAGCATTCCGCTAAATGGCACTAGACACGTGCGCTGTGTCTCTGAACTGCAACTTGATTGCTCAATAAGACGTTTGAGTATAAAAGCAAAATAAAGGGGAAATTGAAGAGAAAAAGAAAAAAAAAGGAGTGTTGTAAAGGCGTGAAAGCAGCGCAAACACTTGGCATGGCACACTGAGTGTGTGTGTGTGTGTGTGTGTGTGTTAGGGTGGCAAAGGAATACAATCAGCTTGGACCAATATTGATAGAGCTCTGCGAAAGCAAATGAAAGAAGTGAATGTGTGAACCAAGGAAACCTACATTTGAGATTGCTGAATACCCTAACAAAATAAGTATTAGATAAACTAATATATAATAATATAATAATAAATTGGAAAATATAAAATATATATACCAAAAAAAAAGAAATATATAAAATAAAAAATACAAAATTTTAAATATATATATATATAAAAAAGTATAGAATGAAAAAAATATAAAATATAAGGTAAAAAGTAAAATATAAAAAATAATATATAAAATATAAATTAATATATAATAATATAATAATAAATTGTAAAATATAAAATATGTATATAAAAAATATGAAATATATAAAATAAAAAATACAAAATTTAAAAAAATATATATATATATAAAAAGTATAAAATTAAAAAAATATAAAATATAAGGTAAAAAGTAAAATATAAAAAATAATATACAAAAAATAAAATAAAAAATTAAAAATTTTAAAAATAAATTATAAAATATCAGAGCACTGGAAAAGTTTTTTTTCAATATATATATTGAAACATTAAAATATGTTAGAAAAAACTTAAAATGGTTTTTGATGTTGAAAGTCTATTATTTTTATTTACAAAATATAGATTATGGATTCGTTAATTTGATATTTACATTTATCGATAACTTTCACATTTATGTGATATTACAGTAATCTGTTAAGTATAATTAGAATGCTTTAAATTGCAAAGTCAATAATTTTAATGAAAATATAAAGCAATTAATGATTTACTAATCTTTATATTTATCGATAGCCTGCAACTTGAATTATATTAATTTTAAATCAAATATGATTATTATTATATTTTTATATTTGTCAAATGATTGCAAATTAATGTTATTTTATATTTAAAAACACAACATTATTTTAATTGATTTTCAGTAATTTATTCTCCATTACAAACTTTAGTTTATTTGCTATTTCGCTTTTCCCCATATTACATCAATAAGACTTTAGTCAAATCTGCCCACTTTTGCCCATTGGGAAACTCTTTTTTCATAGTCTTCTCCCGTTTACAGAGTATCGTATAGAGATTATATGCACTCTCCGGCAAGTGTTGCAAGTCGTGAGCTTCTCTTTTATTTACTAACAATGTACCAATTTGGTGAAGAATATTTGCGGCATTTATCGCAAAAGTTTTCGGTATGTGGTGTGTGGGTGTGCGTATATATTTTCCTGGTCTTGATATATATATATATATATATTTGGTCGAGGTCGATCGATGGAGTAGAGGTTCAAGCAAACGCACTGAATGGGTTTTCATTAGGCACCGTCCCGCCCACACTTTGGCCACTCGAGTTGCTATTTAGTGGGGCTGTCAAGTTGACCTCTTGGCTGGCGCACATTGTATTGCCCGGCTGCTGTTTGGTTGGTTGGCCTGGCCTGGCCTGGACGTTTGCCCCCAATGCAATTTCCTAATGGAAAACAGTTTTAAATTTCCACAATCAAATGCATTGTATGAGCTGCCACAGAAGACAAGTTGCGGCAATGGAGCCGAACAATACAATTTTGCTATTGTTCTGTTCAGAGGAAAATTTCAGAAGTCGGACTCAGTCGGAGCAGACTCGGCTGGCTGCTGTCCCCAGCTCTGACATTTGAGCGCTAGCCCGTAGGTAATTCCAGGGACTCCACAGAGTCATACATCAATTACTGTCCCAGCAAATGGCGTTCAATTAGCTCAGGGCTCGGGCAGCAGTGCCGGAAGTCTCGACGTCTTCTTCGACGTATTTAAAATTTAACAAGGCTCAAGCAGCTGCACGTAGTTTTGTTTTGGGCTGGCCATTCCCAGCTCTGGGGAGCTCTGGCATTTTCGTCCTTTTTGGCTGCTGTCACGTTGGCCTTTTGCATAATTAAACCCCGGGCTAATTTATTTTTATTCCGCTCAGCATTTTAGCCAGATTTATTTGGGCCAAAAGAAAATGAACAAAAAACCGAACATTTTTTCGCATAGCCACAGTTAATTGATTTAATAT
The DNA here is from genome assembly GCA_035045345.1 of Drosophila hamatofila. NCBI lineage: Eukaryota > Metazoa > Arthropoda > Insecta > Diptera > Drosophilidae > Drosophila > Drosophila hamatofila. The sequence continues at coordinate 21,394,184 of JAWNPA010000012.1, read as the reverse complement.
TAAATTTCCTTACTCGCTCTCATGTGTTTGGGAACGAAGTCTCGACTAAATTCAATGTGTCAATCAAAATGCAAACAAACCCCAAGAGTCACAGAGAAAAGAATCCAAAGCTGAAAAAAATGTAATATAAATATTGATGTTTATAAAAAGTGTCGCTTGTTGGCGGGGAAAATAAAATGAAAAATGAAAAAATGCTGGAAAAACAGAAGAGCGTGAAAATTCATCAAGTAGAATATCATAAATATAGCTCAAGTCAAAGATATTTGCTTCTTTTTATTTATTTAATATAATTTATGTGCAAACTCTGTTTTGCCTAACTTATATTTATGTAATTTAGTTTTTTTATTTTGTTACGAATTTGAATTTTTTACATTTCCTACAAATGGCAACGCGTAGTCGCAGCTGTTGGCCACGTTTCTACGCGTCAATGGCAGCTGGCGCCAGTAGTTATCAAACAAGATGGAATGAGTTTCAGGGCAGAGAAATATGGAACGACTATGAAATGCACTTATGCAATGTGGAGAATCAGCTAGACTTAAAGTTGTGTTTTCAAGTTATGGTATGCAATTTTATTTTAATTATTTATATTTTCTAAAAATCATATATCAGTTGAGGAGAAAACAAAAATGGGAAAATCTGATGATTAACTGTATAATACATTGATCAGTCAAATCGAAAAACAGTCAAATTTGTTCAGAAAATAAATATTATCTGATTTTCCACGTCAATTACAGTGTATAATTTTTTTTTTTTTTATTTTAAATTTATTTTTTTCGCTACAAAATACACAAAGTTATTGTTAATATTTGTGACTATTATATTAAAATATTTACTACAAATATAAAATGCTAAATATATTTTTAAGTATGTGGATTTGTGAAACATATATTTTTTTAAACTTAAATTTTTTTATTTGCTGAGAAATGCCCACTTGACTTATGTACATATATATATAATAAATTATAAAATTTGTAAGTATATATTTTTTATGTATTTATTTTTATTATTATTTATTTATAAATTTTTTCTATATATTTGTATAGAAGGTACATAAAAACAATTTATATGTATTTAAAAAAATTAAATTTTAATAAAATTTAAAAATGATGTAACTTTATGTAAGACAATTGAAATTAAATCTTGAATACACTTGCGTTAGCTAACCCAACCTTTAGTAGTTTAGTGTATTTGATAAAAATATAAATAAGAAACCGTTGCAGCGGCACGAAATTCCAATTGGAAGCAACTGAAATACACGTTTTTTTATAGAAAAAAAAATGGATTATGATACAAAGAGCCATTGTGAGTGATGATTTTGATTAAATGAAAGGAAGCTAAAAACTCGTCAAGGTCTAAGCTAGTAATTTATATGCGGGTTCTCGTGGGCACAAAATTCTACCCAACGTGAAGGATTTTACACACACACACATATTAATATGCATATATTTTGTAGCACGTGTTTTTCCTACCCAAAATAAAAGAGAGAAAAGTCGAGCGCTGGAGTTGGGGCAGGTATTGGGTAACAGAGAGAAAAAACTGAATGAAAATGCAAGCTGACATCTTTTGCACTTTGTATTCAATTTACATGTGTATGAGCGAAAGGCAATTCACTTTTTATACTTTTTCTATATATATACATATATATAAACTGACAAATTCCATTTATGATATCTGATATAATAACTGTCAGAAACTTTTGCATTCAAGGGTCTAGCGAGCCATCTAATATCGTTTCTCTAAAAGTTTTTAGTCTAAACACTTTTGTCAACTGCTTTTTTTGTCATTGTTAAACTTTTAAATAAGTTTTTTATTTATGTTTATATTCGGTCAAATGCTACCGTTTTTTTTTGCTTGTTTACCAATTTGTAGGGTATATATATATATATATATATATATATATATATATATATATATATATATATATATATATATAAGTATATGCTAAAGCTTCTGGTATTCTTGCCTGTCCAGCATCAACAGGCAAACTGAAGAAATTTTATAAAAATAGCAAAAGTTTTGGTTCGTTTTGTTTGTGCTTACACAATTGTGAACCAGGTTTTTATTTGTTATTATACGCAACCAAAGACTAAATCAGCTCAAGTGTTCTTTCAGTTGTGTTCTTCACTTGAATAATATTTTCTAGTATCTTGTCTGTGCCTGATGAAAAATAACTTTAGTCGCATAAATATGCGCTTACTTGAAGAAACATATTTGTATAACTTTATTTATACAAAGCTTGTAGTGTGTGAGCACGTTAGTTGAGCAGCTTGTTTGCATTCGCTTTGAGCTGTTATTCATAGAAATTTTTATAGGAAGAAGAATATAAAGATAGCTATAGTATTTCTTTTGTAGTTCCATTGAAATTTTTCTTTGAATTGTCTAGAGTCTTAGTAGAGATTAAATTTAATAATATTATGATTATGTGAACTTGTTGTAGATGCTTATTAAATAATAAATACTCGTGTAGTAGCAAAGCGTAAATTATATTAAATATATAATTTTCAGTTGCAAATATTTATTTATATAATATATTTATCTTTCTGTGAAAATTAAACTTTTACTAATAATTTTTTTAAATATATTTTTTGTATTAAATATACAATAAATATATTTAATAGGCAATTAATAAAATATTTTAATTTAAATATTATTGACAGCTATAAATTTAAATTAAAATTTAACTTAAACTTTTTTACTTATATAATGTATGTAAATATATGAATATAAAGAATATGGGAACACAAAAAACCCAAAATAAAATTTCATAGTTAAATTTCTCCTAAATAAAATTGTAAATTGAAACGTGCAGAGAAATTTAAATGAAGTGTGGAAAAATGTTGTGCGGCAGTTAAGCATAAGGAAAAATAGGTTTACCAAGGTTTTAGGGCTTACATTAATTTTTTTTTCCCAAAGGAAGTTTTTAATTTCTTAAGAAAAATCTATGAAAGTTCTTAGACCTACATTTTTTTCTTGTCGAGACTCTTTGTGTGATGGTACCCCGCCTTCGTTCATTCTTGGATTTGCCCTCGATACTTGAGGCGAATTAAAGCTTATTCAATTCTAGTTTCTAGGTCTATTGTAATTTTAGTTTTTTTTTGTGTTTAAAAATATTAAATTTTTAGTTTTTTGGGGTATTCTAATTTGTGTTAACCTTTTTCATTAATGAACTTTTTAATTTTGAGCAGAGGTTATTTCGTATGGCGGTTAAAAGTATTTTTTTTTTTTTTTTTTATTAGATAGTAATAAACTTTTAAGAAATTTTGTTGTTAGTTGGTGCTCGGAAAAATAAATAATTTTATATAATTTTACTTCAAAAAAAAAAAAAAAAATATAACGAAATTCAGCTAAATATATTGTTATAATAATAATAGTAAATTGTTATTGTTAATTATAATAGTAAAAATAATTAAAAATACTTAATATTTAAATATAAATAAAATATAATAAATAAATAAACTTAATATATAAATTTAGTATATAAAATCTCTCAATGTTTGTTGCTTCAAACAAAAGTAATTCACCTAAATATGCGCTTCGCTTCCATTAGCCTAGCACAATTTTCTAAAAATCTTCTGCAGTATATGAGACATGCAAAACCGGAAAGAAATATGAAAAGAAATAGGAAAAAACATCAAAAATGTTTGTCTCATTGCCCGAAGGGTCGGGTCTGCTGTCTGATGATGTGCCCGAACAGAAATGGGATCTGATCTGTGTGTCTGCAGAGTTATTCCGTATGATATTTTTGCGGTTGACAGTTATGTTGTTTGTGTTGTTGTCGCTCGTCATTTTTCTGCTTTTTTTTTTTTGCATATAGTATTTACGTATTTCGTTTTCATTTGCAGTTTTTGCAATTTTGAGGCTTGTCTGCGGACAGCAATCTAAATTGATAAGCCCAAAGGACCTTGGCCAGCCCAGAGTCGAGGCTGCGTTCCGTTCTTTGTGCTGACATTTTAATTACAATTGTGTGGGTGTGTGTGTGTGTGTGTGTGTGTGTGTGTTGAGGTGGTGTGTGGTGAGTCCTGTGCTTGGAGACATTAGGCTGTTCAATTTACTGCCTGCCGAGACATGTAAATGCGTGTCAATGCGATTTAGGGAGTCAGACCGCGTGAGAGACGCGCACAGAATGCGCCTTCTAATTGGAATTGAAAGGACTCAAATGCCTGACAGAAGCATTCGCCACAGTCAGAGTCAAAGCCACAGCCAGAGCCATTCGGAACTCGTCCGAGCTGTCGAAACACTCAATTTTGGGGGACTAAACAACAACAACAGCACTTATCAGCATGGCCAGAAACATGTGAATGCCAGTTGCACAGGCTCTCGAGTGTGTGTGTGTGTGTGTGAGTGTGTGAGTGTGTGAGTGACTGAGGGACTACCCCTACTGAAGTATCTTTCACGCGCTTGTTTCTCCATTAAGCGTCGACAAATTGCTTACAGCATTGGTATGCCAAAAATTCATTTTGTGCCATATTTTGCACACATTCTAATTTGTTTTTATATTTATATATATAAACACACAATCTCACCAATACACACACACACACACATACACACAGACAGTGTTTAAGTGTATTATGTTGTCTTGATTGTGCGCTGCGTATCATTACAGGAAGCAGAGTTTCCTCATCGGCATCCTTGGCATTATCATCGCCTGCCTGCCAACGACAAATTGCAGGAAATTGACTACAAATTCACTTGACACGCACACACTCACACACACACACACAGTCACTTAGTGACACACACAGACAGAGGCACCCACTCAGCCCTAAGCATGGGCATTTAGTGTCATTTAATTCGCTTCTAACATTTTCATTCTCTTGTCTCTGGGATTTGACTTCTATCGTATGCATCTCTTGCATTGTCATCTGTCTCGCATTTCAATGAAGTATTTCAGCAAAATTTCACTCGAATTGCTCGAATTGCGAATTGCGAATGCTCTAAAATAACTAAGAGCTGGCTGCTATAGAGTGTTGAATGAGTAAAATCTTAATATATATAGAAGATAATGTTATGTGCGCAACTTAATTTGCTTTGAATTGATTTATTAAAAATTTATTTTTATTATTTCCTTTTTCTTAAAGATAATAAAGCTTTTTTTACTGAAAATAAAGATTAGCAATATTTTTATTAATTTCTTCAATTTATAAGAATTTTAAGTTATAATAAAACTTATGACTATATAAATTTTATTATAACTTAAAATTATTATAAATTGAACTTTATTATTTTTGCTTGGCGTTAAATTATATATACCTATTGATAAACCTTAACAAAATATAATGTTTAGAATTTATTATAGATTATTTCTGATATATATATTTTTTTATTTAGCTAATTAACTATAATTTTTTTTTTAAATAATTTGTTTATTGTTATTTTTTTTTATATATAAATTATAAAGTTATTATTATTTAAAAAAATATTATTTTAATATTATTTAGTATTTGTTTTTATAATCATATATTTTTATAATATATATATTTTTTTTATTCCATATAAACTTGATTTTAAAATAAATAATAATTTTTTAAATTTAGTTGTTATTGTTTTGTATATTAATGTTTTTTTTTTTTTTTTGTATATCAGATAACAGATTATAAAAAAATATTTGGTTTATTTTCGTCACAAACTTTTAATTATTATATTATTATTTAGACTTAAGGGAAGTCAAATATTTTTAAAGCTTTTACAATTTCAGGTCGAGTTTTCTTGGTAAAAAAAATTTACGTAATATTTAAAATAAGTATAAAATATTATCTGTGTATATTGTAAACTATGTCCATATAAAACCAATCACACTTAAATATCAAAAGAAATCAATGTGCCCAATCTCCTGCACCGTGCTTACATAGCATATTGTCTGACTATTTAATGTCTCCCACTGGCTTTAGCTGTCTTTGTTGTTTAGTTTTTCCTTGCGCTTACACTGTGCTTTTCATTCAAGTTTTTTCATGCTGTTTGTTGGCAAACTTGAATCTATTTCCTGCTTAGTGTTTCGTGTTGGCAAAGATTTAGCGCGATTTTCATTCAGTTGAACTTTTGATTCATTCATTCGCTAATGCGGCTCAAATAGCATTTGCTATTCAATTTCTAATGGAGCTTATCAATTGTAGTTGCATGTTGCAAGCGTTGCATGTGTGTGTGCATTAAGTGAGGAATTTGTGGCTGCTGCTTGTTGGCAAAGACGATTCACTTCGTCTGCTTCCTTACAATTGAATGCCTTATTTCACATTGATTTTTTCAACATTCTTTCAATTTATTGACATCAAATCCCATTTCCGTCTTCAGTTTCCATTTATTTTTTCTCTTTTTTTCATCTTTTTGACTTTTTGTTTCCCTTTTTTTTTGTGGTTTCTGATTTGACTGTTTGTTTCTTTTGTATTTATTTGTATATATTTGTTGCCTGCAAATGGACATATGCATAACTTACATATGCACATTCATAATATTTCATATTTCTCTTGTTGCTGATTTATTTGCTATTGCTTAAATTTGCAAAACAAATTTTTTAACAGCTAAGACTATGAATAAATGGTGGACAAAGGCAATGCTTGCCAAACTTCAAAATATTCAAGTGGTAAATAAAATTAAATATTTAAAGAAAATATTTTGCTTTTAAGTAAATATATAAAGAATAGCATTTAAAATAATTTTTTATATGTATAATTAAACAAAATTTAAAAATAATTTAGCTTTATTTAAAATCAATATAATATATATTTTTTTTAATATTCAAAATTAAAATAAAACAAAATTTCATTTCTGAATATTTATTAATGCTAAAAAAATACAACTTAATTTAATTTAAAGTAAATATAACAATTTATAAAAAATTAAATAAATAAAAAAAAAATACTATACATATTAATATTTATGGAAATTATAAATGTTTAAAAATTGAAAAAAAGAGAAATATATATCTTGTTTATGATTAAAATATTTTTGATTTTTATTGACATTTTAATACTTAAAACCTTTTTTAGATAAATATATTTAAACAATTTTTACGAAAATAATCTTTATTTATTTTAATTTTAACTTTATTTGGAATTAAATAATTTTTGCTTATTTATTAATTTTTAATTTTTGTATATATTTTTATTTGTTTGTCACATTTAATTAAAATTAAAATTGAAAAGTAAACGCATAAATATTATTGCTCAGTTCAACCACTAGATGGCGCCACATGCACATTAGCTCTCTCTCTCGCTCTCTCTCCCAACGGCATTTCCCCTCTTTCACTCAGTGACGTCTTCATTTAGCACTCTTGTAGACTTTTCATTTAACTGATGTCATAAGGCCACATATGACGTCACACAAAAGCTCTAATGTTTATGTATTCGAAACGCAACGAAATGGAATTGAAACGTTATGATGAACACGTGTTCCACGTGTTGGCGCCAAATTCTTGTTGATTACACGATTTTCGACATTTTGTTTTGTTGCCATTTTCTGGGTTACGCGGCCGACAGCTCTTATGCTCTTGCGTTCTAACAGAGAGCGATAGCTTGTGTGTGTGTATGTGAGTATGTGTGTGTGTGTGTGTATTTGAGAGTTTGTATTGTTATATAACACGTGCTCACATACACTGTTAAATATGTTGGTTAATCAATGTATTTATATATTTTAAAATCAGATACAAAGTTAACAGAAAAAAAAAACAAATAAAACATTTTTAAGTAAAAATAAAAAAATATTTAAACGAAAAATTTTTAGAGAATTTTTAATAAATGTAATACTATCTTATTATACAAATTAAAATTAACCCAAAAATAAAAAAATAAAATAAAATAAATATATTGATGATTTAAAACTAAAATAATAAAAAAAAAAATAAAAAATAAAATAATTTAATGACGAAAAATTAAATAAAATCTAAGCAAATATGTCTGAATATAAAGTAAGTAGAAAACTAAAGAAGACTATAAAAATGATATATCTTTATTAAATTAAAATATTTTTTTTAAACATTTAAAAAAAAAAGTAAAATTAAAAAGAAAAGTAAAATAAAAACAAAAGAAAAAAAATTTAATTACAAAAATTAAAGTTTTAATAATAAAGAGGTAGGCTTTTCGACTTTTAGCAGCTCAGCATTAAAAACATGATTAATAAGTAAATAAATATATATAGATATTTCAAGAAACTATTTATATTTACATATATTTATTTTTTTATTTATTTTTTTTTAAATTAATATATATTTTTTTATAAATTGTTTGTGTATTTTTTATATAATTTGTAATTAAATATTTATTTCATGTGTTGCTCAACTTTCTTAATGCTGCAAAGCCTTGACAACTCTAGCTGCTCGTACTAGTTAATTTTTGTGGCCACAAGATTTAAGAGAGCATTGAGCTAGGCATGTAAAGAGCAACTGCTTAACAAGGAAGTTGCTACACACAGTCACACTCACACTCGCACACACACACACACACACAAGCTCATCCATGGGATAGTCGAAGTTGAGTTTTGTGCGTTTTGTTTCGTACAGGCTTCAGTGACAGTTGCTTTGCTGTGACCAGTGTCAAAGACGCCAAGATTGAAAGTCAGTCAAAGGCAGCAGCAGCAGTCGCTGTCGCAGTCGCAGTCGCAGTCGCAGTCGCAGTTGACGTCGCAGCAGCAGCAGCCACAGCAGCGGGCAGTTAGCCACGTTCTTGTGTGCCGCCATTCAGTTTGGTGCAGAGCAGCGCGACGTTCTCATCGCAACGTAACGAAAACGCAGCGTTCGAACCGAGACGCTGTGCACGTTTCCGTTCTCGAGGTGTTAACAAACCGAATACAAAAAAAAAAAAAAAAAATAGAGTGAAGAAATTTTTAAGTCAAGTGCGTGCCTTGTAATGTGGCGTGGATTTATTAATTAGCGAGTGCAAACAAATAGCAACAGCAAATGAAAATGCAAATGAAATAATAATAAAATGCTTGTGCGTGCCCCACGATCTGCATGTCCTTGAGTCTGCAGCTGTCTGAGAGTCGTGTGCGTTTCATTCAAGTAATAAAAAATATAGAAAAAAACAACGGGTTAACAGCTGCATTAGCATGCAGCTTAGTCAAAAGTGTGTGTGTGTTTGTGGGTGTCATAAATAAACAGAGTAGTATATAAATATAAACACGACTTTGTGTGTCGCAGTTAACTGAATATTTTTATAGCATACTTTTGTGCGCAGACTTTGAAATAACCTTTGCCTTGTCAGACATTCGCTTATTGAAATTGCTCGAATTGCATATTAATTCTGATATATATAAATATGTAAAAAAAATATATATATATATATATTTTACAAAATTGCATTTTAATGACCAGCTGACAGCATAATAAAAATCGATTTGCTCAGCGAAAGTTCTTTTTTTTCTACTATTTTGCATAGTGCGCAAAAAAATGGCTGAGGCATCTAAATTTTTGTTTTCATTTTGTTCAGCTCTCTCGCATATTTGTGTAAAGCAACTAAAGTATTTTAGTGTTTACTCAAAATTCTTCGCTGTGTTCGCTGTGTGTCTCTTGCCTTGACACATTTCGCTGGCAGCCGTGGCCGGCGAATGGACTCGCATCAACATTCTGCTGTGCCTTTTCCTCTTTTCCTCTTTTTTTTTTTTTGTAATTTTTCACAGTTTCTCGTTAGTTTTGTCCACGTGCGGCACTAAGTAAACCAACTTGTATCGCTCACACAAACGCAAACACAAACACAAACACACACAGATACAGACACCAATACACAGAGGCTGGAATGACATGCAGCATTTTTTTCAGTTAGGCTTTATGACACATCTCCCTGGTACCATTTGCTGGCTGTGTGTGTGTGTGTGTGAATCGTTGTTTAGTGTGCAATTCTTGTACTTCGTTTGCTTCACTACACAATAACATTCATTTGTTTTGCCGTCTCTGTTTCTTTTTATTTCCTTTTGTTGTTCGTGGTCAAAGTTTGTTTTTGTTTTGCTGTTTTATGCTGTGCAGTTTGATGAAAAACAAAAGCATTCGATCTGCTGCATATATCTATATCTATTGCAAATTACGTGACTCACACAAGCACACACGCACACACACACATGTATATATATATATATATATATATATACACTCACTTTGAAAAACAACAACACGTTTTTCTTCTCGCTTCACTCTCGATAATTCTTTTGCGTTTTCTAATTTAATTTATGACACCTTCTTCAATGTTTTATGGGCAAAGAACAGCGCGTTGGCCGTTGGGCGTTGGCATTGACTAAGCTTTTTGGAATTTTTCACTGACAAATACAAAATAATAAATTTTAAAGCCACTTTAACATTTAAGATGATGGCGCAATGAGAAAGTGAAATGAAGAAATTTGATGTCTGTTTTAGCTTTTGGATATTTTTTTTTTTACAGAGATATTCTTCAATGTTTCACTAACATAACTTGTCTTTATTACTTAAATACTAAAATAGGTTTATGAGTATTTCCAATTTTTGGCTTGTATTTAAGATCGTTTAAGTTTGTTTAGGATTCTTTTTATGCTGCTCTTTTGTGTCGTTTACTTAAGCTGGCAGTAGAAGGCAAAAAAAAAAGTGGATTCTAATGTAGCTTTATTCTGAAAGTAATTGTTAGAGAATCATCTAAGGCTTCATTAATTGTAGCCGACTTTTGAGTTCTTTGTGTGATATTTCTCTACTTGTTTCTGTCTAAGCTTTGCTATATTGGAAGTAGACATTTAAAGTTCCTAATTTCTCTCAACTGCTCTCATTTTTCCTGTTCTGTGACTATTGCTCTCTTCAGTTCCCAATAAATTCTTATAAATTTCATTATATGAGACTTTCCTAAACGTTTTACTGGCTGAAAAGTTTTAAAACTATATTTAAATAAAAATTTACCTTTCATAATTTTTCTGTAACGAAAATTTCGGTATATGTTTTGTGTAATATTCTTAAACTTTCCTCTAGCTCAACATTTATTCTATGAATAGTAGCAAGCTAGTTAGCTCAAATTTTCTATTGGTACTCAGTTTTATATATCAGACTTTCGTTAAGCTCGCACAGTCAAATCTGTATATGTGTTTAGTATATATATGTATATATTAGCTTTTAATCTCTAAACCATTTGCATTTAAAATACATTTTTTATAACATTTTCGTTTTGCTCGCTAAACTTTTGGCCATTTAAAGCTAAAACGTTGAGCTTATAAAGTATTCAAAAAGTCACGAACTCTACTCAACTGCATGTTTTTGTTTTTTTGTTTTGGTATTTTGTTTTATGTTTATTTTTTGTTTGCAGCGATTTCGTAGCAGCCACGATAATTCGTTAAATTGGCCTCAACAGAATTTGCATACCAATTAACTTTAATATATATTTACTTTGCCTCTGGCTCATTATACTTGTAACCGGTGTCGGGCTTTAGCGTCAGGTCCTTTGTTTGACGTCGTTGTTGCCCACATGGCCTCGATATAAATCTGTGCGCATTTTGTAGCTACAAAATTGCGCATTAGCTGCTTAGATTTGAACAAAACAGCTAACCCGTTGAGAGCCAGAATTAGAGAGGGATAAAGAGAGATAGAGAGAGAGAGAGAGAGGCAGATATAGAGACAGTTATACATAAGTTTTCAGTTACAAATTTAATTAGATTTGCGGTTCTGTGAATGCGAAAACTTGTTTAAAGTTCGGCCTCAAATTTTGCCACGCAAAACTGCATAATTTCATTCAAATGTAGTTGATTAAAACAATTAAAACTTATTCCAACTCTCAGTTGGTCATAAAATTTAAGCGGAAATTAAAACTGTGCGTTTATCAACAAGGCTATTGGCATTTTATGTTTTGTTGGAATACATGAATATTTGATTATGGGGAAATAGATTGAATTTAAATATTTTATGCAAAATAAAATCAGAGCTGTGCAGCTAAAAATAGAGCGGAAAAAATTGGTACAAAATCGAAATTCATTTTTGATGTTTATATATTTAACTAAGCTGATTAAGGGCGAGGCCAGGTAATAAAGGCAATTTAAAATGCATAGAAAATATTTGATTGACACTTAGTAGAAGAAGTAGATTTAAAATTTAAATTATATAGGAAATGCTTGATGTTGTGATTATTTATTTAAAGGAAATAGATTGAAAATACAGCATATTATTTATTATGTGGAAATAGATTCAGAAACACAATAAAGTAAACAAAAAACACATTCTAAAAAAAATAATAAAATTAACATGTTTTTAAATTAAAAATTTGAAATATTAAAAAAAAAATAAATACAAAATATTGATTTTAGCTAGTTGCTAGTTGGAATATATTTTTTTTTATATTAAAAAATTATATTTGTATTATATTTTTAGAATGTGCTTTTTTTTACTTTATGTTTTTGAATCTATTAATTAATTATTAATAGTTAAATTTAATAAACAAATATAATATGAGCGGGTTATCTGTACCTTCCTGTTTTGTCATGAGAAATAAATAGCAAATATTTGACTGTTTGAATGAGCTGCTTAAAATAAACTTTACTAGCATTTCTGATATTATTTTTGGTAAATTTTTAAATGCTCTAAAAAGCTAAAGATATATTTTAAAACTGCCCAAAATTCCCAACAGAAATATATTCATAAACTTTATTATGACTTAACTTTATTATTCTTCTTCTATTAAAAAAATATATATAATACTTAATTGACTTATATGCCAAAGTTAATATGAATAAATATTTGTCTGTTTCTGTTCATGCTAATTTTTATTATAGTCTTCAGAGTTTATATTCAAACTTATCTTGATGCAGTAAATTTACACTGCAAACATTGTGTTTCGACAATTTTATTAAAAATATGTAAATTGTATTTACGCTATATTTTTATTTTCTTTTCATTTAAAAATAAAATATTAAATAATATCTTTATCAAGAGCATTCTCAACATTTCATGTAAAATAAAATGAAAAAAAAAAGCAACCACATATAAAAAGGGGCAGACCACAAAATAAACAAAAAGTCGCGTTCCGCGCAATTTATGGGCCACACATAAAAATAATAATAAAAACGCTGTTTATACAAGCAAAAAGGCGTACAAAGTGTATAAATGCGTGTCTCTGTTTGTCTATCAAAGCATTTTAACAGCCGAACGAGAAAAGACAACAAACATAAAAAAATAATCAAGGCGACATACGCGGCGTATGCGCAATTTGATGTTTGATAAATTAACTATTGAACCACATTATATGTATTTCAGCATAGTATATGAAAAAAGCAAATATATGTAAAATATTATATGCTACTTAAGTCAATGGCCAGCGGTGTCAGGGTCTAAATACGTAAAGACAGGCCAAAAGCCAAGTGAACAGGATAACAAGAGGAAGAACGGCCAAAAAGCCCAAAAGAAAAATGTGCGGCCAAAAAGTTTTTTGTAGGCTTTTGCACGAAAAAGAAAATGGGAAATGGGAATGTAACAGGCAGAAATGAGAGCACAAAGGTTGAAAGAGAAAGAGACAGAGAGAGAGGGAGTGTTAGAGAGAGGGGGAGAATGGGAGAGGTAGAGTATAAGAGGCAGAGCTCGAATAAGGCCAACAAAAGTTGGGCAAAGGTCGAGTTAATCTATGGATGTGGCGCATACAAGGCAAATTGCCTAAGCCGCAAGTTACAAAAGGCACCATGGATAGGAAAACATATATATGTATATATATAAATATATAAAAATATATATATGTATATATATAAATGTATATTTGTGAATATATGCTTGGCTACACTTTACATAAAGTTGTAGTTAAGCCAGCTCAGCTTAAAGTAAACTTGTTCACTTCTAGTTCTAGCATTTGGCTAAATAATTTAGTAAAGCTGTCAGAGCTCTAACCAATCCAGTTAACAGCTCAAACCATTAATAATTATCCATGATCTATGTCAATTATTATCATGTGGCGATCACATTACGTATACGCAATGTCTGGCTGCACAATTTGAGCCACAAAATCGGATTGATTAGCGAAGCGTCGAACTTCGATTTGTTTTGTGCTCAATGACGCTAAACTGTTGACGGAAATTGCTTCGATTTAGGGCTAAGCACAACTTTTAATGCCTCTTCAAGTTGAGCTCGAATTCAATTTGAGTGGTTTGGGCGTGAAATGCTTATCTATGAGATTGCTTGGTATTTATGTAATTTGTTTACCAGTTGCTGTCTTTGATGTGATTTATGGATTAAAGTTTGGAATAGATGAACGGCTATTTAGATAATGCGTGGAGAGTTTATTGGAGGCGTTTAGGAAATGAAAAGAGTTTATTCGATATTGGTTTTGGTGCCATGTTTTTCTTGCTGCCCACGCTGCCCAACTTAGCGCTATCGAAATTAGAGACAATAGAAATTAGGAGCATATATAAGTCTATAATAATATAACAGAATCTATTTGAATAATGTATTCAAGTGCTTAATGAATTTAAGAATTAAAAATTTACATATTTAAATTCAAATTTGTTTTTTTTAAATATATATATTACATATTAAAAATTTAAAGTATATATTTTCTTTTTTTTTTAGTTCAAATAATTTGAAGTAATTTAAGAACAAATTTAATTTAAATTAAAAATAATAATCTCAAAAAAATTTTTTTTAACTTAAACTAATACATTCTTTACATATTATTTATTAAAATTAAATAAAAATTCAAATTTAAATTTAAAAGAATAATTTCTATATATTGTTGATTAAAAAATATTATTAATTAAAAAATATTTAATTTAAATTTACAATTATAATTTCCATATACTTTATATAAATATTGTGTAACATAATACTTACAATTTTCATCTATCAAATAACTAATTTCCGGCCAACATTTTGATCCATCAAATATAATTTGATATTTCCTGCACATAACTTAAATTCTTAGTACTTTCTCCTTCCTGCTTCGCATTATATTTTCAGCAACCTGCTTTATACTTCCTTTTCACTGCGTCTCGTTGTGTTACCTTCTAAATGTCTGTCATAAAATTAGCTAATAATATTTAAGTATATTCTGCTTATGGCCTTGGCCATTCCAGCTTTAATGTTTAGCCATAGGCCACAAAAAGCCATTTCGATTTCGGTTTCAGTTTTGGTTTTAGGCTTACGCAAACATTTTGACTTTTTTTTGTTTGCTGCTGTTGCTGCCACGATTCTATTGACATTTTTGGTGCGTAACTTAATATCGTAATTATGTTAGACCAAATATCATGTTTTACATCTGTCCGCTGTCAACCACAGAGCCCTCTCCCTCTCTCTCTCCCTCCCTCCCTCTCTCTCACCCCCTTTATATAGTATATAAGCACATATATTTTTTCATTTTGGACACCGAGGCGAGTAGAGGATGCTTTTTATGATAATCGAGAGAAAAAGAGGCTGTGTGGGCGCCTATTTAGCTGCCCCGCCCACTTTATGTAGGCGTCTGTGTGTGTGAATTTCTTTTCCCTTGTTTATTGTTCTTGGTAAATGGGGTGGCATATAGCTTAGTCCATAACAGACAACTTAACACGCTGTCTTAACTGGTCGCTGTAATCCGTAAACTTACAAGCTACATCTTGTTCTTATTTTTATTATACCCTGTGAATGGAATACAGCTTAAAGGGGTGTATATTGGTGTTAATATTCAATTAGGTGAAGCTCATTTATTTTAATTGATTTATAAATTATTTCTCAAATTATTATTAGTTTCTTGCTCTAGTGCTAGAATGAGATTGATAGAAATATATTATTAAAATTAACTGTGAATTAATTAGTTAGATATACGAAGTTGGCTCTACGAGCAGATTACTAGACCAAAAACTAATATGCATATAGTCTGCAATGACGGCCACCTCCTGATGCCATCAACTGCACTGCGGGAGAGCATTGAGGAATTTACGACCAACTCCAGGGACATATGAAAAACACTTGTGTCCTTTGCTCAAATGGTATTGGACATAATTTATTAGATACGAATTTTAAATAAAAGGCATTGCTCTTAGGAGTGAAACCCTGTGCAGCAAAGTTCTAAATCTGAAAGACAGTTTGTACTGTCTAACTGTCTGTAAGCTGTCTCATAGTCTTACCTGAATTGAGCAGTTCACAAAGTTTTGCCTATACTTAAACCTTTTGTGTGTAGTTAAACTGTTTTGATTAACACTTTGTATTGATATATTGTAAAAATATATAAATATGTATATAAATAAATATATGAATATGTCGAAGCTGGCTCAGGATGACCACTTTCTATATTGTTCAGATAACTATATAGCCACGCTCTATAAAGAGTTGCTGTGCTTCTACAATTTACTTGCGCTCTCTTTATATCGTCTCGAAATTCTAGCAACTCTCAAGCAACAACATATATATATATATATATATATATATATATATATATATATATATATACACTTTTTACCTCAAGAGGCCTGCAGCCATCTCATTCTCAACTACATATGCTCGTCTCCCTCTCGTGGAGTTACAATTTGAGTATATTAAGAAGCGTACTGACAAAGTCTATATAGCTCATTTGCTGTCATAGCTATTATAAGCAACATATCTCTCGCCTTCAAGAGAGAAAGTAAACATAAAGAGTAGATCTATATCTATAAGCATATGTTTTACAGAGTATTTCAAATGAAATTTACTCTAAGCATATGTAAATAGCCCAGCCATTGGAAATTTATATTTTGATGTCTATATTAATTTGAGTATTCCTATGCTTATGAAAATATTCATAAATATACACCAAATTTACAGAGTATCTCATAGTTGAAACTATTAAATAATATTTATTATTAATATCTGTCTATCTATCTATCTATCTATCTATATAAAAACATTATATTTTGAATATACACATCATTTACAGAGTATCTCCTTGATTTACTTTTGAGTATACACATAATTTACAGAGTATCTCATATCTAGACTATTAAATGAGAATAATTAGTGTAGCTTAGCCTTTCTTATTAACTACCAGAGTCTCAGTGTGCAATACATTCACAATTTACAGAGTATCTGACAGTCTATCATGCAGCCAGTATCGTGATTGTGCTTTTGATTGTACTTGGGTCAGTCGACGCTGCCAGCAACGATTTGTACCTACATTATCAGCGTGGGTGTGCGTAAATCTGTGTGTGTGTGTGTGCGTAAATGTATGTATGTGTAAATATATATGTGTGTATGTGTGTGTCTATCTGTGCTTTGAGTATTTGTTCAGATTTTGGTGTTTCTCCATTTTGTTAGATGTTTGTATTTCTGGGCTATTTGCTCGGCTCCATCAGTTTGATGTAGACAGTTAAGTGATTTTCGGTCTGATATCGTTGGCCAAATGGCCAAGAGTGTAATTTAAGAGCTGCCAAAAAGTTGCTGCCAAAGTTTTATTTTCCTTTCATTTCTTTTTTTATTCTCGCTCATGGCACAAAAATTTGCGCTGTGCCAAAAAAACGAAGAAACTTCAAAATTTATCAGTTGATGAAATTTAAATGGCTTGCAGCTTATGCTTAGGCTTTGCTTAAAGCCAAATAATGTAATCAAGTTGGCAAAATCCATTCAGGCTATAAGCAAAAGCAAAACTTTGTAGCCTTTAAATATCTTAAGAATTTATGACGTGGAAAACCATTCGATTTCCAGCAAAGAAAGTTTTCTTTGAACGAAACTTTTAGTCAATGCAACCGAAACTTGTCTATTTCTGATGTTTTTGATGCCAACAATCTCATTGTTTAAGGCGTGGCTGAAAGACTGTTATTTATAGCCAGCTAGTAAAAGCCGTATTTCCAGCCAGCTTTTGGCTTTAGATGCGCCTTGAGATGCGCTCACAAATCCGAGCAAAGGCCACAGGCGAAAGGCAAACAAACGGCTCGCTGAGCGAAGCTTGGATTACAGAAAAAGTTGCTTTGTTTGAATTGCTAATTTCAGTCTTCCAGACACAGCACAGGTGTGAATTTACCGTTAGTCAGCCGCCAAAGCAGCTAAGTCGAAATAAAAATTCAATTTACGCCAACCGCAAAAAGTTCACTGGGCCACAAATCAATTTTGTTGGTTGGCAACGGCCACAAACTGAAATGAAAAATGTTCAAATTTGAGGCAGGTATATATGCTTAGGTCATGATGATGATGACTAACAGATACCCTGTATGTGTGTGGGTTTTAAGTGTAATGTGTGTTGGCTTGAATTTGTTTATCTCTTTGATTATAGTTGTTTTATAGTTGTTTAGTTCTAACTTATTTAGAAGTTTCTATAAATAAAATGCAAAAAAAAAGGAACAGAAGAAATATATATATATCATCTAAAATATACCTAAAATATTACAAAAATATATACCTTTAACAAAAAATTAAAGGAATATAAAAATTAATAAGAACTCAGCAACAACTATAAAACATATTTGATAAATTAAAATTTTTATTGTTTATAGAATATTTAATGTATGTTTTAGATAGTATTAAAAATTTTAAAATTTTTGTTTTAATTATTTTATTTTATTTTTAAAGACATCTAGCAGATAAAAATAAAATCTGGTACAAAATCTGCAAAGTTAACAAATTTAAATATATTTAATAAATTAATAAAATTTTAAATTTAAATGTATACAAAATTATTTAAAACTTATTGCCATACAATCATAGAATATGCTCGAGATAACAAAAGAAAAAATTGTTTCAAAGTTAAATAACTTAATTTTGCTACATTGTTTTATCTTTACTATAAAACTTTTTAAAACAATTTTTGTATGGTTGCTTTAACTGAAAGCATTTTGCGAAAAGAATTTTGCTTTGCCTCTACTACTTAGTATATAAAATATTTATGTTATGAGAGAAGCCTTTTAATGACCACAGCAAAATATTTTTAGCAAACGCAATATATGTGCAGCAAAAAAAAAAAAAAAAAAAAAAAAAAAAAATTAAGCAGGCCACAAGTTAAAAAAAATATATATATAAAAAATTGGCAAAGAATAGTCAAATAAATTTTAAATAAAATTGTTTTTAAAAGCACTCAGAGAATTTATGTGCATTATTTTCCTGACATTAAAATATTTCTAAATACATTATAGAGAGCACAAAATAGCCAATTAAATGCCTACAGGGTATACTGAAGCTGATTTAAATGAAAAGCAAAAAGCATGTTAAGGGAAAGGCAAAACAACTTTGGAAATTAATGAAAATCTTGGCCCTTAAATGAAAATCCTGCCGTTAAATGAAAATTAACTCACCTAAACGAAAAAGCCGTGAATTTCTTTCAGCTTGAGCGCTTCGCTTCCTACTCTCGAAAATGAAGAGCAAAGTCTTTCAAAGTTCTTTCAAGTTCAAAGTGTTGCTGATGAGGATAATGAAGCAGTGACAACTGCCTTTTTTTTTGTTTATTGTCTCTGTTTGCCTGACCAGCAGCAGCAGCAGGAGCCGCCTCCGCCTCCTGCTAATGTCGCATGCAAAAGGTTAAACTAGGCAGAGTTTTGCCAACCCGCATGCGATGTGGTCTTATGCAGTACGTCAGCTGAGGATTATGCGCATATGTTTTTATTTATTTATTTTACTCGTACTTCTTCTTCTTCTACTTCTGTTGTATAGTCATGCATATGAAAACAGGGCCATGCGACCTTGATAAATGGCTTTGACTATAATGCTACACAGGCACATAAATATCAGAACGTGTCACACTTCTCAGGACTGTCAGGGCTTTACTTTATCGTTGATACCCTTGCTGCAGGTGTCACAAGTTTGTGGTCCCGTAGGATATCTAAAAAAAAATGAGATAAGATAATTTATTGAGCAGTATGAGAGATTAGGCTGTAAACGAATTAGTAAAGGGCCACTGAGAGTGCTTAAGCGTTTTATATGTTGAGCTATGATATGATATGTGGCTTTGGTTAGGCATTTGTGTATTATGATTAAAATATATATACGAATATATACATATATAATGATATGGCTTAGGCAGACGAGCCAACAGGTTTTTAGTAATCAGTTTTATGCTTTTGGGTTTGTTGAGTGCCAATGAGACTTGCTGTCAGGTGGGCACAAGTGAGAGTTTGAGAGGCATGTGCAGGCTTTGACCAGCTTCAGTTTGTTGTCGCAGCTGTCGCACTGGCAGCTGTCTATGCATAAATTTGTTAAATGAGAGTTTTAGCGAATGGTTTATCATTTTGCTAAAAGTGAGAAAAAGAAAAAGTTGAAAGAAAAATCATAAAACACCTGGCAGACTTTAATACCTCTTCAGCTGGATTTTTCTCAGTAGCAAAAATTGTGTGATAATAAATGGACTACGTAGCTCTCTCTAGCAGATCTCTCGCAGTAAAGAGAACTGCAGTATATGCATATAAAATTCTATAAAATATAAAATATGTAAATCTCTCTAGCACATCTCTCGAAGTGAATAGAGCTGCAATATATGCGTATAAAATTCTAGGTTGCAGCTGAGCTGAATGCAGCTCTACATGAATTTTTCAAAATATGCTCTTGATTGTAAAAGAGCAACTCTTAAACACTGCATGAGCCTAGCTCGGGTATGGGCTACCTTATTTTTGTCCCATATATGTAGCTTGCCAAAAGTAATTAGAGGCGGAGAAGCATCGATACTGAGGATAGTTATTTAAGAGACATTAATTGTGACATTCGTTATTTAACAACAAGAGATAATGACAACAGTTGTTAAAGGCACTTAGGACTCGTCGACAGTCCCAAGAGTAAAAACGAAGAGAAGAGTTTTTGGTGTCCTTTATATCACAAATAAATTTGCAAGAAAAGCTGCTCAGATATTTATTTATTTATTTATAGTAGTTAGGCTTAAATAAAATTAATACTAGTTAAAGCTAAAGTGCTGGCTGTTAGGATCTTCACAATGAATACAGTAAAATATTATTATATATATTTATTTATTTATTTGTTTATTTATAGTAGTTAGGCATAATTAAAATTAATACTAGTTATAGCTAAAGCGTTAGCTGCTAGGGTCTTCACTATAAATACTGTAATATATTATTATATTTATTTATATATAAAGCGCTGGCTGCTAAAACTTTTGTCCTCGCTCACATATATTGAATGTACAATTATCGGTGGCTATTGTTACCTTTGATTGATTACATATTATTGATAGATTATATATTAATTCGATTCTAAAAAGGTGTGCAATAGAAAATTTAATTAAAATCTTCAGTGGTTTTTCATCTGATTTTTGATAGCATTCCTTTTTTTGAAGTAATTTAAAGCATTGATATATACACTTTTGGCAATGCTTAAATACTTAAAAGCTTTCGCACCCAACTTAACTTCTTCAGCATTTTTCTTATTATTTTGTATTTTCTATTTTGTATTTCTACTCTCGTTCGATGCAGTCATAATATATATTTAAACATAATATATATTGATTTTTATGAAATATATTGAATATATATTAGATATTTTATGATAAAGCTCTCATGTCTCTTTTTTGCTTTTACAAACGAAATCAAACAAAATATTCGCTAGTATCAATAGATTTCCCTTGCTTTAAGATTTTTTCATAGTATTCATTTGATTCCAAAAAATATTCCATATCATTGGATGTGGGTGAAGGCGAATGCCTTAGCAGCAGTAATCGTAGCCCATATGATTTGCACACTAAATGAAAAGCCGCATATTTCTAGTGCTGCCAGAGGCATTTGTGCTTGAGGCTACAGTAAACATTAAAGTGTCTATGCAATCACAATAAGAATAACAAATGGAAATCAGGCTTAAGTTCAGTAGTGTAAGCACACTCTCCTACTAAGAACTACATTAACTCACAAAATTTCAGTACTATTCACAGCTCAAAGATGAGCGCATTCATTATTCGTTGAAATTCCTGAGCGAATTATTTATGTGCGTTTGGCCACCAACAGACCGACAATTGTTGTTGCCATTTATGAGTCCATCTAGGCTCAGGCGCAAGCAGAATGCCTGTTTACTCAGTCACTAACGAAATGGCGTTTCCGCAATGCCAGCTGGCCTTAAATAAACCTGAATAGGGGCAGAAATAAAGAAAGAAAAGTATGAATATGAAAAGGTAAAGGCAATGGCAAAAGCACAGGTAAAAGGCAAAGGTAAATGGCAAAAGGCAACAGCTACAGTTACATATGGCGGCCCACAAATGACGGAAGTCACGGCATACAAAACATGTTTCATATTTCTAAAGCTCAGCTCGAGCGGATGTGTCGCACTGCAGCAGGTGCGACAAGTTCATTAATTGATAAGGCTGCTGTTGCTTCAGCTTTACTGACTGCTCAAGGCCATCGGCTCGCACATCGATGCATGCTTTGCATATGTCAAGGCTCCCACTGCACTGGATTAATGTTGAGAGTAAACACATAAAAAGCAGCTCGACTTTCACCCTTGCAGCTGCAGTCGTGATTAAACTGTTTGATATGCTTGCTGCTGATTGCAGTTTGCATTTGGCTGCTATCCAACAATGAAAATAAGCAAATAATTGAAAATGTCAAGGGCTAGTCGACTAGAGTATGCCGTGTGAATAGATGGAAGTGGTTGAATATGGGAGATGTGTGGGAGAAATGGAAGTTGTATTTAGAAAAAATGTTGAATAATTTAGTTTAATATATGCCAAGTTATTTGTGAAAAATATATGCCAAAAAAAAGCTAGTTTACATATTGATATTAATAACAATTATGTTCAAATTATCAAAAAGTAGGTAAGCTCTAGTGTGGAGTGAACCACTGGAAGATGCTCCACTAGATTTGCGTTTCAATATTTGCTGTATAATTTGATAAATAGATACCTTCTGATCAAGGATAGACAGAGGGATTGACATAAATATGGACAGGCCTAGAGCAAATGAGCTAAAAATTTATAAACTTCCATTTTTTTCCATTTCCATTCAAGGCATACAATTTTCAATTTATTGTAATTTTTTCCAGCAGATATGCTGAAGAATTAGTTCTGCCAAAGAAATCTTTTAAGAGTTTTAATGAATAACATGTATATAAATTTTTAAAAAATTACAACTTATCGTTTTTATATTATAATATATTTACTTACTATTTTTAGAAAGAATAGATATAGAAAAAAATATAATTAAAATTTAAAGCTTGAAGCCCTTCTTGCCTCTCTTTTTTCTCTAAATTCCGCACCTTTTGCTGTTTACAGGGTATACAAGCTGCATATAATGTTCTCTCATTTATCAAAGTCACACGCACGCTCACTCATCTATGGTTTTTATAGCTAGATGCTTAGAAGATAAATATATTTATACTATATATATATATATAGAGAGAGAGGTAGAGTGCGAGCTCTTTTCGCTTTTGTCTGGCAATTTTGAGTTGTGAAGTGGAGCAGCTAAACAGCAAAGCTGAAACTGAGTTGCGTGCTAAGCTTAAATTTATTTTAAGGCGTCGCCAGCACAAAACATAAGCACCAGAAGTGCATTAGTTGGGAGTAGTGAACTAAAAGATAGTCTACATTTTTTATACACTATATATTTTATATTTGGAAAATTTAAATAAATTTTTCGTATATATATATATATATATATATATATATATATATATATATATATATATATATATATATATATATATATATATATAATACTTGTTTGTATATATATATATTATTTATTACTATACATATAATACTTATTAGTATATATATAAATTTATAAAAAAAAAAAAAATATATTTTTGCTTTCTGTATAATTTATTCTGAGAGTTTCTATCTCTTAACAACTTCAAAACTTTCTTTGTTAGTTAATCGATTTTCTTAGCATTGTAGACCATAGTTAAGTAGCTTTATTTAGTATTCCTTGCTGGCAACTCCTAAAAACATTTGCATAAAAACATCGAACGCGCCTTTTTTCCATTTTTCATTCCCTAAAAGACATCGTTGCCAAAGGGCGTTGCCCATCGTTTATGCTCATTCGTTTTGCTGAGGCTCTTTAATATGCGGCTCCATTTATTGCCCTTTTTTTTAAAACCATTTTCTGTTAAGTTTGCAACATTTTCTTTTAAGACTTTGTAGATCATTCACTGCAAATGCAGTACAACTGGTTAGCTTAATTTCTCCATTTCTGGGTGTTCTGAGTGCTGTCTGTTTGAAAAAGGGAAATAAAAGTCAAGTCCCTAAAAAGTGGCCGTATAAAAACAATTTTTATGTGGCCATGGCATAAAGTGTACGAAATATAATACGAATACGAAATTCTACAGTAAAAACACTTAGCGAAAGATTTCCGTTTTGTTGTGGAATTCGAACTTGATGATATCCTATATTTGAAGAAAAATTAGTAAATCTGTTATAGTTTAATATTTTTCAGGGAATACAGGATAAGCAGATAAATTGAATTCAATTATTTATTTGTTGTCATTTAAATTTAACTTTAAAGTTCTTGTTATAATTGACAAAAAATACTGTAAAATATTCCATGTACAGAATTTTTTAATATAAAATTTTTTTAACATTATATATGTATATTATGCAAAAATATATACTATGTGTATTTCTTGTAAAAAAAAGCAACTTACTTTAATATAAATATATTTTTTGTTTATTTATTTTGTAAAATTTTTTATAATATTGATTTACAATATTTCATGGTGTTCTATTTTTATTATGTCATTTGCACTATTTTTTGATAAATACTTTTTTAATTAAATTTTTTATATAATAAAAAATTTATTTTATTTATTAATTCAAAAAATATATTTATATTTATTTACTCCAAACATATTTTTATAAATTTTGTTAATTAGTTTTTTTCTTTTTCTTTTTTTTTTCAAAAAAGATTTAATTATTTTTATCAATTTTATAGAGTAAGATTGAATTTTTAGCTGAATATTTAAAGTTAACATATATGTACATAAATTATTCTTTTATTAAATTCTTAAAGTCTGAATTTTTTTATTGGATCTTATCATATATCATATATACCCGACATATAACTATGCACAGGGTGTAAAACCACAGCGTCATCATCATCAGCAGCAACTGAAATTGAAGCAGCAGTAGCAACTGAAAAGTGGGTAACACTTTAATTAGGGGTATTCCGTCGGATTCATCTAGCCAAGCCGAAAACTTGAGGAAGTGTTCGTTGTGTGTGTGTGTGTGCGTGAGGATGAGTGTGAATGTCTATGAAAGTGTGTGTGCATGTTTGGGTATACTTAAGCCATTGTGTATTATCATTATGCATATGAAATGGGTGACAAGGAGCAAACGCACAGATAGACGCACCTCCGAATGTTCGAGATATGCAGAGGCTAAAGGCTCATCACGAATTCATGAGCATTTAAAATGCTTTCATTTCAAATTTCGTATTATTTGGCCTGGCGACGTGTTTACGAGCTAAAGGGAAATAAAAAAATAAAATAAAAAAAAATCGTGACAAATGAAGATAATGAAAGCAAATTAAAAAACTTTCGCAAAGTTTATGAACAAGACCCAAAAAATGTTTTGATGGATTTGTTGAGTCAGTTGACTTAGTGAACTTTTGCATGTTGCAGTCAATTACACAACAGCAAGAGAGAGAAAGAGAGAGGGAGAGTGAGAGAGAAAGAGAGAGAGTGTGAAAGAGTGAGTGAGAGTTCATAGCTCATAACGATTTATCACTGTCTCGAATGTCTACCAAGTCAATTGTTGTCCATTTAGTAGAGCAGCTGCCAGTTGATTGCGTTTAATGAATGCATTTTGCATTAAGAACGCAGTGAGAAACAATTAAAATGTCGGACTGGCATAGTTTACATATTTATTTTCGCCGTTTTCTATTGCAATTTTAGTTTTAAGCGAGCTATGCCAAGGCAACGAACGCATCGTAAAATTTGTTTGAAAAAAGTAGCAAAAAAAAAATATTGAATCATGTTAAACAGTGAAAATTGTGAAAGTGCAATTGGTGAAGTGCATGAAGAGTATCAGTGAATACATATCTGAGAGATGACACAACACAATCTGCAATCTGTTAGTTATACAGCATTGGGCATGTCGGACGATAATCAAACGAATACGAATAGCTATTCGATGCCATCGATAGCATCGCCCACACGCGGCACCAATCCACGCAATGTCATCTTCCACGAGGAGCTCAACGATATGGCCGGATATCCGCCGCAACAAATGCCGGCGGTGCGACGATTTTCCAAATCGTTTTTCCAGCGGCCACGCTCCATGTCCGTCTGGAGTGACATAAGTCGCAGCAGCATGCGTCTGGATGAGAGGTAAGTCGGCGCATCTAAAGCGGGTTTCGCATTCAATTCTGACAGGTTGAACGGGCCTGAAGGGGTTCATCATAGCTCGCTTTCTGCATGTCGCTGACAATCATAAAAAAGTATAATACAAATAAAAATTGTGATAAAGGTTGCCTGAATATAAATATTTGCTTTTATTTCGCCGCGCATAGCTGCCACAAGCAGATACTCAGTCCCTCTTTTTGTTATCCTCATTTCATGGCGAATAAAGAGAGAGCTTATCGAAGCGCACTTGTAAGCCATTTGGAAATTTACTTATTTACCCTGGCTGATATTTTTTTTCTATTGCTTTATGTCAAAGCTGTTTTAGCTGGGTATAAACTCAAAAAGTTTTTTTTATGAAACCATTGTAAATTTAAATTTTAAAGTGGTTAAAGTAATATATTAAAACAAATAATAATATAATAAAATAAATTTTTATGAAGAATATATTAGGTTTTTATATAATCATATTTAGAAATAAAATAAAAGTATGTAAAATATAATAATATATATATAGCAATTTAGACTTCATATAAAAATACATTTTAAGACTAATATCAGCCCCTTATTGTTCACATAATTTTATTCAACTAATTGAAGCAGAAAATATATTTTTCCACTTATTTCAAATTACAAACAAAAACTTATTATTTTTTTATTATTAAATTTTATTATATTTATTATTTATTATTTTTATTGATTGTTTACAAAATTTAATGAATCTAATTGAAATATATATATATATATATTTTTTTTTACAATTTATATCAAATAAAAAATTAACAATATATTATTTTTATTATTGTTTATTATTTTTTTTTTTTTTTTGTTTTTGCTATTTTTATTACAATGATTTATTTGCATTATTTATTATTTAATTTTTTTCTATTATAATGTCCGTCTATCCGGTCGTCTGTCTGTCCGGTCGTCCGTCTGTCCGTCCGTATGTATGAACGCGTCGATCTAAGAAGATATAAGAGCTAGAGATTTCAGTTTCCTAAGTCTTTTAAGTTTTCTAAGTCTTCCTAATTTTCTAAGTCTTTCTAATTTCCTAAGTCTTTCAAATTTTCTAAGTGTTCCTAGTTTTCTAAGTCTGCCAAATTTCCTAAGTCTTTCAAATTTTCTAAGTGTTCCTAGTTTTCTAAGTCTGCCAAATTTACTAAGTCTATTAAATTTTCTATGTCGTACTAATTTTCTAAGTCTTTCAAGTTTTCTAAGTCGTTCTAATTTCCCAAGTCTTCCTAATTTTCTAAGTCTTTCTAATTTCCTAAGTCTTTCAAATTTTCTAAGTGTTCCTAGTTTTCAAAGTCTGCCAAATTTACTAAGTCTGCCAAATTTTCTAAGTCTTCCTAATTTTCTAAGTCTTTCAAGTTTTCTAAGTCGTTCAAATTTCCTAAGTCTTTCAGATTTTCTAAGTCTTCCTAATTTTCTAAGTCTGCCAAATTTTCTAAGTCTTCATTATTTTCTAAGTCTTTCAAGTTTTCTAAGTCTTCATAATTTCATAAGTCTGCCAAATTTTCTAAGTCTTTCAAGTTTCCTGTCTTTAAAATTTTCTAAGTCTTTTCTCTAAGGGTAAGCCTAAGTCTTTAAACGATCACTAACATTATGTCTAAAGTTGCTCTTATAATTAATATTTAAACAATTCTTAGGAAATATTTATAACTAATACAATTGTGCTTAAAGTACTTAATATTATTAACAAATAAAATATTTACCTAACCACACTTTCCTGTCACTTTCACTTTCACTTTCACTTTCACTTTACTGCACTGCACTACTGACCCCCACCGGGCCTGGACGACTGAAGAAATGCTGCAGCTGCTGCTCTTTATATAGGGCCACTGTCACTCAAACTCTAAGGCGAGCTCAACTGTTGAGCCTGCGTCGAGTGGCGGTCGCTGCCGTCGATCGTGAAGTGACCAATGAGAACACTCTCAGCTGCTTCAAGCATTCTAAATGAGTTTAACTTAAATGTAAATGTAAGCAAATATTGCTGCGTACATATAGACAACATAAATGATCTTCTGCAGCTCATTTTCGTTGCTTGCTCTTGCTAGGCAGACAGACAGACAGACGGAGAGACAGACTGAGAGATAGACAGACATACAGACATACAGACATATAGACATATAGATATACATATGGCTAGTATATAGATCGGCAAATAGACAGTTTATTCTCACTTTATATTTTATATACATATATATATCCCATATACATATATATATATTCTCTGTGTGATCTATACAAGTTGGTTAAATGTTGTTAGTTTTAATTTATTATTTAATTTATATGAATTATATTGATTTATTTTTATTATTTAATAGCCAATATTATTAAATTAAAACTTAGTATTTTTTAAATATATTAAATATGTCTGATTTTTTTTTTTATTTAAAAGCAATTAAAACAATCTTTAACACACAAAGCACCAAATATTTGTCCAAATATTTCTCATTCGACTAAGCACTCATCTAACACAAACAAAACGGTTTGCATGCCAACAAATTCCAAACAATTCATTTCATTTTATTAGTTTTTATTAAATTCCACTTGTTTATTTTGCCTCCCTCGTTTCATTTTCTTTTCTTCTTTTAATTTCGTCAAATAAAATGTATTTACTTGTCGCATTTCAACGTTAATTTCTCTCTTTTGCAAATTAAATTTGAAGCGCTTTGGGAAATTTAAGGAAAATTGCGCATACTCCACGTTGTGCGGATGGCTGTGTTCACTATAAAAAGCAACAATGAAATTTTTGTGGACGTCACAGGCCGTTGGCTACTTTAATTTGGTTTCAGCACTTGAAGTTTATTATCCTGTTATCCCGTTGTCTGCGTGATTATGGCTCAATCTTTTTTTTTTTTTTTTGCTACACTTTATTTCTTTAATGCCACTTGACGTAAAGCTAAAGCGAACTTTAACGAACATTTTCCGTTTTACTTACTTTTGGTCGTATTGCGTGGGCGTGGCCAGGGCTGTCGATGTGTCGGCATTAATGCGTATTAGCCTGGCTAAGAGTCAAGGCTGCAAATAAATATTGATGAATGGGCTAGCAGATAGCAGCTAGAGCTAAAGTCTTAATGGCAAATGAGCTTAGTCAAAAATTGTGTGTTTGGCGCAATTTGTGAGATTATTTCGTCTACATAAATTATAGAGATATATATATTTATTTGGCATACAGCATTTGACTTTAATTTATTATAATTTTTGTGTGGTTTTTGCACTTTGCTTTTCAGTTGTGTTAAATTTTGTACACAGAGTGGATTGCGAGCTGTCATCAATCACATCCTGTGACAGGATGTGTGCCGTATGAAAGCTGACTTAACACGCATGAAATGAATTTTTAATGGTAAATTGCGAAATTTAATTGATGAAGTGAAATTTTAATTGAGATATATTGTAAGGTATTTAATACCTTAAATTCAAATGGAAATTTATTTAAAATGAAGCTTTTAAGTTGGTAGGAAGCCACAGCCTTTGGATGGGTTGCTTTCAATTCTTTATGTAAATTTTTACGGGAAAAATTTATCAGTTCTTTACTGTACAAATATGGGGCATAGACGTATGAGGACCGTTTGCATTGAGTCTTTGAGCTGTTTGTTGAGCACTTACTGAATCTCATTGTAGGAACGTCAATCGTATTGCTTCCGAAACGATGTTTGTGAAAAAAGCGTCATACGAATAGTTCAACTTAAGACGCTCAACTGACAACTAAAACGAAGAGAAGTGAAGGCTCTTGCTCAGAGCGAGAGCGAGTGAATATAATTTATTCGATTCACGAACAGAGCGAAAAGAATAAAATAGTTGACAGTCAGCTATTATACTAGATAACATTGTCTAGCATTGGACTCATAACAACAGAATAAAATTTAAAATTCGGAAGACACGTTAAACATAATAAATTATATTATAGGTTTATCTGTTATAATTTTATGACTCAATATATTCAGAATATTATATATAAATAAATTAAATATATATAAAATAATATATATTAATATAAATCAAATATATATCATGCCATATACCTGTATTTATATAAGCTATAGCTATTTATGAAGTAAGTATAGTATAGTATAGTATATTTATGAAATAAACGTTTTTGTAGGGTATTTATATAATTATAATTTTTATACAAAAAATTGAGAAATACGAATTATTAATTATTATTATTTTAATAATTTATATTAATTATTATTATTTTTTTTTTTAAATAAAATATTTTTAATTATTAAAATTAATTTATATGATAAAAATCAAAAATAATTATTACACATCAATTTTTATATAAAAATCAAATCATAATTTTTATTTTTAATTTTTATTTTATTGTGGCTTGGAATAAACCGGAAGTATTGCACTTTTATTTTCAGTATATTCATAAAAAGCTACATTTTATTTTTATATATACAATACATTTAAGTTTAAGTCCAAAAATAAAAACTAAATTTTTTTCTGAACTATTTTTTTTTTATAAATTTGTATTATTAAAATTAAAAATTTAAAAATTTCCTCTACAAATATTTTAAAATTTGTGTCCAAAAGTTTTGAGCTAGTGCAAATAAATACTCTTTTAAACAATAAAAACTAAATTCTTTTTCATTTAAATACAATTTTATTTCTTTGATTTCATTAAATTCTAATAAAATTCATTTCGCTTTGCTCCGTCAAAAATTCCGCACAAATTGTAACTAAAAGCTAGCGTTTAGTTAAGCAAAATGGGCGACAGACAATTTTGGTATGCTACGTAAATTGCTGGCACAAATGAAATAAATTGCCACACATGCAACAAGAGGCGCCTCTACTACACATGCTTGCCACACCCCACAGACCGCCCCGCCGCCCATCCAGTTAAATACATTCATTTGGTGGAGAATGTTGAAAATTGAATATATATGTAATTGCATTGCGGCCATGTAAGGCACTGAGCACTGAGCCTGTCTTGGCTAGAAGGGCTTGTGCATTTCACTGTCTGCCACGCCCACATGCAGAGTAATTTCATGTGTGTATGGGTGTGTGTGGCAATTGGCAGACTGGCAGCGGATGTGCAGCGCCCAGCAACAGGAAACAGGCGACGTTTTATGCCTGCCTCCTGCCCAATTCCCTTTCGGTCTATAATTTGTATGAAATATGAATTGGGAAGGCTCAAGCGATACGTGGCTGCCAGACGTGTTGAGATGCCTAGACTGACAGGCAGTCAGTCAGTCAGTCAGTCAGTCAGTTAATCAAGCAGTCAGTCAGTCAGTCAGTCAGTCTGTCAGTCATTCGTTCATTCATTCAGCTTGTTTGCCTGTTTTGGCAGTCACGTGCGCTGTGCAAACTTTGCGGTCCACCGCACAGCTCTGGCAATTTATGTCAGTAGCTGAAAGCCAGTTACAGATTGTGTTTGTATGTGTGTGTGTGTGTGGCAATTAGCGTAAATAACTCAATTATGCTCGCTTTTTGTCAGTATCCTGGCCATAGCTCCTGCTGCTGCAGCATCGACACCTTTTGATAGGTGATTATGTGCGCCGCCAGCTAATTGGCTTGTCATACTGCAGCTTATGGTATCTGTACAGTCTGTGTGAGGCATCGTCTTCTTCTTCCCTGCCTGTGTCTGTATCTATGTCATCGGCTGCGTGAGCTCCATTGACAGACATTGATTGCAGTGATAAACATCAATTAGGACGGTGCCAGCAACAGCGGCTGTGTCTTTCAGCTAGGGACTTTTTAAGGCCATCATTAATTGAGTGACTTTTAAATACCTTTTAATTACTTTTAAATGCGTGCAGCTGGAAGTATATTTTTTTGTTTTTGATTTTTATAAAATACTTAAAACTAATTTCCTATATTTTTAGCAAAAAAAAAAAAACAACTTATTTTTATCAGTGCTTTAATTGTTGATTTTAATAAAATACAAATGAAATTTTTCATTAGATTTTTTTATATAAAAAAAACTAAATATTTTATTTTTTAGTTTTTATAAAATAAATTTAAATTTGTTTACAATCTATTCCTTTTCATTTAAAAAAAATAAGACAATTAAATAAATAAAGCAATCAATGTATTTTTTTAAATTTTTTTTTCATTTGCTTTATAAATTTTAAAGCATAGAAAACTAATTAATTTGTTTACCTTAAAAATTATAGCAAATAGTTATTAATTTAAAAATATTTATTCCTATAAATCATTTTAAAACTTAAATTTTGTATTTTATATTTTTCTTTTATTTAGCTATAGTTAATTTGAAATTTAAATAAGGAAAAAAATGTTTGTATATATTTTTTTATGTTTAAACTACAATATTTGCAGCTTTATTTTAATTTTTTTAATTTCATATTTTCTTTTTTATTATGAACATATTTTTTGTTTGTTTGTTTGTTTGTTGACTTCAAAGATAGTTAAAATTAATATTGAAAAGGTTGTTAAATATATAAATAATTTGGTTAACTTAAAAATTATAGAAATGATTTTTAAATTTATAAATACTGCTATATTAGTTATAAAAAAAATAAATATCTAAGTTTTTTTTTAATACAAGCTTAAGCTATAAGCAGCTTTTCCATGAAGTCTTGCATTTTGCTTAAGTAGTTTTCCAAGAAATTTAAATTTTCTCAATTTTCAGGCATAAACTTTTCCAATACATGGTTTTGCTTTCTGTGTGGCTATCGCCTTGCAATACAAACCTTGTCACACAGCAAGGACATAAAATCCTTTAAGAAAACACAACACCCGAGACACGTTTACACACACACACACACACACACACACACACACATACACATGTACACACATGTAGAGTGTATAAAAACCCACTCAATTGTGGCTCATATATCAAGAGCTATTGAAAAACATTAACAGCATGCTTCCTTCCGTTAAGCTGCTTGGCCCCACCCCTTTAGCAACGCCCTTCGTTTCTGGTGCTTCAGGTGTTTACTTGGCCCTGGTCAAGCGAATTCCCCCTTTACACAATTCCCACTCAACTTTCTATTTATATATCTAAAACGACTTTCGTTTCTCTCTTTTCAGGTGAGTGCTTTTGGTCTTAGGAAGCTGTTGGTTTCGGTCATAAACATTTTTACGTAATTTATGAGCGCAACGGTACGTATGAGTAATATGCGCCATTAGAGGTCCTAGTTGCCTGGCATTAATTGTAAGCAACATTAAATTTGCTAGCGGAACTTTAGCAAAGTCTAAAGTCGCTAAAAAGGCAATAAAAAAACGCCCGAAAAAAAAAAAATGAAAAACATTTTTTGCATCTAATTTGGTAGGCAAACTGTCTGTGACATTTGGTTGACGTCCTGCGCCTGCTTAAGTTGTTAACGGCAGGCGGCAGGCAGGCGGGAGCAGTCAGCTGGGCGTGGCAATTGTTGTCACTTTACGAGCAACTTTTGTCGCCATCATTTTGCGTCCTACCTGCGTGCGTGTTATTCTGCCAGCATCGCTAAATGATATGTGGCCTGTCGCATTCGGCTTGCGTTGTCTTTAACTGTGGCTGTCACCCATTGTGGCATTGTTTGTGTTTTATGCTTTATCTGAAATAACAGCTGCCTGACAGCTGAAATAACGAATAACCCAAAATTTCTTTTACTTTTAGGCCGCAAGCGAATTTGGCTTGAGGTGCTTAAAGAATGAAAGTCTATTTGTTTTACAAGTGAAATGGTGAACAGAGTTTTACTGCAAATAAATTAGGTTTTTTTTGGGGGGGAACAAGTTTTACTATCTTGAATAGGCTTGAATATTTTATGGTCGAAAAGGTTTATTTGAATTGGAAGGTGTGCGGGAATTAATCAAGTTTTTAATTGTCTTTTGGTGCCAACGCTTTAGTGTTATCACTTTCAATATAAATATAAAAAAACATTAAATTTACATTTATATTCAAAGCCATCGTGTAACTTTTTAAAATATAATAACACGGGCTAGTGCAACGGGCTGCACATTAAAAAAAGTAGAAGATTGAAATATTGTATAAATTAAAATTAAATTAAAATTAAAATTTATATGCATAAATGTATATACATTTTTATAAAGTGTAAACAATATATTGGAAGCAAATATAAAACTATTCTAATTAATATATATAATCTCCACACATCCACACATGTGGCTATTTATTAACTAACTATTTATATTCTACTATCTGCTAGTTGTTGAGTGCATAGCAGAAGATATATTTACATATTTGTACATCTTTTACGATCATGCCTGATCAAATTCATTTATATTCATATATATATTTATATAATATTAAAAAGATATACAAACTTTTTAATATTAAAAAATATACAAACTTTTTAATATTATATAAATATATATATG
This sequence comes from Drosophila hamatofila, assembly GCA_035045345.1. Classification (NCBI taxonomy): domain Eukaryota; kingdom Metazoa; phylum Arthropoda; class Insecta; order Diptera; family Drosophilidae; genus Drosophila; species Drosophila hamatofila. The sequence goes on along the minus strand of JAWNPA010000012.1, from coordinate 21,359,782 downwards.
ATTATAAATGAATTTAATCAGGCATACATTTACACATTGGATTCAATCATAATGAATCAAATAATTAATAGTAAAAAAACGGGAACTTTAGGAACTCGTACTGCAAATAGTTCATCTTACAGGAAAGTATTATTGAAATCAATGCAAGTTTTTTGTGTTTGTTTTGTTTGTGGCTTACAAGATAACAAACAGATGAAAAAGCCCAAATCAACTCAGTTTGTTGTCCTAATCCAAATTACAACAAATATAACTTATATGGGCTGCTACGTCTCTGCCTAAGTGTTAAATAGGTTCTCTCAAAATTAAAAAAAAATTCTTTTCAATGAGTTCAGTGGATATACAAATAAAATTTGTATAAAAATGCTAAAGAACTAAATATTTATACATAAATATGTATAAATATATATTTTAAATATAAATTAAATATTGAATATATTTTAATAAATAATATTAAATATTCATATATATGAAGTTATTTATTTACATAAATATTTAAACCAACATATTTTCGAATATTTGTAATAACAAGCTACCAATGCTTTTGCTACTTCATAAAAAAGTTCACATATTTATCCACTAAATATTTGCGTATATTTTTTGCATTTAATGTAAAAAGCATTATAAATATATTTCTGATTAAAATACTATATGAAAATATAAGCCAAGGCTGTGTACAGCGTGTTGCGTTGGGTTGGCATAACCTTTGCTGCCGAGGGTAGCTGAGCTGTCATAGGGGAATATTATGTTATGGCAACAGCTGCTGACAGAACAAATACAAATGCTTTTCATTTTCCCTTCCTTCCTTTTTTTTGGTTTTTTTTTTTTGGTGCCACAAAGCAAGCTGGCATTGCGGACATATGCGACAGAGCACAGTGCTTGGGGCATTGCATGGCACAGATCTTATAAGGAATGGAATATATTATGATAAAAACAGATTTAAATGCAAGAAAAAATAACATTAATAATAATAATAAAATGAAAATTCCTAAACTAAAAACATATAGAAGTTGATCTCAAGAAAAAGCTTATCGAAGCTGTTGTGTTGCAAATGAAATTAGCTTAAAATGCTGATGCTATTCAAAAGCACACCAAACACGCTCACACACACACACACACACACACAAACACACTTTTTATGGCCAAGTCAAGTGAAAAATTTCGTTGCCTGCTTTCAGGCGCTGCCTTAAAATTCACTTTTCGACGCGACTCTGGCCCCCGGGCGTCTCATAAGATTTGATTAAATAATTAATAGCATTTAATGGCTCAATGCCAGCGCAGCAACAAGTATTAAATGGAATTGTGCCACAAGCTTAAGACAAATTAATATTAAAGAAAAAAGAATACTCTTCGTGTGTTTGTCAGTTCATTTAATTTTATTTCCATTTTACAACTGGCGCATTGCGTGCTTGCGATTAATTAGCGCCAAGCGGCAAAGCTGAGAGCAAATTTTTAATGTGCTCCCGTTTTGGGGTCGCACCCACAAATGCAACATTCTTGTTGTTGGTGTTGTTGTTGTTGCTGTCAATTATGCTGCTGCTGCTGCAATCTGCATTTGGCTGTTATCTGTGGCAGCAGCAGCAGCAGGTGAAGGCCGCCGGTTCAACAGTTCAGACTAAAATGGCAAAACATTTCGTTGAGCACATTTCAAATGACCTTGAGCAGCTGGGTTTATATATATATGATGGGGTGTGGCGCCGGTTGCCAAATCATCTATGCGTCCAGACAAATATTCAGTTAGCATTACGCATCATAACGCGCTGCACGCACACACACACACATATACAACCACACACATACACAGACCGCGCGCTGCTCTAAAAATCCCTTTGAACTGTCTGTTAACTGCGCTGCTTGCAGCGCTGCTACTGCGACGTCAACGGCGGCTGCTGTTACTACTTCAATGGCTCTCTTGTGCTCTCTCTTTAATGTGCTATGCTGTGTGCTCTTAGCTGGCCACGTGTTTGCGCTGCTTTTGCTTTGTGCTTGTTATTCGCTGCGTGAGCGCTAACGAGAGCTTGTGGCTGTGTGCAGCGTTGCCAGACTGTTGAATAAACCTCACACTCACTCACACACACACACATATACACATGCAATTTTGTGTACTGCGTCTGGTTAACGGCTGTCCTCTGCCTGTGCTTCCCCATTGCGTGTGCTTTGTTGAGTGTGAGCAGCGTGAGCTTTTTGTGTAGAGTTCTAATGCGTGCAGTTTGCCAGAGCGTGCAACAGATGGCGTTTTGCATTGTTGGTCAGTTTTTAACTAAAATCAGGCAATAATAAATAGAAAGAAATCAAGTTTTTTTTATTTAAATGCAGGAATATTAAAAAAGCTAATTACTAGATAATTTAAAAATTATTTTAAAATGATAAATATTCCAACTCTATACATATATTTCTCAAAGTTTTATCAGTTTATATTAATATTTTATGCAATAAACTCTTGAAAATTTATAAATTTTAAATATCAAATTACTTGGTTAATTTTTGTTGTTTTTTTTCCTATTAGTTTAATAAATTTAATCAAATTTTCTAAAAGAAAAAACAAGGAAACTGCATATTTTAAATTTGATATTTTTTATACTTTTGAAATATATTTAAATTTTAATAAATTTAATAATGTAAATTACAATAATTTACATTTGAAAATTCTTTGAACATACTTAAATTTAAATTCATGTATTAAAAATAAATTTTACATATTTATTTAATATTTAAAATAAATTAAAATTAGATACAGAATAAAAAAATCTACATTTTTTTAAAATTTAATTTAATTTTTTTTTTTCAAGTAAAGTCACTATTTTAATCGAATAATTTATGCAGTAAACTCTCTTAAATGTAAGAAAATATTTAAAATACCTACGTTTTTTTCTTTGGTATTCATTTAATTATTTACATAAAAAACTCAACAGAAAATACAAAATTTTAAATTTTTGTATGCTATTAAAATATATTTAAATTTTGATTTACATAATATTTAATATTTGTATAAAGGAAATGCTTTATGCATTTAAAAAACATATTTTTTGTTCAAAAATATATTAAGTTTAAATTAAATCTTATTTTACAATTTACACAGTTTAATTATCTAAAATACTATAATTTTTAAAATAATTGTTAGGTTTCATAATATAGTTTGCTAAATCTCACAAAATTTGCTGATGCGCATCAATCATTTATATATGTCAATGAACCTCAATTAATTTAGACTCCTTGCCAATTATTCAAGTAAATATTTAATGGCAATACATGGCATAAGCTCTTCAGCTTATGCTAAGCATATCATAGTCTGTCTATCTATCTGCTTAAGTTGTCAATTGAAGCCACAGTCAACTTATGCATAAAATATTTTCAATAATAAAACAAAATAATCAGCCAATTATGGCATAAATATGTCAATAATAATGATAGACCAAACAATAGCAATAGCAACAAGAACAATAATAATAAACAGCAGCAGCAGCAGCAGCAGAAGTTGAAGTCGAAGTAGATGTAGGCCGCAATCAAAGCGATTGGCGTAGTCGTAAGGAGCAGACATCCTTTGCCAGGACTCGGCTATCATTGTCATCAGCATTAAGGCTGGCAGATAGCTATAATGTTTGCTATTGTTATTGTTGTTGATGTTGTTGTGAGTGTTGTTGTTGCTGTTGGCATGCTAACAGGCTCTAACGGCAGAGGACGATTAAGATGCAAAGTGTATATTAGTATGTTAACACTCAGCACTCAACGCAGAGTTGGCCAAGGCATTGTCAATGCCAGCCCGTTACACTTGACTTGACTTGACTTGACTTGACTTGCCTTTGCCTTACATTGCCTTGCCTTACATTGCTTTGCCTTGCCCTGTCCTGTCCTGTCCTATCCTGTCTCCGACTCAAGGCAGCTGGTGTCCTGCGTGTTCACTCTGTGTGCTGCTGCCTATTGGCTGACTGGCTGACTGGCATCCTGCCGGCCTGCTTGAGTGGCCATCCAGCTGCTGTGTTTGGCATTTGAAATGGAATTCAGGCGTGTAACTCTAGCCTCTCTCTCTCTCCTTGCCTAGAGCAAAGAGGCAGATGGCGATATATAGCTGTTGCCCTTTCACATTGATTTATTGGTCCAGAGCAGTGGCTCTTGTACATTGTTTTGGCTTCACTTTGGCATTGCTTTGCTTTGCTTTGCTTTCACTATTCCTCCGACCCCCAGCTGGTTCTGTTTGGCTTTGGCATTATGACATTTATCGTTGTTTACATTTGTCATTTTATCTGAATTGCATTGCAATATAAGGCTACACTCCATTAAATAAATAACATTTAATTTATTTTTATTGTTCAATGAAGAGAAAATATATATGTATATAGAAGAAGGTAAAGTTAAGTTTTATCCAGGTATGCTTAATATCTATGCGGTCTACGCATTGTCAAATAATTTCATATTTTCTTGCATGTGTCGTGTGGCGCCACCTGTTGAGCGACAGCGACAACTGTTTGTTGTTATTTTAAATTTAATTAGAGCCTTAAATGATTTGCGGTCGTCTCTGTGGCTGGCACATTGTCGGCTCGCACCACATGACACTGGAATAAATGTCGAGCTGCGGTCATAAATATGACAGCGTCTAGCGTTAATTAGACTTTCAGCTTGTTAACAAGTTTTCATTGTTCTTGTTGTTGTTGTTGTGCTTGTTTCAGTGGTTGTTATACTGAAATCGTTTGTCTAGTTCAACTGCAAATTACATGGGCAATGGGAATGCTCTAGCAGAGCTGCCCAATTATTGGGTAATAAAACTAAGGGATATTTTTTTTTATTAAATGTAACTATTAATTTAAAAAATATTAAAATATTCTCAATTACTTAAGAAAATAATTAACTTTTTTTTTTTTTTTTCATTTAAAAATTTTTTAATATAAAAAGCGGAAAATAGAAAAGTATAGTTTTTATAATAAGCATATATAGATGGAATAATACTTTTAAGTAAAGGTTGTTTTTTTTTTTTTCAATTTAATAATTAAGTTTTTGCAAACAAGATATATAATTAATATCCATAGCTGAACGAAGCAACAATAAGAATTTTATATATAGTTTTTAAAAAAGTATATAATTGCTCTAATATAATTATCTAAATTACTATTTTATAATTATGTTTTATCTAACAAAATATATAATTTATATGCACATATGAAGAAGCAAATTTTTAAACCAATAGAATTTTTTATAAACTTTTTTTTTTAAATTATAATATATATTTATTTTTTTAATTTAAAAAAATTATTTAAATTATAATAATTAAAAAAAATATTTGAGTTTTCGGCTATATCAAAATTTTATAATATTTTTTTGCATTTGTAGAAAATTTAAATATACTTTCAGATGCGCTTTCATTTTATAAATTAAACTGCTTAAATATAACATCTATTGATTATGAAATTTAAAAACAATTACGATAAACATATTTTATATTAATAAATTTTCAATATATATTAGATATATTGTAATGAAAATATTTATAGAATCAATTAAACTATTTTGTCATGCTTATATTCATGAATTCTCAAATTTCAGTAAATGATAATATATGCTTCCATGCTTGAGGTAATGCTTTATAACTATTTCAGTTAAATTCCATCTATGTAAGAGACGTTTATGCGCTCTACCTTGTATGCCTGAAGCATTAAGTTTAATATTCAAATTAATAAATATTATTCAACTTTACGTTTCTTGCTCAATTTTCTTCACATATACTTCAATATTCAGTCAAATTATATATAGACTATTGTACACTTTTATAACTATATACAGCCGGCAACTTATCGTATGCGCAATGTACCTTTACAGCTCAAACTGTTATCTTAACAGCGAACTAACAGTGCTGCCTTTAACAGCGCGAGCTTTTGTATTCGCTTGCTCTCTCTCTTCTGGTCAGTAAAAGCTCTCAGTTCAGCGTCTTCCCTTTCAATCTGTGTGAATGTCCTGCGATGTTACGCATACGCCGCGTGTAACATTTGCTCGGCTCGAGCGTTAACAGCTCTCGGGACATTACACAATGTCAGATGTCGATGTCGATGTCGGATGTCGTTTGGCGGCGACATCGGGTTTCAGTTTGCTTTTATACTTTGCACATGAAACATGTGATTTTCACTCGTAACCTGTGTGCGGCCGCCTGTTCAAGCAATTTCCTTCAAACGTTTTCCCGACCACACACACACACACACATACACAGACCGGAGTGTGTGCGTCTGTGTCGTCTCTATGCGTGCGTGTGCCAGCGTGTGTGTGTGTGCGTGCGTGTCTTCTTCGTGTCGTGTGCGTGAGCGTGACATTATTTCGTGCCAAAAAAATGAAGCTCGCGAAAAATTTGCTTATTATATTTAATTAAACTAATTAAAAACTTAATTGCCTAGCGAATTTAATTCTAAAAAAATTTCAATTAAAAAAAGGAAATTAATTAAAATTAGAACAAGACTAGTTCAATTATAAATTGTAGTAAAATACAAAAATTTAATTTTAAAATATAAAAAAAAAAAAAATAAAAAAATATAATTGAAATATAATTTGAATTAAAATTAAAAATAATGTAATATTTAAATTAAATTAAAAGTTCAAAAAATTAAAAATAAAAAACATTTCTTTAAAAACAAAAAACATAGGTATAATTGAAATAGAATTTGAATTAAAGTTGAAATAAAATATAAATTAAAAATGAGCAAAAATTTAAATTAAAAAATTTGAAATATTAAAATAAAAAATTAAATTGAAATAATATTAAAATACAAACATTTATTTTAAAAATATAAAAAAAGGTTATAATTTTAATAAAATTTGAACTTGAAAAAAAGTAAAATAAAATAAAAAAAAAAAAACAATAAAAAAATTGAAAAATATTAAAATTAAATTTAAATTAAAATTGAACAGAAATTTAAATTAAAAAATAAAAAAAAATAAAAATTTAAATTTAAAGTGAAGTAAAATTTAAAATAATTTATTAAATTACTTTAGCCGCTGCACAACAATTTTTAAGAAGTTTTTTCGCCTGGACTTAAAAAAATAATACTTTGTATATATATAAAAAACAAATAAAATTATAATAATTGCTAGCAACAGTTGCCATAAATCTCAAGAAACAAGTGTATTATTAATAGACATAAACATAATATTAAATGTGTCACTGTGTGTGTGTGAGTTTCAGTGTGTGTCTATTGCATATAAATCAATTGTAGCGAACTCGTAGCTTAAATATTTAATTTGGCTTTAGTTCGGCCTAAACATATAAGTGGCAATAAAATTGCTGTTGTTGTTTTTGGTTTGGGCTCACATTTCTCATTTCACGTCGCACGTTGGCTGCTGTCAATTCGCGTTCGCTGTGCTGTCCTAGCGGTGTCTTGGCCTGTCTGTCTCTGTCTCTGTCTCGGACTGTGGCGCATAAATAAATAAATAAGCGAACTGCGTGCAGCTTGACACAGATCTTTTTTTTTCGGGGTACTGAGTGTGAGTGTGAGTGTGCGTGTGTGTGAGTGAGCACATCCTGAATAGTTTGTCTTATTTATGTGTGCCGTAGCGTTGGATGCTGGTCGAAGCCTACCGCAAGCAAGGATTCGTTTGCCGCACTGCGCAAAAGTAAGGTTCAAAGTTCAAGCGATGCTGACTGCATACAGCAATTTATTACAAGCTGCTATTAACCTTTTATAATGCTTAGTCGCTTTGCCGTCGTCGTCGTCGTCGTCGCAGTCGCGCTCGCGCAATCCTTCGCTCGAGTGTGTCCTGTGGGCATCGTTTGCACACATATACAACAAATATAACGGCCAACAAATAAACGCCAATAAAAAAAACAAAAAAAAAAAACAAACAAAACAAAAAACCCCAAAAAGAAACTCCAAAACTTGCAGCTCATACAAGCCAACGGCCAAAGCCAACAAACACACACACAGTCACACATACACTGACACTCTCTCACACACACACACAACTTCTACCAACAAACCCATGGTATGTATTTTGTTGTTGTTCTCGACTTCTCTTAGGTGTTACCAGCTCTACGTCTCGACTCAATTGTGCACTCGTCTATGATTCCGCATCCGTAGACGCATCCACATCCGCAATCGCATCCGCCGCAAAATTCGCTGAAGGGAAAATTCACACACACAAAAAAAAATACAAAAATAAAAAGGGAAAAAGAAAAATAAAGAGTGGAAAAATGTGCAATTTTTTCTTGTGGCATTTGTTTTATTTTTATTATTTTCTATATCGTTTTTTGTTTTTTGGTTTCTCTTACTTTTTTTTTTGTCGGTTTGAAGCAAATTGTTTGCTTACGTGCGTGAATTTTATATCAATAAAGGTTAAGCTTTCTAGGTGTGTGTGTGTGTGTGTGTGAACTCGACTGTGTGCTTAGTATTTATTTTGTTTTCCAACTTGTTTCGGCTGCCTTTGCTTAACTGGAATATATATGTTAATGGTCAATTGCTTCAAACGTGTTCAAGAACTTGAAACTGTTGATTAAACCTTTTGGAAATGTTTCCATAGTCCAGTTGATTTAATTTTATTATTTTTACGATTTTTTATTATAAGAAATTTCATTTTGTGTTATTTGAATTGTATAAATACTTCAAATTTTCATTATCTTGAATTTAATCTTATTTGATATTTATTTTTATTTTTACTAAACTTCAAAGTATTATTATTAAAGGGAATTTTTTTAAATTTTTTTAATGTTTTTTTTATTTTATTTTTTTTTATTTTGATTAAATAAATTTCATAAAACATTTATTTTGCGATATTTATAAATTCTTAAATATATTTGAATTTTGTACAAACAAAATAAATATTATATATATTATTTATTTTAGTGCTAATAAATTTTGTATATAAGCTAACACTGAGTACATATAATTAGATTTTTTTTTTAAATTTTCATGGTTTTCATTTTTAGTTAATAATAATTAAATTTTTTTACAGAAATATTGTGTTGTCTTGATAATCAATGTCTCATTTATATTTTTATTTTGTTAGTATATATTAACTTGTTTTATTTTTAGTTTTTATATTTTTTAAAGTTTATTTATTTTAACGTACTTTATTTCTTTTATAAATTTCTTTATTTTTTTTAAAATTTTATATAGCTTTAATATTTAATAATAATAATTAGTTTTTTATAATAATGAATTTTAAGTCTATAAGAAATTTACATTGTTTATTTATTTAAAAAATTATTTAATATTTAATTTTTGCAGACATTGTTTCTCTTATTATGAATACACAATAACTTTTTTCTATTTACATTGATTATCTATATTTTGTTTATTTGATTGAGCTGACTCAATGAATGTGTTTAATTATTAAACGAACGCATATGCTTCTGTTTTTTCATGACATGAATAAGTCATGTATTTTTAGCAGCTAACATCGCAATGCACTTAGCTGCACTCAAAATGTTCAATTTGTGGTAAAATTGACATTCAATTGAAATTGTTTTTGGCTACGATAACAAAAGTTGGCTCAAATAGCTGCTAGTTGGCACTCAACAAAAATATTCGTATATTTGACTATTAAACAACTTAAAAGCCATTGCATACATCTGTGTAAATTGATATATAGTTTTATGCCCTTTTATTGCCTGCCTCTCGCACTCTGTGATAACTATGTCTCGATTGTATCTGAAGTTCTCTTTCTACTTTGTGCTGCATTCCTGGAAGTCTGACGAAATTTCTACTTTTCAGCTACATTGAATTTCTTTGTTCCTCATTGAGTTGCATTCCTCAACGTCTTCGTTAAATGTCGATGCGATGCCTCTGGAATTTGTGATAAACTTATTTTACATTGTGTGACATTCCCAAAACACTTCACTTGCAGCAAATTCTTCTTACATATTTCTTTGTTTACCTAATGCAACATTCTGATAGAGTTTGAGACTGTTTGAGAGTGTGAATGCTGGATATTTGGAGCTTACCTCTCTCTCTCTCTCTATTCTGTTTCCTTCTTTTTTTGTTCAATCTATGGGCTTTTGTCTCAGCTGAAAAAATAGACCTACTTTGAAATAGACTATATTATTGTTGCTTGTCTTTCTCCAAAGAAAAGCTAGCTCTGTTTTTTACTTTTCTCTTACTCCCTGTCTCTTTTTTTCTGCTTTTCTTTCTCCCTAGGCCTTATCTCTTCCACCTTTACTCTGGCTTCGTTTTTTTCGCTTGCTTTCCCTCTTTCTCTCACTTAATTTGGTCTATACTCTATATCTCACTCTGTCTCTTGCTCTCTCGCTTTCGTTCTCAATCATACGCTCGCTTTTCTCTATCTCTTTCTCTCTCTTTTTCGATATTTATTTTTCTCTCTCCCCCTTTCCCTCTCTCTCTATCTCTTTCTTTCGCTCTCTCTCACTCTCTCTCTGCATGTCTTTTTCTCTCACTCACCTGTGTTCTCTCTCTTTCTCGCTCTCTCCATATTACTGTCTCTTTTCCTCGCTGTCTTATTTTCTCCCTCTATATCCTTCTCTCTCTCTCTTTTTTGCGCTCTGCATCTCTCTCTGTCTGGATTTGTTCCTATTTCTTGTTTGTTATGCTCTGTTATCTCCGTCTCTTTCTCTCTCTCTATCTCTCTCTCTCTCTCTTTCGCTCTCTCTCTCTCTCTCTCTCTCTCTCTCTCTCTCTCTCTCTCTCTCTCTCTATCTCTCTTACAATTTTTCTCTCTAGCTATTTTTTTCTGCTTTTTATACCCTGAACCCATTAAAAATGGGAAATCAGGGTATAATGGTTTTGTTAAAAGTATGTAACAGGCAGAAGGAGGCGTGGCAGACCCCATAAAGTATATATATTCTTGATCAGGGCGACAAAAAAAGTTGATCTAGCCCTGTCCGTCTGTCTGTCCGTCTGTCCGTCTGTCCGTATGTTTGAACGCGTCGATTTCAGAAGATATAGGAGCTAGAGACTTGAAATTTGAAACTGTAGGTCCGTATATTGCACGCGCAGATCAAGTTTATTTTTTTAAATCGATAACTGCTTCTGGTTTTTTGTTATCGATAAAAAACCTTGTCGAAAATCAGTTATAAAATTATATCTTCTGCACCTTTGAAGATAGAGTCTCGAAATTTAAAATGTAGAATCATATGTATTTTTAAGTATTTCGGTTTTTGTCATATTTCACCCCGCACCCTTCATAACACCCCCTTCCCTACAAGTTTGCAAAAACCGTATTTCAAATACTAGAGACTTGTGAGCTAGTACATACACACATTTTAATGTTATTATCACGGTCTGAAAGTTTTATCAAAATTGTCCGTCTACAAAAAAAGTTATTAAACAAATAAGTTCCCACAGTAAGCCTACACAGCAGCCCATGCCTGTTTATACGTGCGTGCGTATGTGTGTATGTGTGTGTGCATGTGTAAGTAGAAATGAAGTGACGAATTATTGAAATATTAGTTCCTGGAAGGGTTTAGGGGATCTCGTAGTCGAGCAGTCTCGACTAGAGCTTTCTTACTTGTTTTTACTTAATATCATATTTTGCCTAATTACTTATTTTTTTTGCTTCCCCACTTCTTCTAATCTCCCCTTTGCTACTGTTCTGGTTTGACTTAAACATTGTAATTTAAATTGTTGCCCACATTCTTCTCTTGCTCTCATTCTCTTATTGTACTTCTCAGGACAAAATCTTATGCATAAAATGCAGTTGACGAAAATTCCCTAAAGACAAAGACTAACTACAAACTATATACATCCATTTAAGCTGTCTGTGTATGTGTTTATGTGTGTGTGTGTGTGTGTGTGTGTTTGTGTGTGGTTTCTACCTGTGCAAATTGCAGCCTGTTGTTGGCATTAAATGTGCAAAAGTTGCTCAATTAAAGGTGGGCGTGGCAGCGGTATGTACACATAGGCAACGGCCCAAACCACAAACAAACAGTAAACAAAATGCTTAACTCGGCCGAGAGTTGAAACAACGTAAATGTGGTTCTACGCTGTGTCTCTTGGCCTTATATCTAGCTGTTGATGTAGCTACAGCTCTGACTGTAGCTGCTGCTGTTGCTGTTCCTATAGCTGGACATTGCAGTTGACATTATGCGCATTAAATGCGCTTGAAATGTTGCACAACTGCCACAACGACCGACACCAGCCGCCAGCAGCCAGTGCAACTGACACTTGCCGGACGCTGGACGTCAGCCGGAATGAGCCGGAAACCTTCAGGGCCCCGGTCCGGGTCCGGGTCCGGCTCAGTTCGGTTAGGACTCTGACTCGGCCAAAGCGCTTTTGTAAATTATGTCGTTTGGGGTTCAGCTCGAGTGAGTTTCTAATGCAAAATAACAACAAAATTTTACCCTTCTCTCTCTCTCTCTCTCTCTCTCTCTCTCTCTCTCTCTGTCTCTCTTTCTGCTGCAGCTCCGGCATTTGCTGCCGGATAAAGCACAATCTGCTGACATTCCCGTAAATGCCAGTTTGTGCTGGTCTTGGTCTTAGCCTGGTCGTTGCCTTGTTGGCCATAATTAGCGTCGTCGCATGTTGCGCCTTTAATTAAATATTTATCTAAACACATGCGTGTTCTGGCTTCTCTGCTCTATATATTTAAATACATATATATATATATTTACATAATTTTTTTCTCTCTCAAGTAGCACTTTAAATTCATGCTCATTTTAATATTAGAAGCGCACGCTGCGTATACGCAATTTTTGCTTAATTTCACCCAGCAATCTGTTGTTAATTAGCCGCTTTATGTCACGACAGCTGGCATAACACAACAAATTGAACGCATACCACCTGGCGAGCACTCACCTGCGCTCATTTGTTTAAGCTTATCTCAAAAGGAATAGCAACAAAAAAGATTTCCCAGTAGATAAAATGTATTTTTTTTTTTGGCATTACTGTTGGTTTAGCATGGAAATGAGTTTGGGGTTTGGCAATGAGCTAGGTTTGGTTGAGTAAGGTTGGGTTTGAGTGGGGTGTATTGTGGTTTGGCAAGTGTGTGGTTGCGAATGAATATGGGAGTAGGTTGGAAGTTTGGGTAGGTTGGAATGTGAGAAATTGCTTTAAGCTGGGTGTTGATTAGTTCTTAAATATATTAACTTTCTTATGGAATGCTAAGTAGTTTATAAGTCTATATCTGATAGGGGTACGTAAAATCACAATGTTCAACAAAAATATATATAATTTGACTATGAAATATACCACATAAAATATAAAATAAATATTATGAATATAATATATTTAAATTTATAATTTTATTTTACATAAAAGTATGCCAGCTTTTATGAAAAATAAAATATTAAATAAATATATATAATATATATAATAATATAAAAAAGTTCATATATTTTTATATAATAAATAAATATATAAATAAAATAAATATTAAATAATTCATACGTCTTGTATGATTTTACTAAAAAGTTTATAAATAAATATAATAAATTTAATTCAATATATATATAAAATATATTTGACTATAAAATATTAAAAATAAAATAATAAATTTATATAATAAATATATAAATAAAATTAATAAAATATAATATAAAAAAGTATATATATATTAGAGAATCATAATATTGAACATATTGAATAAAAAACATATAAAATAAATAAATAAAATAAATATTTTTCAATATAATAAATGTATAAATAATAAATGTAAGAGATTCTAATACTCCTGAAAGTATGTTTGTATATTGATTTTCTAGTTAAGGTGTTCAGAGATTTTAGTATGCATAATTAATACATTGAAGAGAAGGACGAGATTCACTTAATCGTATAGTCGAGAAGAGAAATTATTTAAATATTAAAAAAATTCGCTCAAGCCTTCTGCTTCTTTTTTTTTTAACGCAGTCACCTGGCAGGAATGTTAGGTCAGGAGAATGGGTTGTAATGATATGTTGATTGTTTGTTTATTGTCTCACCGACTAAGGGTACATTGAAGGTTTAAGAATAAAATTAAACATATAAAATAAATCTGTAAACTAAAGGGTATAAAGTAACCATTTGACAGGAGCTTAACTGTTTGAACAGACTCTTCGACAGCTTTGTATAAATTATACCATTTAAAATTTCGCTCCCATTTTCTATGGATGTTTATCAAAGTTAATGCAATAGAATAAAAAACCAAATGGATTTTCAAAAACTATATTTAAATCTGCTTTTAATGCGATTACAACGATTGCTCGATAAACCTTTAAAAAGAACTGTCAAACATGCGTCCAGAGTTCAGTGCGAAGACTGCAGCCAATTGCAAATGGCCAAAACGAAATTGCTGCTGTGTTGCCTCAGTCTGTTCTGGTCAGGTGGCAACTGCTGGTGGCCGAAATTTGGCCTGAAAGTGGAGAGTCGAGAGGATGTGCTCTATAATTTGGTGGCCCAGGTGAATGTGGAAGAGCCAATTGTGTTGCTGTTGCTGCTGCAGCGTTGGCAGTCAACTAATTTGAATGCTTTGCAACACTGGCCCTTCTCTAATTGGCCAGTGTTGCGTTACGACGAACGAAACGTGATTTGTGTCATCAATTTTACACGCAAGGCATTAGCATTGATTTACATACGTGAAATACGAGATGCGCTGCTGTTGACTGCGACACTGGCCAACGACTTTGAAGGAATGCGAGAGGCGAGAATTATAATTTGGTTGCAAATCGAGATGAGCGCATCTCAAGAGCTGCTGGACCTAATTAGGCGTCAGGCGAGGCGGCATCATTACTACAATATACTAATACTAATTGGAAGAAGCCGCAAATTTTCTTTGCTACGTATTCAGCCTTTTCCTGAGCCCAGATATGAGGAGCTGATGCTGCCTTTGTATTTGTCTTTGCCGCTTAACAACACTGAACGCCTCTTTGTGCAACACTGGCGCAATTTTCGTGGCAAACGCGCTGTGATGATACCCTCCCTCGTGCCCCCCAATAGTTTCATCAGTCGCGATCTGCGCACTGGCCGCAAATACTTGAACGGCTTCTGCTACAATCTGATGCAAAGCTTTGCCAAGCATCGGAATATCACAATTGAATATCATAGTTACATGGATAATGAAACGCATCGAGTTCTATATACGCCCGAGTTAATGATGCTGTTAGGACGAGGTAAAATCGATTTTGTGACCAATGTGCAGCCATTTTCGCAGCGTCATCAAGCCGAGGGCACACAGAGATCGGCGACGTTGGGCATGGTCAGTTTCCTGATTGTGGTGCCCTGTGGCCGGGAGCTGAGCATTGGACAGATCTATTTGCGCATGTTTTCCCCACAGTCGGTGCTGAAGATGCTGGCAGTTTATGTGGGTCTCAGTTGGTTCGAGACATTCGTCAAATATTGTTGGCTCAGATCGAAATGGAATTTTTCTTACTCTGGGCTAGTGTTGAACTTGAATGTTTTACGCAATTTCATCAATCATTCGGTGCCCATAGCCAGCTCTAGCAGGTTGTCAGTGCGGCTGCTGGGATTTCAATTGGCTGTGCTTGGAATCATGTGCAATATCTCATTCAATGCCACCTTGAGCACCTGGCTGACCAAGCAGCCCCGTGAAGAGCACATACAGAGCTATGCCGAGCTGAATGCCAGCCGTTTGCCGGTTCTATTTGATTACATCTCGCATGAGGTCATCGAGACGGAATACGAAGCGGATTTCTTTACCAAAAAAGTGCCCAATGCTGTGCGTATGGCTGCCAAGGATCAGGTCGAACTGTTGCTCAGCCTGAACACGAACTATGCCTATCAAACGTATTCGTTGGTCTGGAATGCCTTGGAAATCTATCAGCAAAACTATAAGCAGCCACGGCTATGCAAATCGAAGAATATACACATTGCCGGACAAAAGGCAAAGGCGTGTAATTAAAGCTATCTGATTAGTGTTTATTTATTATGTGTCTATATATAAACAGCCTTGTCAAATGCGAATTAATGCGAAGCAGCTACGCCTATCTGATTAATATGTGTTTAATAAAATATCTAAAAATAAATGTTGCTTCGATTGCATATCGACACGCGAAGCGATTGTGTTTGCGCTTTATACTTTTACTCAAATATGTTGTGTATATAATAAACTTATATGAGATGTATGGAGGGTAGAGGATAGGATACAGGATAAATGATACATGATAGAGGGTAGAGGAATGAATATAGAGGTTAGATGATTGAGGATACAGGATAGAGAATAGCGGATAGCGGATAGAGGATAACGGATATTATATAAAGGATATAGGATATAGGATATAGGATATAGGATATAGGATATAGGATATAGGATATAGGATATAGGATATAGGATATATGATATAAGATATAGGATATAGGATATAGGATATAGGATATAGGATATAGGATATAGGATATAGGATATAGGATATAAGATATAGGATATAGGATATAGGATATAGGATATAGGATATAGGATATATGATATAAGATATAAGATATAAGATATAGGATATAGGATATAGGATATAGGATATAGGATATAGGATATAGGATATAGGATATAGGATATAGGATATAGGATATAGGATATAGGATATAAGATATAGGATATAGGATATAGGATATAGGATATATGATATAAGATATAGGATATAGGATATAGGATATAGGATATAGGATATAGGATATAGGATATGGGATATTGGATAGCGGATAGAGTATCAACGATAGAGGATAGAGGAAGAAAGATAGAAGATAGAGGATAGAGGATAGAGGATAGAGGATTGAGAATAGAGAATAGAAGATATAGGATTGCGAATAGAGAATAGATGAAAACAATAGATAATAGAGAATAAAGAATAATGTTTATATATCATATTGAATAAACAATTTTATGTAGATGTCGAAGAATATTCTAAATAAATAAATTTAAAAAATTCATAATAATATATGATATTGAATAAGAATTTCATAACATGAATATATAATATATAAATAAATGATATATAATATAATAATAAATATATAAATTTATAATATATTTATCCAAAAATCCATTCAAAACTATACAAACAAATTTTATTAGGAAAGTTCAAACTAAATTATAAAAATTTTTTTTTTTAATAAAATAAATTAAGCTTCGAAGGGTAAAACACTTTGGCAAATTCAACCTGAATGAGCAGCGAAAAAAGTCGTTGCGAGATAAAATGAGCTTCGAGGAAGACATTCGACAACTAAGCGGTTTATGTCTTCCGGAGTTGGGCAGCAAATGTTTAATAGGTAAATAAATGTTATGTTTGAGTGGCATGAAGAGTGTTTCAAATGTGTGTGTTTTCAAATGCTGAAATAATAATTCAAAGAACACATTTAACAGGCCGAGTCGTGGAGTTTTTGGGAAAGCTATTAAAATTTCATCGGCCGTGGACAATAAAACGCTATCAGAGAAAGCATAAAAACCGAATGACATATGTGACGATATGGCACGCATTTATGACATGTGTCGACAGAGCATAATGGAAAGCCAAGTTACAAATACTACTGTGAGACAGTAAAAAAAAAAACAACAACAAAAAAGCAAATAAGGCAAAAAGAGGAAAAACTTTTGTTCGATAACTGAGCCGACCAGACAGTGGCTCAAGGCATTAATCAGACCAATGGGACAGAATGACAACGCACAGACAGCTGAAGTGGGTGGGACCTTGATACGGCCGAAAGGTAGACAAAAGTACCAGGTACTTAATTATTGCATAATAAATCAGGCAATCCATATGATATTGATGAGAGTATATATATGGATATACGTATGTATATATGCTTGTATATATTTCTAGTAATTAGGTAGCACCTGAGTATCGTATAGGAAAATGTTAGCTAAATAATGGGCAGCATTTAGATGGGGTGGATGACACGGGCAACAAAATCAATCGATTGACGTCAGGTAACAAAAGAGCGGTTCAAGTGCCCAGAACCCCCAAATAACACACACACACACACACACACACATACACATACACATACAGCTATGCTCGTTATGTATAAATATGCATGACTGCTCTGAGCACACAGAGGGAGTCTATGGCTTAGGGGGCGTATACGTCATGTGCCTTATGAAATTAACTGTGCTGTCAGTTGTTTTCCCTTTTTAAAGCCGTTGCTGGCGCTGCGCCTTCATATTTTCGCACCCAAACTAGCTGTGGGCGTGGCCCGTTCACCTTGACAAGCCTTAAAGCCCTTTTTGGCGCCCGCATTTACGGCTGTAAATTCATTTTGCAGCTGATTTCGCATCGCTGCGCATACGCATTTATCATTTAATTAAATAAATATAGAGCATATATATTTTTTATATATACATGAACTTTATGCCTGTCACAAAGTTGTGGTTAATAATTTATATATATACATTTTTTTTTTGCATTTCCTGATGTCATTTTTTTTACATTCTGTTATTTGATTCATGCTTGCTTTTTGCATTTGTCAAATTGTTTGCTGATTGCCCTGGTGACTCGTTGTTCTGTGTGCTTTGAATATTATTGAAATGTTTTCTGATTGGACTGCGTCAAATTGGAGCTACGCACACACACACACACACACACATACATGAGTGTGTGTGTGTGTGTGCCACAAATGATTTGCTTGCATGTCGTACACCATTTTCATTGTCAGCTAAAATGATTAGCAAGGGATTTTCGATTCGACTAAAAGCTTATAAATTGCCAACAGCGCAAAACACAATTTTTATATGTATTGAAAATGCAAATTAGCCAATTTAAACACATTTTTACGCAGATTTTTTTAAAGCGCCTGACACGTGTCAACTTTTGTAAGACTTATTTATGATTATAATTTTATTTTTATTTATTTATTTTTTATTTTTATTTTTATTTTTTTGAGTATGTATATATTTGTTGTAAAGATTTGTCTTATATATTTTTTAATATATTAAGTTTGTATTACATATTTTTTATAATAATTATTTGTCACAAATATATATTTTTAAATTATACGACTAGCTTATTTACTATAAAATCGAATTGAAAATATTTGATGTACATAGCTTATAAAATACTTAAAGTGCATTGTTCAATAATCAAGCTAGTGAAGGGATACAACAATTATTTTAAATTTAATTTATTAGCTATTAGCAAATTTATGAATATCTAAAAAACTACTACAAATTTATTTTTTTTTATGAACAATTCAATATGGAAAGATACAACAAAAAAATATAATTATTTTTAATTTTTCCATATTGAATTATTCATAATAATATATGTAATATATTTTTTAATTATTCATAATATAGTAGGGCATTTGTTCTATATGAAATATTTGTTATATAAAAAATTTTCGGCATATATAATATATAAACAAAATCGGAATCTATGAGATCATTGGAAGGCAGTTATATATATTTTGCAATATTTTGTATGCCAAAAACAAAATATTTCTAATGAAATCTATTCAATTAAAATTTCATTCTCTAATATTTGATTTTCTGTTTAGTTACAAATTCTCTTCACTTCAAATTTTATGTTGAATTCAATTTAAAGTTTATTCTTCCACGCACAAATCTTCATAAGTTTGTTAGTATTAATTTATAAATATTTTAAATGTCTCTCATTCGAGTAGCAGCTGCTGGCTGGCTTGGTTTTGGCACTGCTAGCACTGCCTGTAAGCCTTAAAATATTGATGTATATCATTTAAGCCAGAGCTCATTGGAATGTTATTCATTTACAGCTGTCAATGAAATATTTAATTCATGATAAATTGTCTAGAAATTGTATGCGAAAATAAACAGAAATTAATTAGTTTTGCATAAATTCAGCTACACAAATATTGATTGCATTAAATTGCTGAACAAATATTTTGGCATTTGAGCAGCAAGTGAGCAATCAAATAGAAGATAATTAAATTAATTAGTAAGAGCCACAAAAACTATGCCGGCAAATAAATTTGATAGACATCTAGATATACATTGTATATATATTTATTATAATATTTATTATGTTTGTAGTTAGTTTGTAGTTTTTTTGGGCTAGAGACCGCAGAAACTAATAAAGTTATTTTGTCAGTGTGGCAGTGGAGACTTGACCGCATTAAAGCTGCCCAAATGACCCACCCGCCCACACGACTCATTTTATGCAAAATGTGGCGAAAAAGACATTTAAATAAATAAATAAATATATATGTATGTATATTTCTATATAGAAATGTGCAGAGTGCAGCTCGAGGCATTTTCAGCTGAGTGTGAAAAGCGCCGCAGGCAGCTGTCTATCTCCTACTCCCTCTCCCACTCCCTTTTTCTCTCTCTCTCTCTCTCTCTCTGTTTGTTTTATTTCCCTGTAAAAAGTTCGCTTTGCGTAAGCTTGGGGCAAATATTTGACTCGTAGTCGCAGTCGTTGCAGCAGCAGCAGCGGAAAGAGTAAGGCTGCTCGACTAAGAGATACCCTGTACCTTACAAAGTGCTGATATTTGGAGTATATTGCAAAATTTCAATTATTCTTGTTAGCTAGTAGGGGAACTATATTCATCAAATTTTCAGATAGTCTTATTAAAATTCAAATGTGCTGCTGAACTCTCTAGCTTTAACAGTAGTATTCAACTTAGGCTAAACAAAATGAATGAAAATGATCGATTATTATCGATAAAAATAAATGGAATGAGCTATCGAATAAATATGATCAACTAAACTATGTATAGTTTTAGAGATCTCGGCGTTCACACATACAAACATACAGACAATCAGATATGGCTAAATAGACCCAGCTCGTCACCCTGATCAAGAATATATATACTTTATCCAGTCTGCCACGTTTTCTTCTGCCTGTTACCTACATTTTCACTAAAACATTATACCCTAATTTCCCATTTTGAATGGATTCAGGGTATAAAAAATTGCAAGTAAGCCAAGTAGAATATTAAGACTTAACAGCGCAAAAGCCAATTGCAGCAGCCATAAAAAGAACTGCAATTGAGATTTGTGCAGCGTAATATGAAAAGAAGAAGGACTGATAAAAGAAGCAGCAGTAGAAGTAGAAGAAAAAAACTCCAAGTAGAGCAAAAAATGTCGAACGTGCCAGACGTTTAAAGTCTTTGCTCAATGAAATTATGACACATTTTCTGCAGCAAATTTTATTGGCCGACCAACGAGCCAAGACAGCCAAGGCCTGGCCTGCTCTGGCTATAAAGTTTTTCTCCTTGAAAGTTTTTTTTTTTATTATTAATTTTTGGGCTGACATCATTTATCAAGTTATCATGGAAAGTTAACAAGCTGCGACAGCATCTTTAATGCACTCACTGAGATAAAGTCAATTATCGCTGCCAGCCGGCTAAAGGCAAGATATGAAAAGCTTCTGTCGATTGCTTGATAAATATTTAAGATCGTTTTTTAATGGTTGAGTGTCTAGACTAAGGATATATTTTAAGCTGATCGTAAGAGCAGCTGGAGTGTCGTAAAGTATTTGAAATTTTTATAGCATTCTGATTTTTTTATTGAAAATTAAATTTAAGTGTCTGTTGGCACTACATGGAATGGGCAGAAGAGGCCAAGGCAGACATCAGAAGTTATAAGTATCGTTGCTTTGTTATTAATTTTAAAATCCTACAGACTTGTAAAGCTGCTGATGTAAAGGCATTGATGACATTATAAGAGTAAGAGTAGTGAGAGTGTTGAAAGAATAAAGTTGTATTAGTATGATGTTAGGGCATTGACGTCGTGAGAGAGAGAGTTGATTAAATGATGCTGCATGAGCATGCATGCGCACTCTCATCATTTCAACTCCTTGTATGGAGTGCAATAAAATCAGTTTGAGTTTGCAGCTCGAGGCGATCGGACGTGTTTATTTGGTGCTTGATCGGGATCGGAAAAG
Organism: Drosophila hamatofila; assembly: GCA_035045345.1. Taxonomy (NCBI): domain Eukaryota; kingdom Metazoa; phylum Arthropoda; class Insecta; order Diptera; family Drosophilidae; genus Drosophila; species Drosophila hamatofila. The sequence goes on along the minus strand of JAWNPA010000012.1, from coordinate 21,338,079 downwards.
AAGTCCAGGTGCTTGAACGTCTGCTGAATCTTGGAACACTGTAAAAGTTGGAAAGATGAAATATATATTTGATTATTATTTATTTGAAAATATATATAAATATATAGATATACATATATTTTCTTGCATTTTAATGCAAGCTTACAGTCCAGTCCTTATAGACTCTTTATCTCTCTCTCTCTCTCTCTCTCTCTCTCTCTCTCTCTCTCTCTCTCTCTCTCTCTCTTTCTTACTTAATCTTCTATATATAACAAGTCATTAGTACTTCAATTCGTAGGCTACTTATGAAATGTATAAATTTTTAAGTATAAGTATACATTTTTTTTTTTTCATTCGATCACAACAAATCTTTGTTCACATGACATGAAAAGTGAAAGAAAGATATTGTTAGGTCAGATTTGATTTTTTTTGTAAACAAATACCTGTTATTTAAATATATATTATATATATTTTTAAATTATATATTAAATATTTTGTACATATTAAATATTATTAAATATTATTAAATATATTTTATTAAATATATTTTTACACATGATTCTAAATACAAAATTCTAAATATTTTTAATTAAAAAAGAAACCCCCACAAAACCAATGCAATCAAAACATTGTCACACAAATCAGACACATATTCATATAAAATTGATAGACCTGGGCTTGCCACACATGCTTGAATCTACCAGATATATGAAGCGGGAAAATCCAGTCATACTATATTCGATCGCAAATCTATATGCTTGACAGATTTAAGGGTAAGCCTCGCCAAAAGTGAAAAATTGAAATTGTGTTGAAATATTTTGACATGTGGTGCTATAAATCAAACTGCAGCCAGTCGAGTGCCTCCTGCTAGCCAGTCAGCCAGCCAATCAGCCCGTCAGTTCACCCAACTCTGCCACGAGCGTCTGCAATATAAAATCATAAATATTTTATGGCTTGGCAGAGCGCCCAAGATATATAGCCAGGGCTAAAACAACGTGGCAGCTGGTAAACTTTGGCTAAGTGCATGACAAACGCTGTGACAAAACAGTTTGACAGACAGACAGACAACAAGAGAAGGCACCAACTGCAATTGCAGCAGCCTGTCCCAGTCAGTCCAATCCACAGTCTATAGATGCTGACACATATGCAAAGCAAAAACAACAATTTGATGGACTGACAGACAGATGGATGACGATTGTCAACGCACAATGTACAATGTAGCTGCCAGTGGATCAGGGAGCAAAAACCTTTGCTTAAAAATTTAACAGGCTGTTAAAGTATTTTAGCTGTGAAATTTCCTTTTGATTTGATTTCTGAAATAATTTTTTTGGCTTTTTTTTTTTTTTTTTGGTTTGCAAAAATGCATTTGCATGTAAATTGCAAAAAAGTTCAGCTCACCAGTTTCGCACATTGACAGCGCCAACAACTGTCGTGTGGATGCATTTCAATTAAATCAACAACAGCAACAACAACAACAACTGTAAAAATGATTTAATTCAATTTTGCCACGCTCTTTACCATAAAAGTAGCGACTGACATGCCTCAACTGCAGAGCTGACTCCCTCTCTGTCTCTCACACTTCCTCTCTCTCTCTCTCCCAGTCTCACTCACCCTCTCTCTCTAGCAGCTCTCAGGGTGTTCAATTAAAAATGGCATCGATATGCGCTTCAGCATCGCCTGCATAATTCATGCCTGTCGACCTCTATGGGCTGGGCTCTTCTCCTGGCATCGAAGGCATGCCATTTAATTCTTGCTCAATCAACAATCACCAATTTAAGCACGAATCCAATTTATGAACATATATGTTTCTGGCTCTTTTTATACAGCTCTTTAAATGTCTGTTTAACACGAGAATTTTATGGTTAACCCACTTGAGTAGGCTGCTATCAAGGTTTATAGTTAAGCTGAAGTTTTAGTTCTCCAACTTAATCTGTTTTTTATTTAGCTAAGCATCCAACTTTCCACTAGTCAACTTTATTTTTTTTAGAGCTTTTCTGTTCCTAAGAACTTTAAAAATTTTTTTGTGCGCAATTTTTTTTAGCTATTATTTTGCTTTTCTGCTAATTATTTTTTCAAACAAAACTTGAACTTATGTGGAATACTTCAATTAATATAATGAAGTTTTGATTTTAATTAATATTATAACAAAGGTCAAAGTTTTCTTTAAAAAGCAGTTTGTATATTTAAGGGTCTCTCCAGGAAAGTTTTGTAGTAAAGATTTTAAATTTTGTGAAATTTAGCTAAGATTTATTGTAGTACAGATTTTAAACCTTTTTTACTTTTTTTTGTGCCTATAATAAATAAATAAAAAATTTTGGAAGTTTGATAAAAGCAGCAAATTTACTTAATGTGAAGAAATTTATTTTAATATATTTTAATTTTAAAATTAATTTTTTAATTATGTTATTATCATTGTGCTACATTAAATATTAATTAAATTTAAAAATATTAAGTGAAAAAATACTTAATGGTTTGCTTTTTTATTTATAAATGAATATCTATTATGTGTTAATATATAAAAAGCCTCGAAAGTCATAAATCAAATAGCATAGAACCGATGATAGGTTTTTCGCGATCTACCTCTGAAAAAATAATAGTAATTCCTTTAAGTTTTATAATACCGAAAAAAAAGAAAAAGAAAAGTTCTTTGCACAAATTAAAAATTTCAAATATTTAAATAGATCTACAAAATGTCACATTTTTTGACAGGTTTTTGAAAAATTAGTTAAAGAAAATGTTTAATGAATATTTAGAGACCGTCGTCATAACTGATTAATTTTGTAATATAACAAAACTTTTGATATTAAATTTATAGCTTTCGTTGATGGGATATATCTACTATAAAGAAAGCCAAATCTATTCAAGTTCGCAGCTTTTTAATTATATTTATATCTTTCTTTCTTATCCTCTTTATATTTCGTATGGTCACATTTTTTATATATGTATGAGTAATATCTTCCATAACATTGATTTATAAAACCATTTACTCAAATTGCCAATTAAAACGGAACTTTTAAGGCTTCTCTGATTCTGAGTAAAGTAAACTGACCTCAACTATTATTTCGTTTACCTGCAAAGACTCAACTACACGTGCTCTCTCATTGGGTATGAGCTCTGCCACAAAGTCTTCTTTGGTTTGCTTAAACGAATTGAGCTTAACTTCTGCTTGACTCCAACTCACGTGGCGTATGCTTAATATTTGTAATTTGTGTTTGTCGCTCAAAGGGGCAGCTTAAGACTCGATTGCAGCTGAAAAGATTTTTAATTAACTTGGCAAAGAGGCAAAGAGGCAAATTTACACGTTCATAACAACAGATGCGACCAAACACACACACACACTGTCACGCACTCACACACACACACACACACACACACATTGGCCACAAATCGAAACGCATATATAAGAGAGAAAAACCTCAAATGCCTTTTTCGTGTAATTTAATAATTAATTTTGTCCATTTGCATTAAACGTGCGCCCCGCCCACCGCCAACCGCCCTCTGCCCTCCCGCTCATAATCCGTTCGGCCAAAGGGAAAATTTGCTGACGTGTTGTGCGGCCCTTTCCGGGCTTTTCTTATATATATATATATATACTTTTGCTCCAATGGCGTTTAATGATTGTAATGCTTATATAAAGTGCGGCAAATGAGTCAATGTAGTTGTGTGTGTAGGCGTGTGTTTGTGTGTGTGTGTGTGTGTGTGTGTGTGTGTGTGTGTGTGTGTGTGTGTGTGTGTGTGTGTGTGTGTGTCTGTCTGTCTCTCTGTGTTGTTGATTAAAAACTTTTGTCGATTATTTCCGTAGCGACACGAAATCGATGATAAAAGTAAGCAAACAATCAACTTGCGAATGGACAATGAATAAATGGCATCGTTGTTGCTCCTCGAATTGTTGTTGTTGTTGTTGTTGTTGTTGTTATTGTTGTTGTCTGGCATTTGCTGTGCAAACAGCGCAGCTTGACAACATTGATAAAGAAAACAGCAGCAACAGCAAAGTAAAGGCGGCCAGCAGAGGCAGCCAGCCAAGGCAGAGGCAGCAGCTGGTATATTGCTATTGTTGGCCATATAAAGCAGCAACGCCTTCTACTGCTACTACGACAACTGCCTGTCTTGCCTCAACATGTGCATATTGAAAGTGTTTTTGGCTGCGCTGTGTGCGAGTGGGTGGAATGGCTGTGGGGCGTGGCATGCTACGCATACAAGCGAAACACATTTGCCTGGCCCAATGCTAGGTAATTCATTTTGGTTGTCCTGCTGCTGTGCTAATAAAACAACTTTGCCACTCAGTGGAATATGGTTGTGCATGTGTGTATTTGTTGTGCGTGTGTGTGTGTGTGTGTGTGTGTGTTAGCCTGTTGCTCAATGCTTGACAATTGAAATGCTCTAGTCATGCCTGTTAGCGGCAAATATTGCAAGCTGGCTGCGTTTGCTTTGCCTTTGACGGCTATTGACAATTCGCTGGCAACATTTGCTTCGGCTAAAAATATATATCTAACATCTGCCGTGTGTTTAGCCAACACGTGTCATACAATATACCCTTGAATAATGGTAATCAACTGCAGTGGGTGTGATTGTGTAAAAGAAATTAGAATTCTTATGTATTCTTTGTATGAAATTAAATTAAATATCATTCTCAATTATTTTAATAAATTATTATAGTATTTTTATTTAACATCCTTAAAACAAGCAGCTTTTGATTCAGACCTGAAAACAGGGTATCTTTGCGTCAATCACTTTTTATCCTATTGATTATGTTTTCTTTAATACTATCTATTTCCTTTGCAAAGCTTCTCAGAAGCTGAACTTACTGTGATTCATTCGCTCTAATACCAATTCTCTACAAGCGCAACAATAATATCAAATCCAAATACTGAAATATTCTTTGGAATACGATAATAATATCAATAAATAAATAAAGAGCTTATTAAATATTTTAAATGTAAATTTAAATTTATACATATGCATATAAGCAAATTCTTATTTCTTAAGTATTTTAAATTTAAATTTAATTGGTATGAAATACATATAAAAAGTAGACTATGTAAATAGATATGATATTTTCAGAGTGCCTCAGATTTGTTTAAGGTTTTCTAAATTAACGATATTAGATAATATCAAATTATTTTAAATTATATAAATTTTATTAAATAAGTTTAGAGAAAATTGAGCTTTGATATTTTGCCTATAACTTAACAAAAAGCCAGATTGGCTAGCTCTTAATAACATATCTAAAATATATTAAATATATTAAAATTTATTTGATATATCACAGGCCTAAAACTAAGCTAAAAAGCAGTTTCAATAAAAATTTTTACATCTATTTAATACCTAAAATTTGTAGCTAAACAGATAAGAAGTTTCAATTTATGCCTAACTTTTATACCTAAAATTTATTACCAAACAAGATAGCAGTTTCAATACAAATTTATACCTAAAATTTATACTTAAACTGCTTCTTAGATTTTTTTACAAATTCCTTTTAAACTCTTGCCCAATATTTGTTTTTTTTTTTCGCATTTCTTTTAGCCAACTCAAGCAAATAAATTTAAAGCAACTGAGAAGCCGTTAAATTACGAGCTGAAAATAATTATTTAAATGAAACAGACTTTTTCTTCTCTTGTGCCTATGCAATAAGTTGAAAGAGCGAAAAAGAAGAAGAAGAAGCAGCAGCCGCTTCTCCATACGCTGCTTTCTACGTCCTGCATATATTATGTAGATCTGCTTCTGCTTCTCCTGCCTCTTCTTCTTCTACTTCTTCTTTTTTTTTTTTGTATCTTTAAGATGAGCCGTGGCAACGTTTGCATGCATAATTTAAGCTCATAATTTTTTTACCAGCATAAATTGAATTATTTTTTACGAATAGGTGTGCGAGTGTGTGTGTGTGTGTGTGTGTGTGTGTGTGTGTGTGTGTGTGTGTGTGTGTGTGTGTGTGTGTGTGTGTGTGTGTGTGTTGCTTTCTGCACTCTCTCTCATCTCATATTCAGCTGGTAATTATTCTAGCATAAATTTTCGAAAATTAATTGTGTCATATTCTTGAGAAACTGTTGACACTGAGTGCCTGCCCTTTCCGTTTTGGTCCACCCTAGGACCACCCCGTTCAGCTGTTCAGCTGTTAGTGTCAACATGTTACTGAGCGTATTTAAGCCGCGATTTTCATTTGCTGCCGTTTGCTGCTGTCTGAGTTTCTAATATAATGTATGCTCATGCTAATAAATAATGCGGCTTAGAGAAGGGTCTTGGTCTTGATGCGAACGCTGTGTAATTCACTAATTAAAACGATTAATTGGCATTAAAATATGTCGCCTGTCTGCCAGCTAAACTGTGTCTGTGTCTGTGTCTTTGTGCATGTTTATATGAATTTAGCTGAGCTTAAATTTGCTTGCAATATGTATTAAATGACTTGTTGCTATGTCTAGGTAATAGAAGACATATAGGAATTAATGGCTTTGTTTAGCCTTTTCTAGTGCGTCGTCTCTAGCCGTTGAAAGCTCAATGACATTAGCTGGGAATTTATGCTGGATTAGTTGTGTTTAGGCAATTGTATACGAAGCTAAAGGTTAGGTGAGCAAGGTATTAGAGAAGAATGACTTTTAGAAGAGCTACAGCTCAGATGTAGACTTTTTACTATGGGGCTTAGGCATGAAGTGGAGTTTGGAGCTTAGACAATGATTTGAGGTAGGTTTTATGGCTCATTCAAAGACTTCAAAGCGAACATTTATTTATTTAAGCTAAATGTTTTATGGAACGTATAAGTATAAGTATTGGTATGAATATAGGCATAAGTATTATCATAATAAGTAATGTGGCTTGATGCTTTAATAAGTTCGTAGATCTGCTTTACCACCTTTAGGCAGTTTCATTTTATAATTATTATTATTACATATTATTATTTAACTAATAAAAAGGAAAAAGATTTTCTTCTCCATTTTCATAATACTTGTAGAATGAATCTAATTCTATTAAAATTTTGTCATATACAAAAAAAAATATAAAATATATTTTATAGTCATATTAAAATAAAATCATAAATAAAACTTCAAAAAAATAAAAAAAAATAAAAATAAAATGAAAAATTTATTGTATAGTTAAATTACGACAGCAAAAAAAAAAAAAAAAAATTAAAATATAAAAATTCTGTTTTAAAGTCTGCTACATTATTTTGAAATTTTTTTCTGAAAACTTCCCATCATATTAACATATTAAACATAATTTATATCCTATAAAAATATCTTATGAATCTTAGAAAAATTCTTTTCATTCAAGGAAATATTTACTTGCTGAGATTTGCTTAAATTTATTTTGATACATTTTGATATAGTAATTAAAGGCCACAGAACTGTATGAAATGTTATTTATTGCCAACAAATTAATCAGTCTAATTAATTAATTAAATATGATGCATATGAAGAAATAGAGATGTGAAAAGTAGACATATTTACTTTTCACATCTCTATTTCTTCATCAAATTGTATACTACAAATATATATCAAATTAATTAACTCAAATAAATTAGTCCCGAAACTTCTATTACATTTATCTATTAGCCCCGCAGTTAAATCAATATAAATTTCCACTTAACCCAAGGTGTCATTTGCACAGATTTTTCCATGCATTTCATCTAATTGAGTTGGACTCTGATATTACATTACATTACAGGCGAAAAAAAAGTTTTGTTTTATTTGCTTTCCGGCTAAATTCCCTGCCACTTGTGCAACTCGAAGTGACAGCTGCCAGCCAAGGAAGATAAACAAAAAAAAAAAAGTTAATAGAGATAATAATAAAAAAAATATCAAAAAAACATGTGAATGCTTTTTAAGTGACAATTAATTGGCAAGCAAAAAAAAAAAAGAGGAGTATGAGATAAAAAAGTAAAGCTGCTAAAGCTGCTGTGAGGCGAGCGCAAAATTAATATTAATTGTATTCCATTTCACATTTGCTGGCGCTGCTGCTGCCGACACAATTAGGGCTCGGTCCATTTTGGGCAAGACGAAGGAAGCTGAAGGCCAACTGTGTGGGGAGCTGTCGAGTTGCTAATAAATTGAATTTATTACAAACGATATGCGGCTGACATTTTAGACTCCAGAGATTCAATTTGCTTGCCATATTTTGCTATATAAATTTATTCTTTTTTCTCTCCACACACAACTTTGATTGAATTTATGCATGCCCGCTCCACACTCACACACACACACACACACACACGCACACAAATATTTTCATTAACTCTTTACATTTCTGCATATTTTATATATATTTATATTCATTCACGAAGTGATATGAATATATTGGTTTTGTGCAATGTCCGTCTTGCTGTCCGTCCGTCTGTCCGTCTGTCCGTCTGTCCGTCTGTCCGTCTGTCCGTATGAATGCAATATTTTTCGCGGCTATTGAAGCTAGAGACTTGAAACTTGGAACATATACTCGTATATGTCTCCGATTTATAAAGTGTAAAAATTTTCCATATACGCCCACTAGGGGCGTGGCAAATCGGAAAATGCATTTTCCTGTATGCCAGAAATCATATTAGTTGAAGAGCTAGAGAGCTGAAATTTAAAATGTAGATTCGTGTTGATCACCCAAGATCAAAAAGATATGGCGGATATATCTACGCCCATTGGGGGCGTGGCAAATCGAGTAAAACTGTATCTTCTAAAGTTGTAAAGCTAGAATGCTGAAATTTGGCACGTAAGTTAATGTTACGATTCTATAAAGACAGAAGAAAAAACTATATATCCCCGCCCACTGGGGGCGTGGCAAATCGGATCTAAATATATATTGATTTTCCAAATTCTTCTATATTTTGAGCACTATTGATGTTAGCGACTTGAAATTTGGTATGTATACTCGGGTTGACGACCCAAGATCAATAAGCTATGGCGGATATATCTACGCCCATAGGGGGCGTGGCAAACCGCAAAAGTTTATATCTCCTACAGTTTTAGAGCTAGAAGCTTAAAATTTGGATAGTTAAGTTACTGATAATCTCCTCTATCGATGACCCAAAAATAATTGTTACGCCTCTTTGGGGGCGTGGCATATCAAAAAATACCCTGTAATTTTTACATTTTTTGAGTCTAAGCGTCCAAACTTTACAATTACGTAGCCTTCAGCTCATTCTAAGAACTGGCCAAAAATTATGGGTCTACGACCACTGGGGGCGTGGCAAAACGGATTTTAGACGCCCAATAGCGAAATTCATATGCGTATGCCACCTATATATATAAATATGCTTAATAGGTATTGATAATAAGGAAAGAAACATTTTTAAGAAAATTAAAAAATATAAATTAAATTAAAACGAAAAAGTTTTCCGCGGGGTTCGACCCTGCACCTGCACCTCAATCTACGCCCACTAGGGGCGTGCCAAATCGACATTTGCAGCGGCCAAATGCAAAATTCATATGCGTGTGTCACTCACATATATATGTATATAAGCTTAATAGGCATTAATAAGACAAAACGAAATATTTTTAAGAAATTTAAAAAATATAAAATATATTATAACAATATAAATTTCGATTTAAAAAAAAATTCTTTGTCAAAAAATAAAAGAGAGATTCGAACCGCGGACTTCTGACATAACGCGCAGAGTCTCTGCTAACAGCGCCACTGCACCGATCCTACGCAATATAACTAACACAAAACTTTACAGCTACAGCACCTAAGTAAACAAAAACCAAAGTAGCGGCTGAAAATTCAAAGACAAATCAAAGACAATTGAGATTCTTAGAATTGCTCGAATACGCATTTGAATATACATACATACATACACATTTGCACACGCGTAAAAAACGCTGGCATACTGAAATTGTGTGTGCAGACGAATACATACATTTGTAAATATGTATGTAAGTATGTACGTATAAGCATTTGTGGGTTATTTTAGCAAAAATAAAATTTAACTTATAAAAACTTATAAAAATATTTCACTAATAACAAAAATGTTATGTGTTTGTCATATAAGCTATCATTTTCCCAATAAAATAACTAATTTATAAAAAGACATTTAAAAAACTTGGCTTTTGCGAGATGAGAACCCGCGCTAATTCAGCGCAACTTGCATAGCATTTACCATCAACGCCACTGCAATACACGATCAGGCGGTAGCTAAAACGAAATAGCTTTACTTCCAGAGCGTCATCTGACAAAAGTAAGCTAAAGTAACGGCTGGAATTTCATGAATCAATTCTTAGAATATGCTAGAAGACACGCTTTTATATGTATGTATATACATACATACATATGCATATGACTGTATGCATAGAATAAACGATCAATATGTATGTGTACACGTATAGGAAAAACGCTCTGCTCTGCGTTTGCTAATTGGCCAAATATTTTGTTTATTAAATATGATCTACATTTCCATTGAATTTTTGTCATTTCTTAAGAAATACCAGCTCATTCACATTGCTACATTTGCAACTAAAATTAACAGGAGAATTCGGTAAATTTTTGAGTCGATATTCAAAATATAACAAAAATCAAAATTATATAAAATACCCATGTATCTATATGCAAAATTTGGAGAGTCTAGCTCTAAAGATGTACGAGATATAAACGGGAATAGTTCTCTATGATTCCCCAATTTTAATGGGTTCAGGCCCTGCTTTATATTGATTACTATTAGCGCTAGAGACTTGAAATTTAAAATATACTCGGGTTGACCACCCAAAATCAATTAGATATGTATGGCAGCGTTGGGACTGTGAATGAATATTCCGCAGTCGGTAACGCCCGACTGCAACGTTCTTACTTGTTTTATTATAATATTTTGATTTGCCTGGCGTCCAAAGCAAAGTTTCTAGACTTGCATAAATTGCGTACATCACGTCTTAAGTCCATCTACTTTCTGCAAATTCAGTAATTGAAATATAATTATTTACATAAATTAAGTGAATTTACTTTGGGCCTGCTTCATGAACTTAAAACGAAGTTAAAAGGTTTTTTTTTGTTGTTTTGTTTGTGGCCTTGGGTTTTGACAGCAGTTTGCTTTTTATGTTAAAGCTAACGTAAAGCGGCAAAGGATTTGTGTGCTTTATTATAAAGTCTGGGTCAGCTGAGTTTCGTTTTCTCTTTTTTTTTTTGCGGGAATTTCCTGATTATTGTTCCTGGAATTATTAACAAGATAAAGCACTACACTAACTGAAAGTTATGAACTGCTGCGCATGTAATGTTAAATAGAGTTAATTTAGATTTTAAAGTAGGCATAACTTTTTGCAGCTGAAAGAAAGAAACAGCAGCTGACTGTGCTACTGAATACTGAGCAGCTTTTAAACTAATTTATTTGTAGCAAGAATTAATTTTTACGAGTTTTTAGTAAACCACAAATTACCCACGTATATATAGAGAAACAGAGAGATTATAGATACCTATAAATTCAGCATTTACTTACATAGTCTTTAAGAAGATTAGATTATAAATAATAAAAGTAATAAGAATCGATGCCTATAATTTTTTTTTTTACTATAAATCACCTAGGAATATGCAAAGAGAGATTAATGCAACATATAAAAGCCTCCTTAAAAATTAGAATATTAAATGATTGTAATATATATAGCTCTGTTATTTATATTTATTTATTTATTTTATTATTTTTTAAGACTCCTAGCAAACTTTGCTTGACCACAAACATTTCAATTGTAATTATTTGTAATTCTAAAAATTAAAAAAAAAAATGTTTTTATATTTTTATAAATTTTTTTTAGATTTAAAATTCCAAAATTTCCAGCAAACTTTGCGTAACCACAAAATTTTGCAGACTCTGCAGCAGATTGCTTAAAAACAGTTTGAAACAGAATTTCCAGTTACATTTTTTCAAAATTAGAATTATTTTTATATTATTATATATATATATATTATTATTATATATATTATATATATAAGAATTATTATAAATATTTGTATATATTTTTCTATTTTTTTTTTTTTAATTTTCAAATTTGCAAGTTTGTTTCCAAATATTGTCTGATCAACACTTAAATTATAATCATATATAATTATAATACTTTTCTAGAATAATTTTTTTAGGAATTATAAATTTTAAAATTTTCCAGCAAATATTGTTCAATCACAAACATTTACAGATACTGCTGCAGAGTGTTGAGAAAAGGGCTTGAAAATGAATTTCCATTTTAATGTTTTTTTTTTTCTTTATTTTGGTTTGTTTACTCAGCTGGCAGCTGCTTAACCCGCAGGGACTTCAAATACAAATTGCAGCTGAGTGTGTGGCATATAAAATGCTAGCTTTAATTTTCGCTTGGTCATAAATTTGGTAAATATTTAATAAACTGTCGCTAGCTATCGGTCTCAGTCGCTCTCATAGTCGCTGTCTGGCTGTGGTGTGTTCAACGCTGCGTATGCGTAATGCACAATTTGCCTGCTGATGTGTGGCAAATGCGTTTATGACCAAATCAGCCATAAAATCCTGGCCTGCAGGCGACAGTCATGCACTTGACTTTTTGTCGAAAAATTGTGCAAAAACACACACACACACAGAGACACTCACTCACACACCTTTGCACCCTTGTGGCATTAGCTTGGCTGAGTCATGAGTGTGCTGGGACACGCGCTCAAGTGCAGCAGCAGTGCAGCTTCAACTTTTGCCGCTTAAGTGTGTGCAGAGGTGAGCCTCTAGTGCTGCTGTCTGTGTGTGTGTGTGTGTGTTTGTTTGTGTTTAATTTATGTAAGTACTTGCATACAAACACTCCTGCCTGACATTCCTGCTGGCACCTAATTGCCACGCCGTGCATTCGCCTCAACTTTTATTGAGTTTTCCTCCACCCATTTTTTCGTTGCCTTTGCTTTAAGCTTTTGCCATTCCAATGAATCAATGAAAAGTGCTGCATAACTTTATTATGTCATGGCTCTGTGCACATTGCCAATGCGTGGCAGCGGCAGATAGCTCGGTTAGCCACCCGGAAAAAACAAAGAAAAAAATGTGCTGCACGTATTTGGCAACGCGCGTTACGATTTTGCGATTTCCAGTTCGCTTTTTACCATTTTACCGCTATATCGGGTTTTTTCTTCGCTTCTTTTATTTTTTGTGTAAGATTGTCGCAATGGCTGCTTCGCCCTGTAGCCATTCATTTCCCTCCTTTGAATGCACACACTGCATTTTTATGCGCGCATTGCGAAATCCAAGTCAGGAATTTGCTTTTGCTTCTGCTTCTTGTTTGCTAATCGGACCAGCGTTTTCTCTCTCTCTTTCTCTCTCTCTCTGCCACCTTTGTCCCTTTACACAATAGCTTTGGTTGCAGCTGCTTCTTCTTTAACTTGTTCGTTGATATTCCAATGGTGTTTCAATTTCCGGTCTAGGTAGAAAAAAAAAAGGACATCGAAAAAAAGCGGCAAGTAAGCAAGCTTTGATTCGATTTGTTTTGCGCTAAAAAGTATGCAACGTTTTCTTCTACAGCTGCTGAGCTGTGTCTCTGTGTGTGTGACTGAGTTTGGCAACGATATTTGATATGCCATTTTGACCTTCCCCAAGCACAAGCTTCAGCTCGTCTCTTAAGCATTTAAATTCATAATACTCTCGTCGTTCGAAGTGTGTGTCTGTGTGTGTGTGTGTGTGTGAGTTTGTGTGTGTCTTTGCTTATTGATGGCTTGTAAAGTTCAAGTGTATATAAATGTCAAATTCGCTTTGCCTTCAGTTCTGAATTTTGCAATTTTCGCAGAATGTATAACAATTTTTACAGGAAATTCCATTTTTGTATTGTATTTAGTTACCAGCCATTAGGCTAACTAATTGGCATATCAGTTATGTTGTTGCATCTTTTCGCCACTGGCTAAAGGTGGAAGGTTATCGTTCGAGTTTTGGATTAAATTGAAGGTAAGGAGCGGGAAAGTTAGCTCTAATTGGTGTTGTTTGCAAATTTCTTGAAAATATATGGCATCTATATTTGGAATTAGTAAGTTGGATTCATATTCAAGCTAATTTTGCCAAGCAATAACGATGAGAAGATTTTGTTTGAGATTGAGACAGAAGGAAATATTTTCTTAAAGTATATAAATATACACTCCAATATTATTATATATATAGTTTTGTTATACTAAGTTAATATTTATAAAAATTTCATCAGACTTAAATATTTTATATTAATTTACAAATTTATTTATTTTTGTTTAAGATTATTTATTAATTAACTATAATTATGTTATAATATTATAATTTCATAAGACTTAAAGATTTTTATTTTATTACATATTATTTATTTTTATTTTTTTTTATAATTTTATATATTTTTATACATTTATTTGTATATTTCTTACATTTAATTTTAGGTATTTTATATAATTTTCAGTTATTTTTTGAATATTTTTTTTTATTTTTTTATTTTATTTTATTTTTTTTATTTATTTATTTATTTATTTATTTTTTTTTTTGATTAAAACTTTTTTATTTAGTTAGTTTTGTTAACATATTCAACACTTTAACATATCAATAAAATTTAATTTTCAAGCTTAGGCAATTTATTTAAGTTAATTCCATAATTGATGCAATTGCATTAAATACTATACATATTTCTCTTATGATTGATTTATCAAAATTTAATTTATTTTAATTACCTAAGATAATTTTTATAATATTTCCACTTCCACATAAACAAAATTTTTGTTTCAATTACATACTTATTTATTAGAATTTTAATATCCATTTTGTTGTTGGAAAAACATTTTAACTAAATTAAATCACTGCTATGCAAAACAACTCTCAATTGCATCAGCAAATTATGCGTGTGCCTTAATACATAGTATTTTTTCACAAGAATTTCAATTATAATTACTTAGAAAATTCGGCTTACAATTAATGCTCGCTTAATGCCCTCGTTCTGCTTGCGCTTTTATGCATTTTGAAGTGCTGTGAAAACATTTCAAATTCACAGAGTGCATACAAAAATACTGACTTCAATTCTTAAAATTAATGTAATTTAAATTCAGTGCACAGTACGCAGTTTGAAATGTAAATGGTTTGCCTTACCTTCACGCTATATCTTTATAGCTCTCTGAAGAGCACTAAATTTATATGCAGTGCTTACTAAGTAAATCGGAGTATTTACAATTTATGCAACTTCCGTGTTTGTTTATTATAAAAATAAAAGTACATAGGTTCGAATTTTGTATATATTTGATGTATGAATAGTAAGCAATATTTTTTCGAAAATTCTTTACAACTTCCCACTCTCTGATAGTGGCTAAAAAAAGTATAACAATGGCCACTAAAACAGAAAGTCCTTGAACAAAGCTTAGAGTGTTATACAAAATATAAAAAATGTTGGAATATTTAGTCGATGTGCTTTTGAGCATTTTTACACTTGCTGTAGTTAGTTTTAAGTATTTTAGTGCACTGCACGCATTTGCTGCGATTCGTTTAACTTAATTCAAAGTGGAAATTCCGGCTACAAATTACACAGCAGTGAAAAACCCTAAGATAAACTCATTAATCATCTAGAAAGATGCTGCTGCTGCTACTTTGGTTGTCCCCTTGACATTTTCAAGCGCCGCACTCGAAGTTCAAGCGCACAAAATTATGAGAAATATGCAAAAAGTAAAGAAAATAAGAATGGAAACAATAGCAGAGGCCACAGGCCAATGCGCAACACTTTGTCAGAGCCAAGTGGAGCTGAGAGAATGAGCAGGCAAGTGAGTAGTACATCAGTCAGTGAAGAGATGGAAACTTATAACTTGGCTTGGAGTTGGAGCCATAGCCTTAGCCACGACCATAGTCAGAGCCATGGTCAGGGAGGCTGTGCAACGTGTGGCAGCAACGCGTTGCAGAATGAAAATGGCGCCACTTACTTTAATTGCTGGCCCCGTTGCTGGCCATGGCAACAAAAGCCTGGCCGGTCTCAGGGCAAAGAGATGGAAATGGGGATGGGCATGGAGGGCGACTAGGTACTGGAGGTGCCGGTGGTGCCGTTGATGCCGGTGGTGCCGGAGGTGCCATTGGGTCAGGTTGTACTATTGTTGCTTTGTGAAACGCTGACGCGCGGCTCATGTAATTAAAGCGTCGCTTTCAACACAACAATGCGACTGCAACTGGCGTTAAGTTCAGCTGCTGCGCCAAAACTGAAAAGAATACATTAGTGTGCAAAGCTCTGAGTAGAGAGCGCTCAGATATCCTATAATGATATGCCTTTGAGTTAATCTGGTACTATTTAACTGAAAGTTTTTGGCTGCAGTAGCTGCTAATGAAGAGAAGTTCTTGAAGTTGTAATATAGTGTTCTACTTGGTTTAAAAAAAAACATTTCCTTCAATAAGACTAAAATATTGGAGAAGAATAATATTAAGGATTTATAATAATTAATAAATTTAAAAAAAACATTTGTTTACATAAAATATAAAAATAATTATAAAATATAAAATTATCGCTTAAGATGATAATTGTAGTTTTATTATTTAATAATTATTTAAATAAATTTATATTATATATTTTATAAACAAATGTTTTTTTAAAATATTGAAAATATATACTATGTAAAAACATTTTATAAATATGTTTATTGTGTGTTTTTTATAGTATATATAATGGCATAACATTTTAAAGTAAAATAAGTTTACAATAAACAATAGACCATTCATACTACAGCCTTACTAAACAAATTATCAATCGTTTATTGAATACTTAAATTTTAAAAGATATTTTATGCGCTATTATATATAGCATATGAAAATCAAAAGATGTAAATTAATATATATTTTGTCTTTTAAAATTCTTAATATATTTATATTTTTTAATATATTCCATATATAATTTATTAAAAATAAAATAGTTCTTGAATATTTTGTCCACGTTCTTAGAGAAGGTTTTTTAGCACAGCTCAGGCATCCGACTTGTTCTAGCTTATTAAAAACAATATTTTAAATATGTATATATAAATTGAATAAACATATAAATTTAATTAATCTATACTAAGATGTTTCGTATCAAACAAAAAAAAAAAGGAATAGTCTTAGAGAAAAATTTAATTTGTTTAATAATTTTAAGTTCCTCATCTAAAGTTATACAATTTTTTCTTTATATACAATTTTTTCTTCTGTTTGCTTGTGGCTTAAAACTTCGGTTTACAATTTGGTTTACAGAAAGTAATAACTAAAACTTCCAAAGTCTAAGTAATTCGTTGAGAGTTTGGCTTACAGTTTTTTTTTTAGCCAAGAGCTCTGCTCTCTATGCCTCTATAATCATGATTTTCCTTTTAACAGATTAATATGCTTTTGTAGTTTTTATACTCATAACTTTCTAAAAGCTTTAGTGTTCTATTTGTAGATCTAATAAAAAATTAATTTCTATTTGAAAACTGATTGGCGCTCCATGATTTTAGCAAAATGTTTTTATAATCGCTATGGCTGAAATATATCGATTCCTATCTCAATAATCATATTCCTTTCCCTTCGGATTTATAGACTGAATCTACTTTGTGCTCTCAGCACTCTGCTCTCTTGTACGATACTTCCCTCAATCAAAGTAATACAGCCTTATGATAATATCCACTCTACCAGTTACATGCACTTGGATAACTTTAATATTCAGCATCTACTCTAACACTTTTTAATCTGTCTAGGGTATAGAAAATATATTCAACAGCAATAGCAAGAAGGCTTTTGCAAAAAGGGTCTCCAAAGCGCGCAACTTCTTGGCCCCCAAAATGTGTCAGTAAAACCTTTTTCTGGCAGCTTCAGCTTCAGCTGCTGCTGCTAACTGACCTGACATTTTACTCGACTGCGACTGTATTTGTGTGTGTGTGTGTGTGTGTGTGTGTGGGTGGGTATTTTTGGCACTTAATTGAACGCATTTAGTGAAAGGCGTCAAAATGGTTTGTGCTGTTGCTTGAACTGAATGGCATGGCACAGCCCACATTTCTTGCCATTCCACAATTGTTGCTGCCTGCCACAAAATGTTGCCTCATCCACATAATTGCCTTGTGCCTTGTGCCCTGTGTTGACCATTTGCACAAAACTTGGCCATTTCGGCTGGTGGGTGTAAAAGTGGTGCTGTCGCAGCTGTCGAGACTGTAGAAGACTGAATGGAATGAAGTGGAATGGAGCTGATAAATGTTTAAATAACTTGATATTGCACAAAAACTTTTACAGCTGTTGCAACTTTGTGCTTAACACATTTTACCATATAAATTCATTTGGAAACTTTAATTAATATTCAGCAGCGGCCTTCCTTCCGCTCATATCGATTCGTTCATATTGTTGCTGCGTAAAACTTTGTCCAAGTAGCCTTTCAACTAGCTAATAACATATAGATTGCCTTTCGAGTGGTACCACGTGACGCATGCGTAATATAGATAGCTGCTAACAGAAAATTGGATTTTTAGCTGGAGAAAATTCTATTAACTGTTGTTTAGATAGCGGGAAATTGAAGAAAATTCTATTAAAGATGATTTTGTTGAACGATTTTGATGGAATTGTTTTTAATAATGTTTTTATATTTGATTGGAAACTGTGCAGCGGTTGGGGGTAGAATGCTAGCAGTTAAAGCATTTAAGAGTTAACGATTTTTTTATATACTCATGAAAATAAACTTTTTTGGTTTTGAAAGAATTGTTAAAATAAATTTAATATTGATTTTATATTTATTTAGGATTATTTTTAATGTTAAATTCTCTTAATATTAAAAAAAGTTATAATTCAAATTTAAAACCAAAAAATATGTTTAATGTTTGTTTTATATATATATATATATATTTAAATTTTTATATTACTTAAAATTAAATATATCCTATTAAAAATAAAAGATGCAAACAAATGTTATTTTGAAAGGCATTTAAAAAAAAAATTAATAAAAATGGGCTTTATATTGTGTCTAAAATTCTTTTGAATTTCTTATTATTTCAGCAACATATAACATTTAAAAACTTTAATCAAAAATCCTCATAAAATTTATTCACATTTTTTCCCGCATTTTAAATCAGCTTAAAATGTTTTAATGTGAAAAGCTTATTATTATTTGTTGTTTTCCCATTTTCTCCCTCTCTCCCTCTCTCTCCCTCTCTCCCTCTTCCTCTGATAGCTTATCTCTGCACTTTGCTAATTTAAAAGCAATGTCCTCTGCAAAACTTGAATGCGTCTCGCATGTAATTTATTTCATTTATTTCCTATTTTGTTTCTCTCGCTTTTCAGTTTAACACAGCGCAACTTATATTTTCATTCAACTTAATGTCTTTTTTTTCGCTTTTGCTCGCTCTCTCTTTCTCTTTCTCTCTCTCTCTCTCTCTCTCTCACTCTCTCTCTCTCTCTCTCTCTCTCTCACTCTCTCTCTCTCTCTCTCAACTGACATTTTAGAGTCCTTGGCGGACAGTCAATACAATTTAATGCCCATCTTTATTTATTTGTGTTTCCTACTCGACGAGAGCTGCGCTTAACTTTTCAACATCTTCGAAGTGGCGATAAGCGCGTCTATTCAACTCATTTTCGAGAGCCAAATGAGTATATTGGTTGTCTGCCAAGTGTCAATCGGAAAATTCATTTTCCGGTTTATCAGAATGCATGGTTGTTGAAGTGCTAGAGAGCTGAAATTTTAAATATATACTCGGGCTAATATCCCAAAATCAATAATATTTGTCTTATATATCTACGCCCATTTGATGCGTGGCAATTGGTTAAAACTTTATCTTCTACTATATTATTTTTGTATTATATTTTAATATATTTCTTCTACCTAGAGCTAGAAACTCAAAATCTAACTAATTTATTACTGTTGACATAGTCCATTGATAAATAAAAATAAATAAAAAAATGATATACATATATACCAATTGAAAATAGGATCTGGCCGTGAATGAGTATTCTGCAGTCGGTAAAGCTAGACTGCATCGTTCTGACTTGTTTAATTTGCTTCTTTTTTTTTTGCTCCACTCACATATGGCTGTTGCTGCTGCCTTTGATCAAGGTTTATTTTTCGCTTGGCTCTAAATCAATTAGCCATGCTTCATTGATCAATATGTTTTTTGAAGCCACACTTGAAATTCCTGAAACATTTCAAATTGACAAAATGCTTGCGCTTGATTAACACTTTATTAAACACGAGGCGTATGAGTATTTTTTGTTTTTGTTTTTTTTTCCTGCTTGCACAGCAAAAAACACAAACAATTGTTAGGTGTGTGTGTGGGTGTTGCTTGTCTCTGTATGTGTGCTGTGTGTGTATTGGAAATTGTTTTGTGAAAATATTGCAAGTATTTTCTTAGCTATGATAAGCACTGAGCACCACAACAAATCATTGTCTGTCGAAAATCGAAAAATAAATTGAACTGATTTCTCTAGCTATCTTTCGCCTTCCGCTCACTTTCTCTCTCTCCCTCTCCCTCTCTCTTTCCTTTTCATTCCCTCTGCGGTTGCTGACTTGTCTCCTGTGGCTTACTGACCACATCCGCAGCTCCTGTACTGTGTGTGTGTGCGTGTTATTTTTCGTGTCGCTTCTTCAAAAATGGCTTTCAACTTTTTGTGCTTGAAGCCAAAAGCAAATGCCAAAATGTTAGACATTCGGTCAGTCAGTCAGTTGGCCAGTCCGTCAGTCAGTCAGTCAGTCATGCTGTTGTTCGTTTGCTAACTGTGCTTGTTGTCGCACACACACGCACAGCTTGACATACATGGGTTTTTGTTGCCACTGCGGTGCAGCTGCTGGCTTTATTAGAGAATGTGCAAGGCATGCTAAAGCACAGGCATGGCTTAAGCACAAGTTCTCTAACTAAATTCTTGGAAATTTTTAGATGTTTGTGGCTGTGTAAAATATATATGAGAAACTATTTTTGATTAACCAAGCTAAGCGTAAGCAATTTGTTTAAAATAGTGGTTGCAGTATATGTAAATATTTGCAATCTTTACTGATTCAGCATGTGGAAAACGAATACAAATTTTATTATGATTATTTTTCTTAAATGTTCAAAAATTATGTCAAAAATTCTAATACCTACCTGAATATTTATTCATCTATCCATAGATGTTATCTTATTTATTATACCTGATAAATTATGAATGAAATATGTAATATATAAAAAAAAAAATATTTAAAAAAAATATATCAATTTATTTATTTAGTTATTTTTATTTCTTTATTTTTTATTTATTTAATTATTTTTTAATCATTAAAATAACATCTGATATCATGCAATAAAATAGAGTTTAATTTACTAAAACATGATAATAAAATACAATTTTTGGGAAAAGCTAAAAAAAAATTTTTTTTAATATTATAGGAAAAATAGTTGCGAAGAAAATACTAAATATATATATATATATATATATATATATATATATATATATATATATATATATATATATATATATATATATATATATATATATATATATATATACATATATATATATATATATATATATATATATATATATATATATATATATATATATATATATATATATATATATTTATTTATTTTACGTACATAAATTACAAAATTTAGTAATAAGCTTGAAAACAAGAGTTTGAGTTTAACAATAATTGTATTCTATATTATTGATCATTTCAATATAAATAAAAATATTTCTATAAAGTGAGCCTCACCATAAATAACTTATAATAATAAAACAATCTTATCATTATATATCAGTAATATCAATAATAATATATCAGAGAAAACTGTGGAGTTTAAGTTTATTTTTACATTATAATAATTTATAAGCAGTTAGAATTTTCAGCAGAGTTTAATGTATTTTTCAATACAGGGTATATTATAATTGCAGCAGAAATTTATTGTTGTAAAATTAGTTTATTTCCTGTTTTTTGTTATACTTTTTCGCTTATCTTATTTTTTTTTTTATAAATTTAAAGTTCAAATGCAGCTGGCTTGCGACAGGAAGTTGATATATATATAAATATATAGAGCTATATTATTTTATCATATATACACATGTGTCATGTGTGTAAAAACAGCTGTTGAAGTGTGTGTGTGTGGGTGTATGTGTGTGTGTGTGTGTGCTGCATGTCGAGTTCATAAATTCAATTTCGTAAATGGATACGGAGCAAACGCTTGTCGCATTTTGTCACATGCAACGTGCAGCAGCCGCAGCAACTGCGTCAGAGGTAGCCAAAGCCAAGTTTTCAACTCTTTCTGCCCCGCCAACGCCCTGCTGTGGCGGCTGGCTTGTCATGTCAACTATACATATATATACATACATATATATGTATGTATATGTATGTATATGTATATGTATATATAATAAGTTTTGCCGCTTTGACTGCTGTCATTCAGAGAGCGAAAAGTTTTGGCCAGCTGCAGCGCTCAGTTTCCGCTTTTGTTCAGGCTTGTCCCTTTTCCCTATTTTCCCATTTTCCCCCATTTTCCTGACAGCACGTGGCCTGGGCGGTCGGTCACACGGCGCGTATGAGCAATGTATCCCGTGTGTTTCGCTTATTGATTTCTTTCTATTTTTTGTGTGTGTTCTCTGTTGTTGTTTTGTTCCCTGAATAGGTATATTTAGATCATTCAGCTGCATAAAATTGATTATTAATTAATCTGATTGTCTTTGCATTGTCTTTTTGTTTTCTCCTTTTGGGTTTGTTCGTTATTTTTTGTTTGTCACTAATTTGGCTTTGTTTATTTTACTTTAGTTTTTTAATTATATAAAGGCATTTGGGTTTATTTTTGGACCTTTAACTGACAGCGTGATTGCCAGAATGCAGGCAGAAAATTTTATCTAGTGTAAATGATCACTATATATGGAACTAAACATAAAATTAAGAAATGAGTAATATAATAGACATTTTAGTCAACATGTTTGTGCAATGTCCGAATTTTTAGGTCGCTGCAATTTTTGTTTAGAAATGAGGCAAAATAACTTTCAGAAAATGTTTTTGGCAGTTAAGAAAAAGCGGCAACAAATGGGGACTATAGGAAGTATAGATTTTGTAAGCGCTGGATGAACTTTCTGAGTGTAAAAATCGTCTTTTGTTACTACTGCCATTTCTACTACTATTTTTGTTACTCTTAAAAATACTTTTTCTATTAGTTTTATATTATTACATATGAACTTTCTACTACTATTTATATTTTATTTATTACACATTATTTTTTTTATGCGATTTATAATTTATTTTTGGATGTCATTTCAATACTTTTTTGAATACTTCTTCTTACTACTTCTACTACTTATTCTACTACCATAAAACTTATACTATTTATTTTACAACGAGAAACCCGTACTACAAGTACTTCTCTGCAATTAGTTTTTTTGTTTAATTAATGTTCAAATAATAATAATAATATAAGTTCTACCAATGGATTTAAGACTTTTATTATATTTATAGACTTAAAATTGTCTACAATTATGTTATAGTATTGATTTTACTTTTTATAGTTATCAAAATTTCATAGCTATATTTGTAACTTCTGCAAATCTTCAAAAACATGATTCTAGAAAATAAATAAAATTAAATACCCTTAATATATTATACAAGTAATTTCTGTTGGTTATTGCTTGCTTTTGCCAAGTTGTCTAATTCAATTATTTTTACGACCAACTGAAAACACTAAACAATTGAATTAGTTCAACTGGATGGCATTTTGCATGGCAGCTGGCTGAAATGGCTGTCTGATTGCCCAGCAGCACGCACTTGAGCACAAAGCAGCATTTATTGCATTCAAAAGACGCAGCGGGCGTCAAATTGATGCGACGAGCGTCTCGTATTCTTCTAAGAGAAATGGTTTTATTTGCACTTTTGGGGGAACGAACGTGTATTGTGTCATTATGAGTGGCGATGCTTTATTTTTATGGCAATTCTTTCATATTTTTTTCGTTCCTTTTCCTTTATGCTTTGCAATAATTTCATTTGAGATACAAAAAAAGGAGAAGAGGAAAATGTGTGGTTTTTGCAGTCATCGACAGCGGCACAATTGAGTCGGATGTGAGCGAATCTCCCTCGGCAAACGGAATGAGAAAATTCTTGATTTATTTTCAGGACCAACAAGGCAAATAATGAATTTTTATCAGCAACAACAAAAGTCCAATTAAAAATCAGCTTTAAGAAAAAAACAGAAACCAATATCATAGAAATAAACTGACCAAATATAAATTATATATATAAAAGTGCTGTGTATAAAAAATATAATCAATGAAATAAAAACATAATAAATAATAAATTTAAATAAATCCAAACTGACCAAATATAAATTACATAAATGTGCTGTGTAAAAAAATAATATAAATAAATATTTAAAAAATGTAAATAAATGTAGAAATCTGTGTGCTTAACTCAACTGTGGACCAAAAACAAAAAAGCCAACTTCTAAATAAAAAAGTATATATATATAAACATAAATCTAACAATATAATATTTTATAAAAACCTATTAAGCTATTTGCAACATCTATGTGAGACTTGTGCATAAAAACAAAACTAAATAAATACAAAAATAGACAAATTAGCCATAAATCATTTGTTGTAGCTTAATTATATAGAATTATTTATATACATATGATTTATTAGCCATAAATTTTAAGTGTACATATGACCAATAAAAACTGGTACACAATTTGGTAAAAGCTTTAACTAGTATTTAAGTGATAAACTAAGCTTCGCTCTTGGCTCGTCAATTGACCAAAAGTATAGTGTAAATATATACATATATATATAGAAGTATATAGCTTAAAACAAACAACTGAAAGTGTAACTCTAGACTGTGCTTTAACATATTTCCAACAACAACAAAAATAAAAATAAATTTATAGCAAATCAACCTAAACTAAAAACAATTTTGTAAAGCATTTAAATTATTAACTAAAAACTTCGTCAGGTAAAACACACACGAAAATAATTAAAACTTAGCAATAAATATTTTTGGGAGCTGCTGTTACCATATAAGTGTGTATATCTGTGTACATCTGCATCTGTGTTGTGTTCTTTAGTGTATATTGCGCCCTCTCTCTCTCTCTCTCTCTCTCTCTCTCTGTCTGTCTTTTTCTTTCACTGTCTGTCTGTCTGTCTCTGTTTCACTTGGCTTGCAACATGAGCAGCAGCAATAATAACAATAACAATAATAACAACAACAACAATAACAATAATAATAATGATAATGATATTAGTCCTTTAACAATTACACGCAACTACAAAATAGTGAGTTGGTTTTCACAAGTAAGTTTCTCGTATTCATCTTAATGCTCGTTCACTTAATGTAAAGAGTAGATTGGCTTGAGCTGAAGATTGTCTGAATGTAGAGAGTTTTCAATTTCTAGGAGAGGCTCTTTATGGACTAGGCGGTTTTTTATCTCCCTTAGCATTAAGTCCTTTAGAGTTAGAGATTAGAAAATTTGTATATATTCTTTCTTGTATTTCAGAGTTGAGCAAAATATCAATATCAATATGACAGTGCCCATTAAGCTAGCGACTAATCAGAAAAATAAACCGCATCATCTATAGGAAGGACAGACAATTTGGCATTTACTGACTCTCTTCATAGATCGATTCAGACTGAAGCGGATAGAAACAGAGTGAGCCAAAGTGAACTAGAGTGACCATAATTGATTCCATAGATTGTATTCGAATATAGACTTCATAGATTGAATGCGTTCATTTCAAAGATGACTCCATAGATGGATGCCATAAATTAACTATAAATTGAGTCCACAGAATAATTATGTAAAATGATTTCAAAAGATGAATCCATAAATTGACTCCTTAGACTTGTATCCATAGATTGCCTATAAGTCGACGCCACAGATTAACTCTGTAAATTGAGTTCATTGATTGAATCAACAAATTGATTCTATAGATTGACTCCATAGATTGACTCTAAATATTGACTCAATAGATCTACTCCACAGAGTGACTCCATAGATTAAAACATAGAGAGTCTTCTATAGTTTTAGAGCTACGATCAGCAAATTAATTCACTTCATATGTAGAAAAGATGTTATCATAGTTAATCAAAAACTATTCAAATTTGATTCAATTAAGCTCATCTCAAACCGTGAACGAGTATTCTGCAGTCGGCTGCGATCGACTGATTTCACACTTTGGTTTTTGATTATTTTTGCACACATTGCACAATCCGCTCACACAGTGTAAACTGTCACCATTTGCTCTATCAATGCGAAATCAAATTAAAATGCCAATCCTTTTGATACACACACATATGCACACACACACACACACACACTCATGCACTCACACTCACACTCAGACACCCACACACGCTTTCATTGTTGTCGCTCTTGTTGCTGTGACCTGGCTCTCATTTCACATCCTCATCCAGACATCCACACATCCATGCTTCAACTCATGCTCCGCAGCATTCTCAACGTCTTCGTCATCTTTTTGAAACTCATCTCAGCTCAGTCAACAGTTGCCTTATTGTATTGGCTTACCTCTTATAAGTATATATATATTTATATAAACCTTCAACTCATATTTGTGCTTATTCCCATTCTTGACGCAACTTGAATGTTTTTTCTACTTCCTTTTCTCTATTTTGAACTTATTTATTACGTTTTGGTTGCTTTATGTTGGGCCAGCGAAGCGTTGGCTTCAATTGCTTTTACTATGGTATTTGTTTGTGCCTCTTAATTAGCTGGCAAGTTGACTTACGCCCAAAGTTTCACAGCTTACAAACTTCACATGGAGTACATTGTAAGCTGTCGCAGTTAAGGCTCTAAAGAGTCTCCAAGTTATGTCTGGCTTATAGAATATTTATGGCTTTTAGTTTTCTGAATGCTGAATTTGTTTAAATAGTTTTATTTGTATAATAATTGCGTAATATTAAATTTAGTTTAATCTTAAATGTATTTAAATTAGAGAAATAAAATGAGATTTAAAATTTGTTAAGTATAATTAAAAATTGTACTTTTTAGCTTTTTAGTTTATATTAGTGAAGAATGAAAAAAAAAAAAACAATTTTAGTCCAATACCAATTCAGTTTTTTATTATAAATTAATTTTTTTTTAAATATATAGCATATATAAAAAGTATAAAGTCAACTTATGATTTATAAATGCCAATATCAATATAAATTAATAGTTTTTTTTAACTCAGCACTCAAGTATTATTCAATTATTATTAACAATCAACGCCATCAGTTAAATCAAAACTAATTATAGACTGAAGTGGGGCTATAAACAATGCAATTCAAATGGGATTTAACTGGCTTCAATTCAAATTCGAGCACAAATCCTTGGCAATTCAACACGCCGTGAAATGTCAAACTCAGCCATATTGAAATTCAAACAGATCAAAAGCCGCAAAATACAATAGAAAAGGGGAAAAACAGAAGGATATAAATTGTGGCAACCGGCTGAGGCAAACAGGCCAACAACGTGGCTTAAAAAGCGGCTGTGCGTGTTAAATATAAATTGCAATTTTCAGCTCAAACAAACAGCATGAAGCAGACTGAAAGTAAAGAAATTGCAGATACTCTATAAAATAGAGTTGATTAATTGAGAGAAAATATTTTTAAAAAAATTAAAGAAATAAAAAAAATATATATAAAATATAATATATTTTAAAATATAAAAAAATATAAAAAGAAAAGAAAAGCAGAAAGTAGCTCCAACTAGCAGCTATTCTGTAAACAAGAATTGATTTAGCAAATTGAAAAATAAATAAACAAAAATAAAATTATATATAAAATATTTGTAGGGCATAGAAAATATAAGAAAACAACAGCACAAAGCAACAGAAAGTAAACTAAATTTGCAAATAAACTGAGAGAGCTCTTTTTAAAATTTATTTTGCAATAAATAATAATTAAAATAATTTATTTAAAATATTAATAATATGTTTTAAGGGTATGCAATATTTTTTATACATAGACATAGACGTATATTGTCTATACTCTATATTTTGCTTTATGTTTTTATATGTTATCTATAAATAAATATATGTATATATATTTAATTCCTATAGTTTTTACAGCTTAGCGCTCAATTGTGTTCCGATGCATGTGAATTGATTTATTTTATTTATTTTCTACATTTATATGTTTGACTATTTGCAGCAGAGCTTTGGACATATGAAATATGTAATTAAAAATTTATTTACTTAACACTTTTTTGTGTCTGTGTGTGAGTGAGTGTATGTGTGTGTGTGTGTGTGTGTGTGTGTGTGAGTGTTTGCGTGCAACAGCTAAATCAAAAGGAATCATGTCTGTTCACAATTAAAGGCCATCAAATTGCTATTGTTAAAGCTAAAGTGTGCGAAGGTATGTGTGTGTGTGTGTGAGGCAATCAATACTGGATTTTTAATGAAGAAATAAAGTGGCCATTCTCATGTTGTGTCGTGTCGTAAAAATTGTCTACATTTTTATGTCGCATCTTCATTTTTCGGTTGGCCAGCAGACATGGCATTTTTGTTACAGCACGCCTCATCATAAGAACAATGAAATGACCTGTGTCCGGTACAGGCACACGCACACGCAGACACACACACACACACGCACTTTAACGTGGCCTAAACGCCACTGTTGAGCTGGAAAATATGGCCTTTTGTGGCCAGCTAACAGCAGGAGGCAGCGTTCAAGCTCGCACAAGTGTTTATTTCGGCATTTTGCTTTATATTCGCACTGGCAATAGCCATCGATGTGTGGGTGTGTGCGAGTATGTGTATGTGTGTGTGTGTATAGTTGTGTGCGCTTGAACGCACTCAACCCCAATGCATGACAAAAGCCAGCGGGTCACAATTCTTTGCTTTTGACCAAGTTTTTTGTGCCCTAATGATTATTGGGCTCCACGGTTCTTTTTTTTTTTTGCCTCTTTCTCTCCAATTTGTTCTCCTGTCCATTGTTCGCTTTGGGCTCGTTGGAATGCTGAAAATGTTGCCATTGTTTGTTTTTCTTCCTTTTTTTCGCCGCATTTTGTTCGCAATGGGCGTGAAATCATTTAAGGCATCGGCACGCAGCCCACCTTCTGGCGAAAGGAGAACCAGCTGCGTGCGGTTGATAAGCAGCGTTTAGGTTTATTAAACAGTTTGCCTAATTTCGCGCGTTGTACGGAAGCAAATTTGTCGGCGGCTTACCTTTTGGCATACTGAAGAAAATATATATTATATAATACTTTTGATCGGAATCAACAGGGAATTCTATTTAGCTCCATTTGTTTACATATCCGCCTGTTCGCCTCTTCTGCTGAAAGGCGTCCAATTCTGTAGAGCTAGAGAATGATCGAAATACGTGCACAGATCATTTGTGCTGCATGGCCTTGATAACTCTTGACGAATTCATTAATTCCAATATGAAATCGATATCTGCCTCTTTCTGTGTTTTTAATGCTCTATCTCTTTCTCTTCCGTTCTGTTTTTCTTTTCGGCTTCTGTCTCTGTTTCTTTTTCTCCCTTTATTGCCCTCTCTCTTTATTTTCTCTCCTTCTATTTCTGTCCTCATCTGTTTGCTGTCACTCTCTCTCGCTTTCTCTCTCTCTTTATCGCTTTCTCTCTCTCTCTCTCTCTCTCTCTCTCTCTCTCTCTCTCTCATCTATCAATATATTTATATATATATTTCTTGAATTCTTTGCCTTTCTGACTATATATTATTTATCTCAAGCATCTTCGCTCCTTCACCTATCTCTCACTCTTTTGTTCTTTCTCTGTCCACCTTCCTCTGCCTCTTCTTTGCTCCTTTTACTTTCTCTCCGTCTGTCCGTCTCTTTCTCTCTCCCATCTCTCTTTCACTCTCGATCTATATATCTTTGTCTCTCTCTCACTCTTTCTTCCTCTATCTCACTCTCTCTCTCTTTCTCTCTTTGTCTCTCTCTCTCTCTCTCTCTCTCTCTTTCTGTCTGTCTCACTCTCTCTCTTTCTATCTCACTCTCTCTCTCTCTCTCTCTCTCTCTCTCTCTCTCTCACTCTCCCTCTATTTCTTCCTGTTTCTATTGCTTTCTCTCTCTTAGCTTCGAATATAAGCTGTATTTACATTTGGAATATTCAATATTTGATGTCTTTCAATTTATACCCGATTAAGACTTAATTACAACCACTGTACTTAGTTAAGCAATTTGTATTTAATTGTATTTGCAATGCAATTATTGCCAAATTAACGACCAATTGTCTTCTTATTCTTCTTCTTCTGGCAATTATCAGCCTAAGCTGTAATATGTAAACTTGTTTTGTTTCAGTGGCCTGTTGTCGCTAGCAGTTTTATGGCTTATGGATTGACTTAATTGGATAGTTCCTTAGCCGATGACAGCTGACTAGTTGTATACAAAGACTTTCAGCTCTTAAATTTGTTATTCAAGACCATTTTAAATCAATCTACTATTTATAAAGTGTTTCAAATCAACTGTAGCTAAATGCTTGAAATTTATTTTGATGTAGCTTAAGCCTTATATAAACTTATTTATTTATTTTTCATAAAATTATGATAATTTTCATTATAAATATCAAATGAATCTCAGCGATTCAGTTGCTCGGGTTCTACGCGTTCTTCTTCTCCGTGTCGTCGTCGTCGTCGGTACAGTGAACCAATCAAAAATTGATGTTGATACATCTAGTGTCGTTGGTGTTGTTATTACCATTGTTGTTAATGCATCTGGTGGCTTTGGTGTTGTTGTTGTTGTCGTTGTTGTCGTAGTTGTTGTTGTTGTTGTTGTTGTTGTTGTCGTTGTTGTTGTAGTTGTTTTCGTAGTCATTCCCACCAAGTAACACCGGTTAAGACACTGACGTTTCGTTAAGCCGCGAATGCAATTATAAGCCAAGACACATCTGCCATTGCGCATCACATAGAAAGGTTGTAAAGGTTCGCAAACCGAGCGTCCCAAAATGGCAACAGGTAAATGACATGGATCTAATGTTGGTTCGTATTGGTTGCTGATTGGCAATGCAGCGATAAGCATTACAAATATAATCCAGCTGGAATTCATTCTAAACACTGACAGGTTTTGCAAAAGTCTTAGCTAGACTGTAAACTAGCTAAAAGCGTGAAATTGTTCTTTAAATGTACTTAATTTATTTTTCTATGTTGCTTTGGCGAGACCATATCGATTCTATTTTCATTCTCACATTGGCAGCAATCTAATTTGAATAAGACTTTGCCACTGATCATTTAAATGCGCTCCAGCTGGATGTCCATTTCGCCTACTTAATTTACTTCGTGTTGCACACTTGAAATCATTTTGCTGTGGACCCCCATCGAAAATGTTCGCCATGGAAAACTCGGGGAAATTATAAAGCTATTAAACACTGACAGAGTTTGCTTAATTAACAAAGTGTGCACAGTCTGATGTTGTCTCTCTCTCTCTATCTCTCTTTCTCTCTCACTTTCTCTGCGAGCTAATGATGATGCAAAGTGTTTGGCTTTTCTCAAATGCCCTGTGTTTGGTGTGAGAGGGTAGATCTGTGCTGAACTAGTAAAGTTCATTAAATTAGAGAAGAAAGAGGATTTAATATAAAAATAGTCGAAACCATTTGAAAGCCCTTTTTAAATATGTGGTTTAACTTAAGCACTTTTGAAAGCACATTAATTGTGAAAGCTGTGTGTTTATTATTTTATTCAAATGAGCTTTTGCGTGTTGTGATGCCTCACTTGTATTTGTTTCATATGAAGGCCAAGCAGTTGGGGATTTTTAATCTCTTTAAAGAGTGGAACTTTCTTCAAAGATTTCTCCAATGTATAGTTCAATGCAAAGCTGAAGTCAATGTATAATAAAATCAAAACCATTAACATTTCCATCCTGTGAGCTTTCAGTGTCAAAAAGCTCATGAGCTCTTTCTTAAGATTATTTGAGGCCAAAATATTATGATAAATTAAAATACTATATTGTATATGATAAAAAATGAAATGAAGCTCACAAAAAAAATAAGGTAATTAATAAGAGCCTTAAATGCACTTTAAATAAAGCTCATTTTACCTTTTTAAAAACGCAAGAGCTTTTGCTTGTGATATTCCACCAATGTCTTATAGGAGCTTTAAGCATATAAAGCACATGAAAGCTTTTATCTTAAATTAGTTATACATTTGTGCTTGTAGTTTAACTAATGGACTTAATTATTTATTTCTTAAAAATTCTATCAATTAAAAAGAAAAAGTTGTATGACTCGCTCAGTTAAATAAAATTAATTAAATCAATTTTGTAAATTGTGGTATCTATAAATAATTAATAATAAATAATCGTAAATTGTGGTATCTATAAATAATTTCCTATGCCCGTTTTCCAGGGCATCTCATTGGCTCGGCTCATGTTTTACTGACTTAGTTTTATTCTATCTCTCTCTCAGTCTGTCTCTCTCTTTTGTTCGCTTTGTTTTACACGCCGTCTGGGACTCGATTGGTAATTACTTGTGGGAGAGCCGCATTGTATTTCGATTGGTATTGGCACAGACGACACCAGCGACACGCCAATGTCTTGAGTAAATTTATGTAAATTTCGATTAATTTATTTTTTGACACAATCCTCCAACAGCGACGCACTCAATGTGCGACTCTGCCTCATTAAGTGGCAAAGTCGAGTCTTGTCATTAGGCTGAAATAACTGTGGTCTAATTGAACGGAAGCCACTTCGCTGTCTGCTGATGACAAACGTAATACGTATTTAACGCCTGATTGCAACCAGATCAATCAATGTCCAACCAGTTCGGCTCTTCAGCCAATTGATTTGCTGCCAGCTGTTAGGCGGCTAACTAAATGAAGTGTCTCCCGCTCTCTCTCTATTCTCTCTCTCTCTCTCTCTCTCTCTCTCTCTATCTCTCTCTCTGTTTTGTTGGCTGACGCATGGAATTGCATTGGGGCATTGGGCTAAAATTTCCGCTCATTTCCGTTTGGGTTTCTTCTAAACTTTTCAGCATTTTAAAGATGCCCCAAAAAAGAATCCACTCTTCATATTTCAATTTCCGGTCTGCAACACACATTTGGCAAGCAGCTGTCCAGCTCTGCTTAATAGCCCTCTCTCACTCTCTATCTTTTTTCCGATTATTCTATCTCTTTCTATTGCTCTCTTGTTGTAGAATGCTTAAAGTTGATTGATGCTGCCGGAAGTTAATTTTACTTTGCTGCTCGCTCTATGTGTGCCCTGAAGCGCACATGTCATTTAGATTTGGCTTTCGAATACCCTGTATAACTGATATGAAATGCGACAAAGTGGCATACAAATTATGTGAATTGAGTTGCTATTGATGATGTCAATCATCTATGATTTACAAATATGGAGGTTTTGGGGTATGATTGATAAGCTAAGATTTGAGTGTGAGTGATATTTTCTCCTTTAATATTGACTATTTTCTAATTCATTTCTACAATTTTTTGTCTTTTAAAGTCTGTAAAGTTTTATTCTTTTAAAAATAAAATAAAACTGGACTAGGCATGCTTTTGGCATATTAAAAAAAAAAAAAAAAATCATATTGTCTTTTTTTAAGAAGCTAGAAAAAGATTTAAAAGTTAGGTATATATATGTATTTATATACTATATGCATACAAGCTAAAAATTAGTCTTCAACTTAAAATAACATATTTCTAGCCTTAGTTTTGTTTTATAAGAATTCTTTTTGCCTCCGAGAATCCTTGTTGCCCTTCAAAACAAAAAACTATGAATTTTAGTTTTAATTTATATGTAATCTGCTTTAAACTAATCAATAAGCAAATTAACTAAAAATAATTTTAGTTAATCGGATGATTTGACTTGACTTGAGAATAAAATATATAAAAATATGTATTTATTTTATTTAATACATATTTTCATTCATATTTATTTATATATATTTACGAATTGTATTAAATTTCCTATTTATATACTTACAACTCTTAATACTGGGTAACTAACAGTTTATACACATCCACATCTTGTTTATCCAATCTGATTTGTATTTACGTTTAGCTTTTGGCTCTTTGCATGCGCATTTTGTATATATATATATATATATATATATATGTATGTATGTATGTATTCCCATGTACATATGTTGGTGCACTAACGACTTTGGATGACAGCAGCTCCCAAAAATGCAAGCCACAACACACAGAAACACAGTTACACTTTTACACACACACACATACACACACACTCAAACACACACACACACAGAGTTGTAAACTCATGCACAGTGCTTAAATCAAAAATGCTTTACGCTCTCTCAATTCTGTTGCATAATTCATGCTGCTTTCAAACCAAATGCAACTCAACAACAACAACAACAACAACAACCACATCAACAATAAATGAAATGCTTTGTCTCCACTGACTGAAATGCTAAATTATGCGAACTACAACAACAATAACAACAATCAACAAAATGCGCGCGCGCTGAAAAATTCCAAATTTTCTGATTGCGGCCAACAAAAAAAAAAAAATTGAAATCCAAATCAAATCTAAATGCAACAAATTTTACAACTCGCCTGCTTCGCCTGCACACTGCATTCTGAATTCTTGCTCTGCCCCATTGCCCAATCACAACTCTACGCCACGCCTACCACAAAAACCGCCCACCGCCCTTCATGTTAGCCGTCCACCCCGCCCCCGCCCATCGCAGAATGTCAATGTTCTTCTTTCGCTTGCATAATCTCCAGCGCGCCGAGGAGAACAAACGGAAGAAGCGCGTCGAACAGCAGCGTCAACAGCAGCGGCAAAGGCGCGGCGCCAAGGTCTTCAAATGTGTCAGCGATTCCACTGGCCACCTGACCCTGGCGCCCTCCCGGCTATTCGAACGGACGCCAATGAGTCCATCCGACAGTCTCGACGAGATTGCGCTGCAGATACCAAGGTGAGTTAACATTGAGTGCCAGCACAATCAGCTCCAGGCTATGGCTCTGTATGTATGTGTTATGAGTACATTGTTGAAGCACAACAAAACTCAAACGCACACACACGCACACACACACACACACCTGGTTACACACAACACAAGTCGGTTACTCGTATGCAATTGAACAACTTTTTACCTTGTGCGACCTGTGATTGTTTTGCTTTACCTCTGTCTGCCCTGGGGCCTGAGGCAGCTAACCAAACTTGCAAACACTCGCACACACGCACACTCACACACCCATCCACTCATACAGTGGCTCACAATCGTCTACAGCCAAGCATCATTTGTGCCCTGGATTATATAACATAATATAAAGTATATAACCAAGTCGTTATTCCTTTGTATAATGTACGTAACAAGCTGTTAACGTGATTCGTTATGAGACTTGAAGGAATTTGATGGCTAAGACGAGCAACAAATACTCTAAGACAGAAAATACTTATAAAAATGAAATAGAAAAATGAAATAGAAACATATATATAATAGTTAAAATATATATATATATATATATATATATATATAAAATGTTAAGGACTAGGCTTAAATAGCCTAATAAAAAATACCTTTCTGACAGACATAAAAATATATTTGCTTTATTTAAAAAAAAAAAAAAATTATTTAAATATTTCTGAAAAGGGGCCAAATATATCCTAACAAAAGAATTCTTTGAAACATTTTCTTAATTTTATAAAATATTTTTCTTCTGCTCTGCTTAAAAATTGATAATAAATAAATAAAGTATAATCTGCAGAAATAAATAAAACTCAGTTTTAAATATTAATACTCTCAGAATTTTGATATTTGTATATTTATATGTAAATATATTTTTTTTATTTATTAAATTTTGATTACATATATTCAGATCTTGCTTAACATAAATTTATTGTATTTTATTTTTTACAATATATATTTTTCTAAATCTTATCTAACATAAACTAATATTATTATTTTTTTTTTAATTATTTTTAAATATTAAAATTTGTTTAAATTTTGAAAATTATAAAATTTTGCTTAGCATAAATTTATTTTATTTTATTTATTTTTTACACTTTTTACATTTTTAAAATCGTACCAAACAAACTAATTTTATTTTTTAAATTTGTTACTTTTGGTTTTTTTTTTTAAATATATTTAATTTTTTTTATTATTTCCGCATTTAATTGGTCTGATTTAAATCATAAATTTAATGCGCATTTAAAATTTAATATCGATTTAATTCATTGGCGGAACTTTTGTTTAAACTTCTTAAAAGCTTTTTATTAGCTCATGTCGTCAATAAATTTATTATTTATGCGACATTCAATTCATAAATAATTGATGAGGCGTCCAATTTGATAAAACGAGAAGCAGGCGTAAATTGAATTTATAATCCACTGAAAGGGTATAACATTTAAAAGGATATAATGTGCTCAATAATTTAAGTTGCATAATCAAAGATGATTATATATTATTTTTCATCAA
The DNA here is from genome assembly GCA_035045345.1 of Drosophila hamatofila. Lineage (NCBI taxonomy): Eukaryota > Metazoa > Arthropoda > Insecta > Diptera > Drosophilidae > Drosophila > Drosophila hamatofila. The sequence continues at coordinate 21,301,964 of JAWNPA010000012.1, read as the reverse complement.
ATTGTTGGCTTATATAAAAGCAGGTGAGCAAGCTTTACAAAAGCTAAAAGTTTTCTGGCTTAAAATTTAAAGCAAAAGAAACATTACTAATTCCTTGATGAATTTTCTATTTATTTTATAATAATGTATATTATTGCTATTATTTTAAGTCTCTCAACAATTGACAATATGTTACAAACATTTCTAAAATGTTTCAGTTGATTCATATGATAAAAATTGAAAAGTAAAAAATAAAGAAAATTAAAAACGTATTTTAAAGACAACTTAACCATACACCATTTACCAGTAAGGGTATTTCCTGTAGCGACTTCTTGCATTATGTTTTGATTCAGTGCTTAATTTCGAGCTCCTTCAACTGAAGTCCTTTTGGTGAGACGCTTAATGTATGGCATGAGCAGACGCAACTTGTGACATCTTGATGTGCCACAATTGTCAAATGAAATTATAATGTGACCCCAAAAAAAGAAATGAAAAGAGCCAAATAGCTGATGGCAGAGTAAGATATATAAATATATATACTTAAGCACGCCGTTGAGGGTCTTTCCGCAATTAAAGGGCGAATTTTTGTTAGGATAGTCTTTAATTTGACAGTTGTATACTACTTAATGAACATGTCAGAAAAAATCTTATTCAAAGTAGGCTTTTGCTTGTTGATTGTCACATTTGAGCACAGCAGCTGTGGGGTCATTACACATATTTAGTTTACTCAACTCGACTACACGCAGCAAATCTTTGGCCTAAATTTCAACAAAATTATAGAGTAAATTGAACAGATTTAGGCAATAGTTTGTTATTCACAAATCCTAGTTAAAGATGCATATGTGGTGTGAGCGCATCTCAGCGACAATCGCCGGCGTTTTGGTTGCCCTCTGGTACGGCAAAACCTTCCCCGATGAGAAGAAGGCGGAGGATGATAAGAAAGCCAAGAAGAAGTAGAAGCCAAACTGTGCGCCGCATTGTTTACTCAGAAGTTTTGGACGATATTATAGCGATGCTTGCGTGTAACGAGTAAAAAGTATCCAGAGCCTCAAGTAATCATGAGTAAGGAAACAATTTAAGCAAAATAGAGACAACGAACGTTGGGCTCATAAGAGGCGAGGACTCTATATTTAGATGATAATAATCGAGAGGAGAAAGAAATTCCAGGATTCTGCATAATCTTAGATTAGCATTCAATGAGTCAAATAATCGATTGAAGATCATTTGATTGAGGCGCTAAAGGAAATTGTGCAGAATCCGAAATGGAAAGAAAATGAACATGGAATCAATTTGCTGCAATCACATGAGCTGAGCAAAGAACATCTGTCAAACAATTTCTACCAAGTTTGTCGAAACTAATTTTTGATATTCAGTTCAACGCTTTAGAGTCGAAACAACATTTCAACTTTCATTTATCTAGTATAAATAAATATGCTAGAGATGCGACGATCTACGTGTAGACCACAGCCATCGTTGCTCTCACGCTTGAATTGTAAGCCATGTAATCGTGTTCTGTTCTTCATGGCTGGGGTGGGACTTGGTTTAATCTTCGTGCGGAATAAAGATCAACCTGATGCCGAGGAGAAGAAAGAGAAAAAGTGAACAGAAGGCTAACAACTGAATCCAGAGAGTAATCGCTATTTGTGTCTCCATTCGTAAAGAACGGGACGCGAATACATGGTTTATTTATTATTTATACCATTTTAAATGCTAGTCAGATTAAAAAGTTCCCGTATCAATGCAAATTCTGCTTAAATAAAGAATTTATTTTAATAACAATTTCAATTTTATGAAGATATATTTTTATTTAAAAGTGGAACTGGCAATGGAATGCAATAAATATTTTGAAATATTTTAAGAAGTTTTTCAACAAAGCAGTTCTCATAATATAGAGAACTGCTCTGTTGAATAACTTTTCTTATAGATGGACTAACTTTATCAAACTTTCAGGACCTAGTCTAGTCTCTAGCTCTTTTGGGGTCTGAGATCAAATAAGGAAAGTCCAAAAAGCATTAGGGGACACATTTCCCATTTTTAATGGATTCAGGGTAACCCTTATCTTCTTCTTCGATACACCATCAGTTCGACAGAGTAAAATAAACACTTCGAATAATAGTTTCATTTTATATAATTATAAGTTAATACATTTTCTCTTTAAAAATACTAAATTTTGCGCGTTGGTTTTTTTATTTTGCACATAAATTATTTTTAATTAAAATGCACTGTAAATTTAAACTTTTTTCTAAACTATTAATTTGGAGTCACACAGTTAGCTAGCGTAAAGGCTTAATCCCGTTCTGCCACTATCTTTTTTCTTTCTTTTTAATTTCCAATTTGATTTCTTCTGATGCCTAAACCCAAACGTTAATTATGGCCGTCATTGATTTTGCTGTTCTTCAAGTAACCTAAGTTGTTGGTGGCTGTTGATCTGTTTTTATTTTTTCTTTTCCTGTTCCTTGGCCTTCTTTTCCTTTTCTTTTTTCTCTTTTTCCTGCTGTTCCTTGGCCTTCTTTTCTTTCTCTTTTTTCTCTTTCTCTTTCTGTTCCTTTTCAGCCTTCTCCTTTTTCTCCTTCTCTTTCTTCTCCTTCTCCTTCTGTTTGGGATCCTTTTTCGCCTCCTCCTCTGCTTTCTTGGCGTTCTCCTTCAATGTTTCGATCATCAGCCCAATGCCAGCACCCACAATAAAGAAAAACAATCGATTGCAAGGCGTACAGTTGAGCTTCTGAAAGAGCGACGGCTTTGGCCGACATGTCGGACGTAGCGACGGCGGTGGCCTACATGATGGGTTGGGGCAACCCGATTTGGGCCGCGTTGCTCCACAATCTTTGTTACACATGCGCGGGCTGGTCTCTCAAAGGGTAATTACAAAAAGTTTTTTTATTTTAAAGGAAAGAGGAAAATAAAAAGTAAAAACTGGAAAATCAAATAGGCAAAAAACAGGGAAAATTTTGAACAGTATTACGAAAACTCTGTGTGTATGACTGCCTGAAAATAGTTTTGTCGACTGACCCTGACAGAAATAGCCGAACTGAAAAACGGCCTGCTCTCATCCCAGTTGGCCCAAACACAAACATCAACCTATGTATATTCGAAAGTTTCTGATGTCTGTTCATATTACTCGAAACTGGGTTTGAACAGTCCACCTTTTGAGTTGAGATGGATATTTCCAAGACCTTTTTTAACTGATACTGCAGTTAAACTTGGTTGGTAAAAAAAACTTTGGTCGGTTACAAAGCAGCTATATATTCTTTTATAAATCCTTTCTTTGAAAAATTAATTAAATTTTAGTTTGCTAATATGCAAGGTAGATTTGATCATTTTGGCAATTCGTCAGGCAGTTGAGGAGAAAATTAGAGGCTGCTGTTTAAATGATGTGCCTGCAAATAACTCATCATATTCACTTGCTTTCGCTCTGAGCAATAGCCTTCGGTTCTTTTCGTTTTTGTTGTCTGTTTGATTCTTTTAACGAACATCGTTTCGGGAGCGATGCGATTGATGATTGCACAATGTGACTCAGGAAGTGATCAACAAATAGCTTAAGCACTCACTGCAAACGGTCTTCACATTCACATACACATGTTCTCACGCAATTCACATAGGCTATTGGTGTGTCTAGCGAACTCAACTCCCGCATACATATTAATAAATATTCAATAGACCCAAAAACCAGAGCGGAAAAAAAATCAAAACAAAAAGGCTTCAGTGTCGAGAAAGAACTCGTTGAATGCAGTCTCTGAGTTTTTTCACTGCGTGTCAGTAAAATATACTTAATTGCAGATATCGAGAAAGGGTCACAGATATAACTTTATAAAAAGACAAAAAAAAGAGTTTATATTCTTAGCAGACTTATTGCTATTCCTTTCTTGTATTTGGTCACCCACTACTCAGTTGATTTATATACAAAACAAAGACACCACTTGTCAAAAATTATGTACGTGCCTAGCAGGCATTGAAATTCACTTATTACTGTTTCATATTTTAAGCTACTCAGCTAACAAAATTCTCCGTTAATTTCGTATTTATTCTGTTTTTAATCGTATCAAAATTATAAAATGGACTACACTTGGGCGGTAACATTGCTCTTGGGTTGCGTGGTGGGCTATTTTGTTGGAATCAATTCATAAGCCGCCAAAGAAAAGTAAGAAATTGTATTGCTCATTTTTATTGATACAGATTGATTATAATTGAAAGTTTGCCAATTTCTTTGAAGGTGCAGGCAGAGAAACCCGTTGAATTATAACTTTTGGCAAATAATTATGCAGACTTATCAAATTGGAGCGAATTTCGGATAATGGTTTAAGAAGATTTTTTTTGGGATTTCCCTCAGCCGAATGTGAATCGTAATACTTGAACCTTAAGTTAAATAAAGCAGATAGTTTCACCAATTTAATAACCGTTTACGAGAAGTCCATGACTTGGACTTGTTATTGTGGAACCTCAAAAAAATGCTTTTAGATGGTCTGTAAGAACTTTTCTCTATATCAAAAGTTTCAATAGACTTTAGTTTTCTACCTCATCTAAGGTTGATTCTTGCTTGAGCTACCCATGGTTTATAAAATCTTTTCTCTATATCGAAAGCTTCGATAGCGTATTCCAAGAGATTTATGCCTCATTTAAGATTGATGATTCTCAAATTTTTTCCTTTTCGAGTAGCATGCTTAGAGACGTGACGTTTACAAAAAGTCCCAAGCAGTATAAAGTAGTATTCCGTGATTATTATTTCGTGCTCTACGGTACCTATTTATTTTTATTTTATTTTAATTTTTTTTTTTTTTTTGGATTTTCTAAATTTTTCAATCAGTAAAAGTATATAAAGTATATACAATAGTATATAAACAGAAGAAAATGGAGTTGGATTGGCTGCTGTCTTTGCTCGTGGGCTGCATTGTTGGTTACTTAATTGGCGTTAATTGTTAAGCTTCTAGCAAATTGAGCAAAAATATGAACAAATTGACAGAAAGTAGAGCAAATCAAGTAGACTTTGCTTTCTGTCTAATATATATATACATATATATTTATAAAGTTCATAAAGTTCTCAAAGGACTTACGACGCTGCTCATACCCATTTTTTCTAGCGTAGGCCCAGTTTTTTCCTGTAAGTTTCATATATTCATATAAAATATATTTAAATAAAAAATAACTACATTATTTATATCTAATCTCAGCCGCTTTCATGATGAGTCACATTATATCGTATGGCCTGGGCCTAATAACGGGCTTGATGCTATGCAAACGTTGTGGTCCACCCTAACAGGCTACCAAATTGTTGATTGAAAAGCGAAACCAATTCCGAGAAAGAAATATAAATCAAATATGAAATCTGTTTAAACTAGATAAAGAGAAATATATTATTCACCAATATGTATTATATAAACAATAAAAAATGGTAATAATTTATTGAGTGAAAGTAATGCATAAAATATTGTGGGTGACTTTTTGCAATGGGCAGAACTAGAGAAGACTTGGGAAAGTGTTTAAATTCTAATATGTATTTAAAAAATAATTTTGAAAGAATGACAAATTATTAAGTGAATGCAATAAATGAACTACTATGGGTGACATTGGAATTAGGGAGATAAAATGTAGAAGAGTTGGAGAAGATTCCAATTCCAATTTATAGAATAACTAGATTATATTCGAATTCCCTTTTGTGTTTACAAAATGTATTTGAAATGATAATTTATTGAATAAAAGTAATAAAAGAAGTTCTATTGGTGACATTAGAATAGGCAGAAGAATTAGAAGTAAGTTCGAGAATTGAATTCCGATTTGTATACAAATAAGAATTGTTCTATTGTTCTTTTTTTTTTTAATTTTATTTGACTGTTAATAAATTAGTCACATTTTCGCCTGAATTTTCGTATTTTGCCACAGAAAATGAGGCCCGCGAGAAAGCCAAAAAGAAATGAGTACAACATTCGGCGGCTTGATTGCTTGACTAGTGGAACTGGAAGGTTAAGGATACAAACGGGAGGGTAAAATTCTGAAATTACTTGAGGTACTATTTAAACGTGATTCGAGATTTTGCTGTGGAGGCCATTCATTCTGAGAGCCATTTAAATTTCAACTTCAAAACTTCTGTGGAAAATAGATGTTAAATAATATGAATATGAATCTGAATCTGAATCTTTATAGATACTTACGCCGTGCTTTGCAACTAGGAAGCCGACAATGCCGCCGACCACAAACGATATGAAATGACTATGCATTATCAATTTATGAATCAATGAAATAAATAAAGTTTTGGTTATTGAGAACTTTGACTCGAATCTTGAACTGAAATGAGAACTGTCTGTAACTAAGGGATTGAGAAATGAAAGCCTGCTGTGTTCGAGTACGTCAGCTAAGCCGCTAGAGGAGTATTGATTTAAAGTTGAATGCTGGCTGGATCCCAGCAGACGCCAGACCGTTATCAACCAACAATTTCGATTGTCTTCGCTGTTTGGACCTCAATCTATTCTGCTGGACAAGCTGGGCAATAAAATATATGCCCAAGCTGAATGAAAGTTTCACAACTTGTTTTCCCACAGCAGCAGCAGCTGGAGGAAAACTTTTACATTTATGGTCCCAGGGTGTAAGGGCATTTAGGCAGTCGGCTTTAACTCCTTGTTCTGTTGTTTTTGTTTTTTTTTTTCGTATTTTCATTTATGCTGGAAATTTACGTTCAACTTGAAGTTTACCTTTTGGCCTAATGGCCAAGTCAATTAACCTGTGCATAATTATGTAAAGGGCGTGCGGACGTGGGCCACAAGTGTTTGTTAATTAGTATGAAAAGTTTGCTTTACTTGAGTTAAATTATTGTAAAATAGTTTACACACACACACACACACACACACACACACACACATATGCAGGTATTTGTACCTTTCATTATGATTGATTATCAGGTCGGGGGTCTAAATGATATGATGCCGCCCATGGGCCGTTTAACAAATGATTGAGGCGTGGCCCGTTTCCGTATCGAAATGAGTTAGTTATGTATGGGCCAGCTGTCAGCATAGCCGCATTTTAATCAGTCGGCTTTTGGGGGCACACACACACACACACACACACACACACACACACATCTGATAAATATTTCATGATTTTCGCCTTGAGAGCTGCTCGAGTGCGTTTTGGCATAACTTAGATGGGGCTTTATCTGAATACAAACAAAGGGCGAACGCCTAACCGCAGAGAGCCCCAAAAAAGTCTGCTGGTTTGGTAATTGAATGAGTGCGCCTCGTGCTCAGGTTAAAGGATAAGCGCCAACGAGATTGCCTACCAAACGTAATGTTGGCTGCCAGACCAAATGATTGATGGCATTGTCAAGCCGAGCCAAAGGTTAAATTGTTTGGCCTTGCCCACCCAAACTACGTTTGACTAACACACAAACATACTATACACATTTTATATGTGTGTAGTCTATACATACATTTATAAAGCCAACACAACAGGTATGCACTCATCAGTGCTGTTGGCCACAAATTGAAGCCTTATTGATTAGGGCCATCTTTTTATAATCTGTATCCTGCCCTAGCATACAGTCAATTTGTCCAGCCAGCAAAGGGTGATATATTTCATATAAATATTATATGCTTTGGGCAGTGAGGCTTTCTCTTTCTAGCAACATCATTCAATAATTCGGGACTTGAACTCTGAGCTCATATTTAATTTGGGGCTAAAACCTCTATTATCTGAGTTTGTTGAAAAATTATATAGATATGACTGGCATTAGCTATGTAAAAATATTAATAAAAAAAAAAAAAAATAAAAAAAAATATAAATAAAAAATTAATAAATATATAAAAATATGAAATACAATTTTAAATATATATATATTTAATTGATATAATACGTTAAGAAATAAATGTTAATCATACATTTGTAAAAAATTTGTTTTTCCATGTATAATATTTATTTTCATGAATTTTATTTATTTAGTTGTTTTATAAAATATATATATTTTTATACTCAGAACTATTTGTAAAAAACCTCGTTTGCTGAAATATTTTAACTTTTATAATAAAATATAAAAAATAATATAATTAATTATTTATTTATATTAATATTAAATAAATATTCTATTATATTAATTTTTTTCTAACAAATTTTTATTTATTTTTTTACATAGTAAATGTTTTTACAAAAAAAATTTTGTTTAATACAAAAATTTTTAAAGTAATTAATAAAATTAAAATCAAAGATTATATACATGATCAATTTTTGATAAATATTTAAATATTTTTCCAAATATAAAAATGATGTTAGAAATACATTAAAAAATGTGGTGAGGCTTACCTGGCGTATACTTAAAATTCTTAAAATGTAACATAAATATTTAATTTGTTTGTTTATATTATTCTTTAATTAAATATTTTCTAATTCATTTTATTCATTTTATATTTCACATATTCTTTTGTTCTATAATACTTTTTTAGTTTCATTTGCAAACATTTTGAATTTCTGTTGCTCACAAAAACTAAAGCCATTTGCGAAGCTTTTGGCTAACAGCTGCCTCGCTCTTACGCTGTTAACGGTCGCTCTTAGCAGCTGAGCTTTGACGCAACTGTATGCTCTTTTCGCGTCCTCTCTCTTTCTCTCTCTCTCTCTCCCTCACTCTGTGTGTGCTTCTCTTGAGGCGAAATATAAACAAAAGGCTTGCCGGCTTTTGGCGCCAATTGCCACAAGCAGCTGTTTCTTTCTTGTTAGCCCACCACGCGTCGACGGCCTGTGGTGAGTTTTTGGGTTCATCGTGGCCAAGTCCGTGGGCCAGGCTCGTTTCGCCTCAGTCGTTATTCCTGTGCCGACGCGAACGAAAGCAATTGCGAAGTCCTGAACCTCGTCCATATAGGCACCCAAGAGCCAACCAGCGCGCATCTTGAACAATTTGATCGGACTCGTGGCGTGTCCATTTCTGGCTGTGTATTTGTGTGTCTCAGTGCGTGTGTGTGTGTGTGTGCCAGTGCAGTGTACGCGTGTCTATGTGTGTGTGTGAAAGTGTGTAAGCGTGTTTTACGGTTGTGACAGGTAGTCAAAGGTGTCCATTGTTAATGGGATGTTTTCTTTTTTTTTACCAAAAATAAATAAAATGTGGGAATGAAAATGAAAAATTAAATATTTAAGTATTAATATAATATTTATATGCTCCATAAATAATTTAATTTAATATACAAAAATAAATAAATAAACGAAATGATTTGAAATCTGATTTAATAACATAAAACAAATATAAATAAATACTCATAAATTTGTTGTATGCATTTTGTTTTATGATAAAGAATTGCATATTAATATAAATATATTTTAAAATACATAATTTAACCCCCATATATAAATAACATTATTTACAAAATTTTTACAGATTGTAAATATTAACATATTAAAACATAATAATAAGAAAACAATGATTGATAAACAAAAGAAAAAACACCAAAATAGAATAATAAAAAATTGTTTTACAAATTTTACACAAAAGGAAAATTAATATTTTTTTAATATTTATACATGTTATAATAAAAAATGAATAAATAATAATAAATGCATATGCTAAAAAATTGTTTTTTTTTTATTGCCTAATAATATTAAATAAATCCATTCTAACTTAGAAAAATTGCAGTAAAAATAAAAATAAAAAATAAATATTGGCCTTATATAAATATTAATGAATAAAAATACAATTATGAAAAATACAAAATATATATATATTAATATAACTTTTGTACATTTACAAGTATTATTTTAATATATTATAATAATAATAGTTTGTGTATATAAAGTAAACAACTCTTAATAGACTTGTAAAAATATTAGTTAAATTAAAGATTTTAAAAATCAACAATTATTACATTGAAAAGAAAAAACAGCAATGAAACACATTTATAAAAAAGATGAAAAATAAATTGATAAATTAAATAATTAAAATAAAAAAAAATTCCCTTAACATATAAAACCAGCCCGACGACTTAAGCAAAACACAAATTGTTTACACAAAGAGCGCTTAAAGCATATTTAGGAAGAATACATTTTCATTAAAGAAAAACCCATTAAAAATCCAAAATAATTGGTTTAATTAACCCTACCGAAATCTGAAGGAGTGCTGAAAGCAGAGACGCAGACGCTGTTTACCTGAGGCGAACCCTTTGGCCAACAGCAGCATGTTTGTGTGAGCTGATTAAAGAGTTAGTTGCGATGGTTGTTTCAGTTACAGTCGAGTCGAGTTGTAGCCCCTTCTTAAGAGGCTGTCATGTTAAGTCAAGTGTCGAGTGCACAGATAAATTGACTTTGCGTGGTATTAAAAGTTGAAAACTTATAGAAAACTTTTGCTCAAGCTCAACTGTGTCGCATTAACTGTTGACACGTGCCACATGTTGCAAGTTGAACTAATCACAAAATATAATAATATATCCCAACATGACGACTTTTATACATATTACCAAATGTCGTTTGGGCCTTCGCTTTAAGTCCAAATTGGAAATGATTAAACGCAGAACAAACAGAAAGAGAAATTAGAAAGGAAATAGAAAGGACAAAAAAAAAAGGCACAAATTGAATGCGGTTGAAGGCTAAAATTAGCCAAGGGCGGATGAGTGGGTGGGTGGGTGTGTGGGTGGGTTGGGCAAGCGAGTGGGTCAGCAGCCACGTCTGGTAGCCACATAATTGAGTTATTTAACTTGGATTCAGTCATTTTATTATTATTAAATGGCTGCTGTGACAACAAGCTGTAGCTGTTAATGGCGGCACATAAGAATGAAGCTTGTCACATAAATATGGCGGCGAACATGTGTGTGTGTGAGTGTGTGTGTGTGTGGGCGCCTAAGCGCCGCAATGATTGTTTTAATGGCTACTTGAACGGAAATTAACTGACAAGAGCAGATAAATAAATACCAGAGAAAGGGAGAGAGGGAGAGGCTGAAAGAGCGACCGCTTGGCACTTTCAAGATGGCTTTACTTCAGCGCTGACAGCTTGCCATTTGGGGTACTCAAGGACACACACACACACACACACACGCACACACACACATGCTGAGACCTTAAAGCACACAGTTATCAGCCAGTCAGGCGTGAAACACACATACATTTAAAATATTTTACGTATTTATACAAATATTTGCTCATTGAAATGTCAAATAAGCTAATTTGGCATACAAGTCTAATCCTTGCACGCACACACACACACACACACACACACACATAAATGACAAACAATTTCATGAGCAGATAAACAACAACAACAGCAGCAACAACAACAACGACAACTTCCAATTTTGCACATGCAAATTCCTAAATTGCCTTTTGGCCTAAAAGCAAGCCAAGAAAAAAACTCTGAGAAATTTCAAATATGTGCGCATTTCAATTAGCATAAAATTTATTCGCATAAACAAACAACTCTTAATGCGAAAAATCTTAAGATTAATAGAAGCATAAAATGCTTTAAATTGGCTAAAAATTGCTTTAAATTAAATATTGCATGTGCAGCAAAGTGAACTAAAAGTCAAGAGAGTTTAAAATAAGGCAAAAAGGAACTTTTTTTTATTTTATTTATTTTTTTTTTATTTTTTTAGCAAGCAAAGCTAAAAATAAATTCAAGCAATTAAGTTTGCTAATATGTATGTTTTGTTTAAAGTTGCTTTTGTCATACAAAAATTTTTGGCAGGTAATAAAAATGTTGAAGTTTAATGCAGCTTAAGCAGCATAAGTCAAGGCTGTGGGATTGTGTGCGTATAGCAGGCATTCAGTAGTTGAAATTAGTGTTGTTATAGCAAGCCTTGGGCTCTGTTTTATGCACGTTGAGTGTGGGTCTAAAAGGGCATAATGAGTTTGTGAAAATTTATGGAGCAAATAGCATATGGCAACATAAAAGTATGTGCATAATGGAGTAGATGTGAAGAGTAGTAGACAGTAGTAGTAGTAGTAGTAGTAGTAGTAGTAGTAGTAGGCAGTAGTAGTAATAGTAGGTAGTTGTAGTACGCAGTAGAAGTAGTAGGTAGCAGTAGTAGGTAGTAGAAGTAGGTAGTCATAGTAGGCAGTAGTAGTAGTAGTAGTAGTTGGCAGTAGTAGTAGGCAGTAGTAGTAGGTAGTAGGCAGTAGTAGTAGGCAGTAGTAGTAGGCAGTAGTAGTAGGCAGTAGTAGTAGGTAGTAGTAGTAGGTAGTAGGCAGTAGTAGTAGGCAGTAGTAGTAGGTAGTAGTAGTAGTAGGCAGTAGTAGTAGGTAGTAGTAGTAGGTAGTAGGCAGTAGTAGTAGGCAGTAGTAGTAGGTAGTAGGCAGTAGTAGTAGGCAGTAGTAGTAGGCAGTAGTAGTAGGTAGTAGTAGTAGTAGGCAGTAGTAGTAGGTAGTAGTAGTAGGTAGTAGGCAGTAGTAGTAGGCAGTAGTAGTAGGCAGTAGTAGTAGGCAGTAGTAGTAGGTAGTAGTAGTAGTAGGTAGTAGTAGTAGGTAGTAGGCAGTAGTAGTAGGCAGTAGTAGTAGGCAGTAGTAGTAGGCAGTAGTAGTAGGCAGTAGTAGTAGGCAGTAGTAGTAGGCAGTAGTAGTAGGCAGTAGTAGTAGGCAGTAGTAGTAGGTAGTAGCAGTCTGAAGAAAGCTAACTTAGTAGAGATAATTTAAGATATCTAGCTAAGAGAACTAACTAGTCGATTAGATCTAGCTAAATAGCATTCTGGCTGTCTATTTGAATAATAATTGTATTACTAAAGGATATACATATATACAAAGTTGTCCATACTCAACGGACCCATGTTCTTTTTTTTTTTTAATAAAAAAAAAATACATTTTTTTTATGTTGATATATCATTTTTAAATCTACATGAACCAAATAAGATGATTATTATCGTCAAATTTAAAAAATGTGTTTTTCAGATGGGCTCGTCGAATATAGACAGCCCTGTATTGAATTGTTACTATTCTTAAACTAATATATGAAAGCGATGATACTCTATATTAAAATAACATTAAATGAATAATAAAAGATAAATCAATCAAATATAAATGTTAATAAAGAAAATGCTATAAAAGGATATAGCTAATAAATGGTAATAATGTTGGACATAGTTGAGCACGAACAGAACTAAGAGATTAGATAATTAACCTAGGTTAAATAGAAATACTAACTGAAGTAAACTTAAACTGAAGACTCTCATTTACCCCAACATTATTGAAGCTTCAGCTTATCTAGCAGTTTTATCATATTTTTCAACAAATTTTAGACCAACTTTTATTGCTTGAAAAGTCTATGTCAACCAGGCAATCATAAACAGCTAACAAACATGGTTTGTTAAGCATTCGAAATGAGCTTTTAATTACAATATTAATTATGTAGATGGGCTAAAGTCCTAGTCCCAGTCCCAGTCTCTGAACTTTGACAATTCAAAATTCTAAATGCTTTGAGTTGACATTAAGTGCCTCAACTTGAAGTCAGCTGCAGATGCAATTCAAAATGCTTAATAAATATTTAATGTGAGTTGGTAAATACTTTAATTAAGGCTATGCATTGCCCAGCTCAGATATCAAGTGCAAAAGCTGCTTTCATTGCTGTTTCTTCTGCTAATCGACTGCTGAGCATATTAGACATTGTCTAAATTTAGCCATTAACTAAAAAAAGGGATGAGCTAAAGTGTTTCTTTCCACTTACTCACTTATGACTTCATTTAGACCAGAACCCGCACAGCCCACGCGCTTCAGTCATAAACAATCACTTAAGTCGTCCTGGCCAGCCTTTCACCTATGCATGTGTTGGCCATTTGGTTTTTACATACGCTCAAATGCACGCACAGGCGCCATAAAGCGGGCACAGCAAAACAATAGAAAGACGAAGAAAAAGGCAAAGGCAAAGGCAAAGGAGGAGCAGCAGGAGATGGAGCAGGAGCAGGAGATGGAGCAGGAGTTGGAGCAATGCCTGCTAAACGCTTTGTAATGCGCTTTTGTATGTGTTGTTCGCTCCGTTGTTGTTTGAGTTGTTTGTCCAAGTGCCATTAAGCTGCTCAAGTGATAAATTCGCTGCTTACTTGAGGTTCGCTTGAGTTTTCGCATTCGCTGCTTCTGTTTTCGGCCTCTTGTTTAGTCCGCACTTTACACATTTTCACATTTCTCTGCTACTGAATACCCAGTGGGGAATTGTTGTTTAGTGGATATGTTGATGTTTATGGTGGGTGTGTAGAGAGAGACTTGATTTCGTTTAAGATAAGTATATTAACTAGAGCTGTTTAAACCAGCAATGGGCACATTAATAGTATCGATTAACATAGACTTTGGCAATAGATCGCTTGATTTTTTTTGATGTCGCAGTTAGAAGATTACTGATCCAATAGTCTAACTTTATGTAATCTTTTCAATTTTTTTATTGTTCATGTATTTATAATATTATTTTATTTTTAATTTAATTATTATTGTTATTGTATTAATCAGTTCATATTAAAATTTTAATAATGAACTGCTCAATAAAAAATAATAATTATAAGAAAATTAAATGAAAGTAATTAATACAAATAAATAATGATTAATAAAAAAATTTAATTAAAAAAATTAAATTAACTGAAAATATATACAACAAAAATCTTAAATAATTCGATGGTTTTTCTTTTATATAATTATATAAAATATATAATAAATTTGTATATTTTAATAAGCAAGTTTTTCCCTACCTTCCGTGGTAATTTAATCTGGTTTCACATAAATCAGCTTCAGCAGCACCAACAGCTAAATCTATCTAGCTAGAGTCTTCCACTAGAGTTTTTCCCTCTGACTGAGTGTAGGGATCTACTTAGTCAATATTTAATATATTAGTCAGGGACCGCAAATAATAAATAATGAACTAAAAAAAAATTGAGACAAAAAAATTCTTTAAGAAGAATGGGGAAAATAAAATAAAAAATAATTTTTATTTCTCAATTTTTTATATAAAAATTATAATTGTTACGGTCTCTGATATTAGTGTTAATATTTAATATATTAGTGCTGGTTTAGTATATTTTAGGATTTACTTGCTCCAAAATTTGAATAACTAACTTAAAGTTCTACATATTTATAAATATTTATTAGATCTTGAAACTTTTTGGTATATGAAGAAGATTATACTTCAGTTTATTCTGCCTGCCTTTTCAAGGATATTTCTCCTACAGCATAGCTCTTTACAGGGCATCGTCCAGCGCACGGTCCCATCAACCATCAAGCTTGTAATATTTTTTTTCGTAATTTTCTTGTTGCTTTTCTTCTTCGGAAAGGTCGCGTGCGGTTTTGGCCAAGTTTAGAGCATTGATTTATGTGAACAGCTCAAGCGTCTGTTGCTCTTTCGTTTGTTTTTTTTTTGGTCTTCTTTTTTTTTCGTTTTTTTGAGGGCATTCGCCTACGGCATTCTCGCTGGCCCCGTAATGACGTCATTTGTGTAAATTGCCCATTTAATAGCTGGCGATTGCTTCCGCACGATTAAGTGCAGCTCTCTAGCCTTATATGCTAAGTCAGCGGACAAGAGAGAAGAAGCAGAAGAGACAGCGGCAGCAACAGTTGGCAGTTGGGTGGGTGTGTGGTGCTGTAAGCCGTGTCCAAATGTTTGCTCATATTTTTTTAGCCGTGGCAATTTCTTCACCCGGAGCAGGAGGAGGCTTCGGTGTGCAGCTGTGACACGAGTCGCGCCCAGCTCGGTTGACGCCTACTTTAAACTGTTGCGCACAGCGTGTGTGTCCGGGCAAGGCGTGCCGCCTGCCTGTTGCCAGCGGCTCCTGCTGCTGCTGCTGCTGTCCTTCCTTAGTTGGCTGCCTGCCAGGCATTTGACACGGGGCACGCAACTTGGCAAAGTTCTTGTTGTTGATGTTCTTTTTTTTTCACTCGTTTTGTTGGTTCGCGTGGGAAATGCCAATGTGGCATTAAATTCTCTTTTATTTCCCGCTAACTATTCGTAATGCTAATTTGAGCATTTGGAAATTCCCAACGAACTGCATCATACTTCAGTTCAGTTCAATGAGCAATGCGACCAGCGGGAAGTGGAAAATGTGCAGCAAAGCTATCGAAATGATAAACCCATCAAAATGACACATTTCACAATATACAAAGGTTTATATTTATATAGTATATATGTATAGATATATAGATGTTTATATGTATGTATCATGCTTATACAGCTTATCAGATTTATGTGCTGCACATAAAACAAAATCATGCCATAAAGCTGAGTGTATGCACAAATCATAAAACAAAAGCCCGTAGCACATTTGCAATCAAAAAGAGATGAACGCTCTGAGCTAAAGTGACTTATAGATGCGCTTCAGTGGAAGGCTTGACTGGGACAAAGAGTGTGTTGAATGCCATGTAGGTTGACTTAAATATTTGATGTCAGAGTTTATCTACAAAAATACCATAAAATATCATTAACTATTTAATCAAATTTGGTTGCCTTAATCTGGTTGTTTATACATTATTTTTTATTATTAAAAAGTGTGTAAAAATATGAGAAATGCAGACAAAATATTGCCATATAAGTATAAAAAATAAAAAATAAAAAGTTAAATTTTCCATAAATATTATCCATAAATATAAATTTTGCCATAAAATATCATTAACTATTTAATCAAATGTGGTTGCCTTAGTCTGGTTGTTTATACATTATTTTTTATTATTAAAAAGTGTTTAAAAATATGATAAATGCAGACAAAATATTGCGATATAAGTATAAAAAAATATAAATAAAAAGTTAAATTTTCGTACTACAAAATATTTTTAAATTTTTACTAAGTGAACTTTTGCTAGCGATTTACCATCAAACTCAATATAGTATTTTTAATGCAGAAAAAATGTTGCCATACACAGGTGTTTAAAAAAAAACAAGTATACAAAATTAAAAAATAAACAAATAAATAAAGTTAAACTATCGTACTACAAAAATTTGATGAAATGTTTTTAGATAGCTTTTGCCATATACATAGCTCTGTGTCTAAACTTTGTGTAGAAATATAATTCTTGCAGGAAATAATAACTATTTTTCGTACATTTCAATAATTATAATTATTTTGAAATTATTTACATAATTTTGTATATTACTATCTATGAGAAACTGAGGAAAATATAAAAAATATATATTATTTTTTACAGATTATATATATATTCATTTCATCCAATTAAAGTTTTACTTATTATTATTACTTTTTATTTATTTATATATATTGTTATTTAGTTATATATACATACCATTAAGATATAAATAAAATATATTTTTTTAGCTCAACTTAAATTTGATTAACTATATTTATATATTTTAATTTATTTTCATATAGGAAACTTTTAAAAGTAATATAATATATAAAATTGCAACCACTTAATAACACAAAAGAATAAATATACATATACATATATATATGAAAAAAATCTTTGGCGGATCAGTTGCATATGCCGTCTGCTTAAAGCAGCCGCAAAAGCTCTTCAGATTTGAATAGTTAACCCGAATGGAGGTTCACGAACTGTGACGTCCTTTGTGAAGTGGACTTCCGCGAGCACTCAGAGTTCGTTCGTTGGTTTTGTTCGTTGGCAAGCGGTCAATGCTGCCAGCTGGCAGCTGCCGAGTGGCAGCAACTGGCAAAGGTCATGGGCTAACAATGCGACTGAATTAATTTCATGTTGTAGCTGACTAGCTTTCTATGCAAATGGCAGGCGAAACAAAGGCTCAGCATAGCAGCAGCACCACCAAGTACCGAGACCCAAGTCCCGAGACCCAAGTCCCAAGTCCCGAGTCCCGAGTCTCAACAATAAAATAAGACAGTTGAGAAATTATTTACATTTTATGTGTGCTGCCAAATTGATTTGTTAGCTATTTTGCAGCCATGGGAATTGTTTGACTTGCAGTTGAATGCACTGGAAAATGTTTTAGAAATGCTTGTTAGAAAATTTAAATGTTTGCATACATTTTTAGGTAAAGTTGAGACAGACAGCAGCTGGCTGTGTCGTTCCCTTTCCCTCTCTCTCTCTCTCTCTCTCTCTCTCCGTATGTTGCCCAATCGATAAGTTTAATGAGCCATGAGCGCACCGGGCACAGAGACAAACATTTGTTCTAAAATTAACTGCCATGAACCAGCTGTACGGAAATAACTCATACGCCACATTGTGCAGACAAAATTTACGTAAAAACATGCTCTTCCTCGCCCCATTATTTTAATGTGCTCCGAATGCAAGTGTAATTTGGCTGAGTGCAAGTCGCGCTATGATTGATATGATAGTAGTGCAATGGCTGCAGATATTGTAGCTCTTTGGTTGCCTTTTCGACTAGTTAGGAATTTGTCATTAGGTTTTGATGTAAAACACACACTTTTGTGTGGTATGTAGGTCAGCTACTTGGGGCCTATGCGGCGCATACTTCATTTGCCTATGCCTAGCTGAAGGTGTAAAATGTATATAAAAAAAAGCATAGAAGTAAAAGGTACTTAATGTAATTGACGCACAGTCATGTGTGTCGAAAAAAAAATAAAAACAACAACAAACAAGGAAATAACAACACAAATTTCCATGAAATGCTAACATTTAGTGACAACACTCACACAGACACACGCACATTTATAACACACCCATTAAATAGGCAGCAACAACATAAAGCATAAATACGCTGCGTATACTTAATGTGCGTGTTCTCCAGCCTGAAGTGACTGCCGTCAGGACACCCCAAACAAAAAAGGGGCGTCTCACAGGGCAGGCGTCACTCATGTCATGCTCGAGTTATCAAAACCAAAAAGTACTTCAATTAATCACAGGAAATTCGTCAATTATTCAACACTTGACAATGACTCAAGCAAATATTGTACACAATATGTAAATTGCATTCAGCTTTTGTGGTCAAATACCCTGTGAGTGTGTTACGAGCTGACATTAAAAGGCTATGATGTAGCAACAAAATTTAGGTATTTTGATTACGGAAAATACATACACACGTTTGATTAAGTGAGATGATTTAGTGAGATGATGTATATAGTATTTCCAAGCATATTCCTGATTTATATATTAATAATATTATACATTTCATTATGGTATTTATATATACATATATATAAAATATTTTTTAAATAATTAAAAACTGTGAAATTTATAAACAAAAAAACAGAGTTTTTTGTCCTTTCTTAGCTTTATTTTTATAAAATTTATTTCTTTTATTGTTAAAAAAATAATTTTCTTATATAAAAAATGTCATAAATTAATTTTTTTAAATTTTTTAAAAGAGTTTATTGAAAATAATTGAAAATCAAAAATTAAAATATTTTCAGAGATAAGAAAAAATTGTATAGACTATGTCATGATGAAAAAGCTATAAACTTGATTGAACATTTATTTAGCTAGCTTTTCAACTTTTTTTCCTATCTTTTAAATTATTTTTCATCCAGGTTTTGTATACTTTTTTATTATTTTAAACAATTTCATAGAGTAATAAAATAAAAATAATAAAATATGTAAAAAATATAGTTTTTTACGTTTTTACATCTTTGTTTATCTTTTACACATTTTTTAATCATGTAAATATTTATATATTATAAATAATAATATAAATATTTAAAATATTTTATTTAATACTCTTTTAGTTTTTATATTATTTTATGTAATTAATTTTTTTTTATATATTATTATATATATTTTTCATTTATTTATTTTTTAACTATTCAGTTATTGCAGCTTATTATCCTTAGCTCTAAAGCGAATTCTTAAGACATTTTTATTTATTTCCGTACACTTTTTTCTTTTGCTTTTTCTAGTTATTTTCTCTCTTTGCATTAAGAAATGTTTATGATTATTGCCCTGACTTTTCATGCAGCATATAATTAAATATTTATATATGACAGTAGATCCAATCGATTCTTTCAGCTATTTGATTGATTTTGTGGTAGATTCCTTGACTTATATTAGAATTAGTGATTAAGCAAGATAATTACCAAATTAAGCGTTAATTATATGTCATGCCAATGAGAAATAATGAGAGCTATATCAATTCAAACAGAAAAAATAATAATCTTATAAGGAATGGAATATTATAAATATTTAGTCAATGATGGATTGAATATAGAGATACTTTATCTATATATAAAATTCATTTCCAAATCAATCTTTTATACCAAACTTTCTACGCATTTCTATTCCTATTTCTATTCAAACATGACTTTCTGTTAAGTTCTTCCTAAGTTCTCGAGTCTACTCCAAGTTAGTGACTTTTTAATTGGAAGCTGGGAAAGATTTGGCTACAAAAAATATGCTTGGGGCAGTTGCCAATCGATACGAGTCTTTGTTGGGGCAGGGTCAGCCGCCGATTACAAGTTGTATATTCAAATTTTTTTTATTTTTTATTTTAATTGAAAAGGTTGCTTGACACTAGAGGCTGCTCTTGAGGGTTGAGTAAATGGCAATAAATTGCAGCTGCTTGAGACAGCAAATTTAAATTGAATATAAAGAAAGCCGGCAGCAGGCAGCAGGCACAAGTTAAAGAGCTTACTCCTTGCCCAGTTGGGGCCGTTGGCTCTCTGGAGCTTAAACGAGGTCTAAGCCGTAAGCCAAAAGCCATTAGGTTCAAGACAAAACCACAAAATGTTGCTTAGCCATTTAAACAGCTGCTATTGACTTCGTCTTCGTCTCTGTCTCTGTCTCCTGTCCCCATCTCCAGCTCCATTGGCGTCTCACAGCGGACAAATTGTACGCAGTCGGTGGCATTTGCGTTTTGATTCGATGCTCGACCGTTTGCCAGTCCTTTAGTCATTTATCAATATGTCACTTAGTTGCTTTCGTTTGTTTCTAAGTGCTCGTTGGGATCACGTCTGATGACTTTGACTTTGACATTTGCGCCACACAACAAATTCGCTTAGTGGCTGCGCGCTGAGTGTCAAAAATCAAGTATCAAATCAAATAATTTGCATTGTCATGTTGGCCGGCGCCAAATTGTCTGCATTACGTGCCCTGTTTAACACCAAAAGACGAAGCTGCAGACGAATTTGTATACACACATATATATACATAAATATGTATACTATTTCCACTGTTTGAGAAAATACAAAATATTGTTTGCAGCTACTTAAATATTTATGATGCTTAATTTATTTATGGCATTATAAATATTTAACACACATTATTCACATTTCTCTTGAGTAGTTGGCAGCACTTTAGGGCTATTTTTATAAAATGCTTCTTGATTTTTTTTAAATGTAAGCAACTCATTAAGGTCAGGGCTGAAAAATGTTAAAGGCTCTATAAAGGTTAATAAAAAATATTAAATATGTATGAGAAAGGTTCAAATAAAGAAATTTGTAGGAATTGTCTTTTAAAATAATATGTTTCTAAAATCTAGTTAAAATATGTGTAATAATAAAACAATTAAAATAAGTATATAATATAAAAGAATATATATAAAAATATAATAATTAATAAATGAAATATAAAATATCTATATTAATGAAATAAATAATAAATTAAATATAAAATATGAATAAATATTAAATATGAAAATATATAACAAACATACAACAAATATATTTAAAAAAAAAAAGTAAAATATGATAAATAAATAAAAACAAATTGTAAAAATAAATAAAAAATAAGTTAAATATAAAATAACAAAATAAATAATAAATTTGATATAAAATATGTATGAAATATATTTAGTGAATATAACATTAATAAAATATATGTATTACATAAAAAAAAAATATTAAAACTAAATTTTAAAAATGTAAATAAATAATAATTCAAATATACAATAATAAATTAAATATAAAATATGTATGAAATATATTTAATATGATAATAAATAGTAAGA
The DNA here is from genome assembly GCA_035045345.1 of Drosophila hamatofila. Lineage (NCBI taxonomy): Eukaryota > Metazoa > Arthropoda > Insecta > Diptera > Drosophilidae > Drosophila > Drosophila hamatofila. Next base: position 21,280,252 of record JAWNPA010000012.1, on the reverse strand, counting down.
TCAATATATATATATAAATACAAATATAAAACTTACATAAAATATTGAAAAAAAAAAAAATATTTAATTTTAAAATATTAATACAAATTTTTAAAATATGTCCAATATATCAAATAAATAATAAAACCCTAAAATATAATAACTATATCATATTCGCTCTCTCTTTCCCAGTTAACTACTTGAAAAATACATTTCATTTCATTTGTCCACTTTTCCCTTAAAAGGCTTTAATAGCTTTATAGATTTTACTCCATAAATATTTGCATGACATTTATGTAAGTTCACAGTAAAGGCCACATTGAAAAGTTTACGCAATTAAATGCCAATTAAAATGGATATAAATTCATTTAGCATTATAATAGTGAACAGGCAGGCGCGCTTAAACAATGTAATAAATGGCCAGAAAATGTGAATTAATGTGATTAATTAAAAATTTGAGTTAATATTGATAATTTTAATGGAATTGCAATTATAATATATATGTGTATATACATTGCAATAGCTATGTAATGGCGAGAGAGAGAAATAAATGTCGTATATAAATAAAGTAAATTGAGCTGACAATGACATGGGTTGAATTTGACAAATAAATGTAGGTAGACTTTTCTAAGAGGATATTTAAAAGGAATTCGTCATGCTGCAAGATTGAAGCGGGGCTTGCTTTCAGTGTTTCATTTAACAAAATTAAGAGTACTAAGAACTTGTCAAGTTGCTGTTTGAGTGATAAGTAAAGTCTCTTAAAACTTCAGCTGCTTACTAATTGCTCAAAGTGCACTTAAATAAGTCTTAGTGGTGAGCATTTAGAATTCAGCTTTAGCTTCCATCTGCTTGAAGCTTGAAGCACTAAGGCATAAACTTAAAGCTTTAATTTCAGCTGGTGTCATTGTAGCACTAACAATTACGCTGCTCCCATTTGTCGCTTTCATTTCAAGGCTGTAACGCCAATAAATTTATTAAATGTCCAAAGTGCAAACAATTGACAATAAACACGCACACATAAACATGCTCACACGTACACACACACACACACACACACACTCCCATAAAGAAAATCATATTGAAATCTGTTAGTAGAACAGGGTGTTAGTGTTTGTGTGTCTGAGTGTGTGGGCGTCGTGCTGCGTTCTGTATTGCGTGCTCAAACAACAAATTAATTACAGGACAGGGCAATCAATTTTGATTAAAGTAAGACTCCGGAACTGTCAGCCAACTGTCTTAAAGTCTATTTGGCCAACATCATGTATTCCGTTTAGAGACTCCAACGAATCGAATCAATTATTAAAGCCAACTCCAAAGCAATCAATAGTGATGCATTATGGATGAGCAATAGATCATCATCATCAATAAAGCAAAATCAATCGAAAATTGTTAGCGCTTCAAAGTGACGCTCAATTAGAGCTAAAAGCCTTGCAAACTACAATTAACAACCGTACAACCGCTTACATTTTCTCTCTACATAAATTTAGTTATAAACTTTGCAATATTCAATTCACACATACAACTGGGTGTATGTGTGTGTGGGTGTGGGTGCGGGTGTGCATGTGTATGGCTTATGTGCGTGTGATATATAATTGAAAACGACTGGCCAATGGATCATCTATTATGCAATATGGCGGGCAACAGTCGCAACTCGTCCTACAATTGTCTCTCATCATGGGATTCCTATGATCGTATACCCAGGTATGTATTGGCAAAACTGAACTGAAAACACTCAGCTGGCGCTGGAGCTGGCGTTGACTGCTGCAAAAATCAAATTACGTATACGCAGCGTTGTCGTTAATTCAATTTTTCCTCTCTCTCCTATATATATTGATTTTTAAAGCATTGCGTTACGCTGCGCGTCCAAAATGTATTAGAAAATAGAAAAGCATTTAAGTAGCAATCAACAATAAATTGATTGCCATTAGCAATCAAATCTAATCAAATTTCAACTAAAAGCACACACACACACACTCACATCAGAAGAGACACTAATAGTGTGTTAAGTGTGTGTGTGAGTGGGTGTGTGGGTGTCTGTGTGTGTGTGTGTGCCAAGTACTCGAGGCGCTTTAGTTTTTGCCAAAAGTTATTTTTAGTTCAGTTTGTAATTACATTTGCAGCTTGCAGCTCAACTCAAGTTTAACTGAGCTGAAAAGTATGCAATGATATTTTCATTAATAATTAACTACTTGAGTTGGAATTTGAAAGTTTATTGTTAAGCAATTTATAAAAAATAAATAAAAGTAATAATTTATTAAAATAATATAATAGTGAGTGTCATTCAGCTATAAAATATTGTAGCTATATAAAGTTTTATATGAATATTCTATTTATCCTATTGACGTCACTGAAATTTATAAATATTTTTCTAATAAGACTTAATAATTTAAAAAAAAAAAAAACATTAAGTTTATTTAACAATAATAATTCAAATAATGTTTAATGGCAATTATAGTATATGCTCTATTTTTTTTTTTTTTTGATTTGCATAAATTTTTTTTTTTTTTAGTTAAAATTTAGCCTTTAGTTTTTTAAATTTTATTTATTTATTTATTTTATTTATTTATTTTTTTTTTTTTTGCTCTTTTTCTGCTATTCACAAAATTACCATCATATCTGAAAATAATTATTCAAAAATATTTTGCATAAAATTTCTTTATATTTAACAATATTGCGAGAATATTTTAAAATAGTTCAAATATATATATATTGCATTAAATTTCTATATATTTTATATTACAAAAATATATTGTTTGTAAAATTTGTTGATTTTTTTATAAAAAATATTTTTTTGCAATAATTTTATTTTAAAATTTTTACAATAATACCATTATATTTAAGCAAAATTCAAATATATTTTGCATCAAATTTCTTTATACATTTACTTATATATGCAGATATAATCCATTAAAAAATTTGACGCTCTGCTGCTCATATTTGTGCGTGGCGCAGCTCCAAGAAGAAAAACTTTTCAGCTATTGTTTTTAAAGCACTTTAATTTGATTAAATTAAATTTGACGTCGGGGATTACGACTAAAGTTGAAAAAACTGTCGAACTTTTGGGTTTGTGTGTGTCTGAAAAAGAAAATTTATTTCATTTATTTAGATGGCTGCGAATATAATTGGATTTTGGGCATTAAAATAAAAAAAAATATATGTTCGTACATGTAGAGTGCATTAAATATGTATGTGTGCCAGCATCGGCAAAATCAATGCTAACAACTTTTCTATTGACAATGGACAAAGAAAAGAATAACAACAGCCAGCAACAGCTTGTGCATAGAATATGAAGTTTTTTTATGATGGAATCAATATGCATTCGTATGGTTGAATGTTATGCAAATATTTGTAGAAGCAACGACAAATAATTGAGGGAGAACTAAAGTTGGCACAAAAAAAAAAAAAAAAAAGTTTGTAGCAACAGTTTGCCAAGCTATATATATTTATGTGTATGTCTGTTCTATATATGTGTTAATGCTTGATGAGCGGCGACAGTGCGTAAGCTCATCTAAAATGATTGCATGCAGTTGTTTCGCTCATCAAGTGAGCGTTGAATTGAATTTGCGGACTGCGATGGACTTTCTATACTCATTCACGAAACTGAAATGAGTATATGGGTTTTGTGCTGTGTTCGATTTGCTGTTAGACCGTCTGTTCGGTTGTCCATATGAGACTAGAGACGTGAAATTTATATATACTAAAATTTTAATATGTTAAGATTTTCCAGATCCGCCCACTAGGGGTGTGCTAAGCCGGAAAATGCATTTTCTGTTACCTAAGAAGCCATGGTAGTTGAAGTGCCAGAGAGTTCAAATTTGTAATATATACTCAGTTCAAAATCAATAAGATATGACGGATATATATGGGGCCGTGATAAATCTGTAAAACTGTATTTTTTATAGTTTTAGACCTAGAAAAATTAAAATTTAACGACTAAATTACTATTGCCATCCTCTTTGGTTTGCTGATTGGAAAAATTTATCTGGTAGAGTTTGGGCCATGAATGAGCATTCTTCAGCCGGTAACGCCCGACTGCAATGCTCTTACTCGTTTGCGCTTATCTCTTATATACCTTTATTTTTGCATTTTGGCATTTGCTGTAGCACTTATTATAATGTTTGCCTTGTGGCACAACAAATTGCGCGTTAATGTGTTTTTGTTGCTTCATCATTTGATTAGAGCGTCAAATTGAATGTTGATATTGAATTTAAAGCTGAGCCTGCGGCGCGACTAACAGCACCTTGCCCTCACCTAGGCAGACCTTCTATATATATATATATATATATATATATATATATATATATATATATGTATATATACTTATGTATGTATATATTGTCTTTACCTTTTATTGATTTTTAAATGTGATTTTCGACGTTTTTCGGTGTCTGGCTGAGAGCTAGCTTCGCTCACATTTCTATTAGCAGCAGCGCCCAGATTTGATTACAAAACTTGATTAAATTTCACTTTGAACGAAATATTTTTTTTTGGTTCCTTAAAGCAAATTTTTCGTTGCGGAGAGTTTCGGGACTCGAAATCAAAGCGGGCCCGTATGAAATACCTGGCATAACAATGAAGCGGCTTTTGTTGTCCTTACAAAAGCAGGCACAGCACAAAGACCTTACATCCAGGACATGGTCAAACAACAAGCGCTCGAAACGAGTTGTGTTCAAAGGCTGTTGCTGCTGATGTTGTTGATGGTCTTGTTGCCGTTGCGATGGGTCAAAATCCAATTGAGTAACAGCAGCCAACATGCTTGATGGTCTTGATGGCGACAGGGCGTCGCTATACGATCAGGTCCATCATTCTCACTGCTGCTGCTGCTGCTGCTGCTGCTGGACCATTAAGCAGACGCACGACTGAGCTGAAAAGGTTATAAAACAAAAGAGCGCATCCCTCCTTAAAATTATCCAACAGTATTTTGGTATTTTTGCGTTAAGTGCTTCGACGCGTTGATTGCCCAAAGCAATTCACATTGATTGTGGCCCATAAAAACGCTGAGAGCTTTTTACAGTTGAGAAACTAAAGACAGTTAAGACTCGCTGCGCACATAATTACAACCAGAGCGTAGATAAAAGTCAAACACTGAAATTATTTAATGGCAGCTGCATGGAAAATGCACTCCAAACTATAAGTGAGGTCAGCTTCATATAAAAAAAAAAAAAAAAAAAATATATATATATATATATATATATATATATATATATAACTGTGTGTGGGAGGTGGATAATTGAAAATTGTTATATATATTAGAGGTCAGTTATAGCCGCTGGGAATTATATTAAAAGGCAAAAAGCAAAATGCACGAAACTTTAGCCCAGGGCCGAAAGAAAACAAAGGATCTGCTCAATTTATATAATTGAAATTGTTGCGTATAATGAATATTTATTTTTAATAATTTCAGAGAAAGTACTTACAAAATGTACAAAAAATAACAGCATGAAAATACTTTTCTATAAAATGTATTTATTTATATAATATATATAAATTAAATATTTATGCTTACAATAAAAATCTTTTCTATAAAAAGATTTTTACAAAATAATTTTCGTTTCTAATATTTTAATCAAAAATTATAATTATTCATATATTATAAATAAAGTCTATTCATAATCTTTCAAAAAAAAAAAAAAAACAAAAGATATTAAATTATTATATTATGTATTAATATTTGTTATTATTTTTAAATTATATTTACAATATAAAATTGATTAATAATATTTGTGCTCCAAAAGTAAAAAAAAGAATATAAAAAAAATACAAATACAATTTATTGGTAAATGTATTTCAAATTCCAGCTAGGCATATACAAATTTTTGAAGACTATATTATAATATAATAAAATATAAGTAATAATAAATGCTTTTTAATTATATAAGAAAAGCATATATTTCGTCTTAAATCTATTTATTTTATTTAATTCTTCATATACATATGTGCTTACTGTTGGGAGTTTAAAAACAACCATCCCTTTATTTAATGAACTCAACACTCGAAGTTTTCTTATTAATTTTAATATTAATGGTGTTAGGTATATAAACTCCTTAAAAGTATTTTTAATCATTGCAAGATTTTTATTTAAATATATTTATTCTTGTGTTCCTGTTTAACATTTCAAACCGTTTTTAAGGTTAATTTTACATATTTATTGGCTGCTCGTTGCAGCAAATTTATAGCATTTTATTACAAAGAGTTTCGGCTTGTCGGATCAATTCTATTCGTATTTACGTCAAGTGTTCACACTTGACAATGCTGCCAGAAACCCAAAGTGGCTTGTGGCTAGTAATTTGACAGCATTTAAATATTATTGATATTCATGTTTCAAGTGTACAAGGAAGACCACTAAGCTCATATGCATCAATGCACCAATTTGAATACCCTCAAGCATATAAAACTCAACAAATATTACAGTAAGAGGCTTCACTGTATGGACTCTAATTTCAATAGAACATCCATTTGTCCATCTGAGCTAGACTAAAAGCAACTGAAGACTGTCAAAAACTCTTTAATTAAGATAACTCCTGCCCAGCTTTTCCTTTTTCTATTCAGAGTATTTTATTCGATAATTGGTAATAATTAAAAACTAATAAATATATATAAATATATATAAATATATATATAAATATATATAAAAATGTAATATATAATTATTAAATATATTTTTTGCAAATATTACAAATTTTTATTTAAATAAAATATACAAAAAATTGGCCTAAAATTTAAGAATATTTTATAAATATTAAATTCTGCACTGATCAAAGCAATGTCAAGTCATTCTCAGTTGGTTCACGCCATCAAAAAGCCAGCCAGTAATTTTTCAGCTTTTGCTTTCTCGTGCTTTCTTTCTTTTGCATTCCTAAATTCCACGCCTTTGTCGCGTAAAATATCAAAAAAAGGCAAATAGCTTTATCTGCTATCCATCAACGAAATTGATTCGCTTTAGCTAAACTGTTGCATTTGGTGTAATGTAATGTCATCAAGCAACAAGCAGCTCGTGTCATTGCACCGTCTCCAAATGTTTGTTGACATTTTCAGCTACTTTTTGGGAAGTTGGCTAAGTTGGCTAAGTTGGCTAAGCGAGGCCAAACATCAAAGTCGCCTCGGGTTCAATTGCAGCTGCTGAACTTTGGCATTGTTTGGCCCCAAGAGGAATGTGTCAAAAATGAACATTCAAGACAATTCACAGCATGCGTGAGCTGTTGCCGCTGCATATAGAGTGTTTTTCATAGAGCTGAGAGCGTTAGTTACAGCCGAAATTGTTTGAGAATTGTGAAGCAGCAGCAGCAGCAGCAGCAGCTGCAAATGACGCTTCTTCTGCCGCGTTCATTGGCCGAGTGGAATGAACTGAGCGTCAGCGAATTTCCGTCTGACTCCATCGCCAGGTCAGAGTTGATTGTATGCAGCGGTTGTGTGAGGCACGTCGCTCTGTGGCTGCACGAACTGGCTGTGCCATAACTGATTGGTCACCAGCGAGTGGCGAGAGCCCGAGTGCCTGAATGCCTGAGTGCCTGAGTGGTGAGTGCCTCCACTTGCCCACGCGGGTCTCATTTATTCCGGCTTGCCACGCTTTTATCTGTGCGTCCATTAACCTTGGCCTGCATACGCCAGTCGGACCCCCCAGACCCCAGCTGAGCTGCTTTTTGTGTGTTCATAATTTTACTAACTAGCTGCCAAACAAAGCGTCAGGTTTGCATTCAAATGAACGCTTGTCCATTTCGACTCCTAAAGCTCTATGCCCGCTTTAATTACTTGAGACCCAAAGTAGACAGACAGAACCGACAGACAGACAGACAGATAGACAGACAGACAGACAAGGCTGAGGGCAGTCAAGTGTTTGAGCAAAGTCTGCTTGAATGTTTTGCTTAATGTTTGCCTGGCACTCGGCACATTTTGTGAGTTATGGTCAAAGCTGCAGCAATTTACATGCTAAACTTGAGATACAAGATACTTGCAACTAGGAGATACATACTCATGTACTTATATATGTGCATATATATTGTGGCTTGCTGGCTGGCTGCATTGCAATTTCAGTGCTGAGCATTCAGCATCCGAGTGCCGTCATGTTGTCAGCTGCAGTGCAATTGCCAGCTAAACGTTGCTCATACGCCACGTTGCACACGCAATGTTTTCTTTTAGCACTCGCAAAACAGATGTGCCAATAAATATAGAAGTGCAAGAAGTTTAAGTGCAAATATTTGAAATGACATTGGTTGAATGAAGTGAAATTTAACAAATATATTGGGTTTGGGTTTATGTATTAAAAAAAAAAATGTTTTTAATTTAATGTGAAACTAGATGAAATATACCGTCATTTATGTGTCGAGATTTTCTCATGAAAAATGATAATATATTATAACTAGCATATATGTAGTACAGTATTGGATATATAACTAATCACAGATAGTAAATTATAATATTTTCTATAAATTAAAAAATTTGAGCTGATTTTTTTTTTTTTTTTTTTTTTTTTTGTTTAATTATTATTTTTAAGTGCCATGCCAATAAAATTTGGTATCTTAAAAGAATATTTAATTAAATATATTTTGTCGATCTTTTATAAATACATGTTGAGAGTTTCTTAACCTAAAAGATAGTTAAGATAAAATTTATATAGTTGTCATATATTGTATTGTATTGAGTATATATTATGGAATAATCTAATATATTTAATATTTTCAATATAGCTAAAAGTTAATTGAGCAGTTTTTCTTCATTGTGAAGCTTGACTACATAACAGTGATACTATCTGCAATAGCTCAATCATATCAATTTTTCAAGTTATCGATAATTCTCGAGTATTCAAATTGTTCTTCAAGACTTACCATTTAATTATTAAGAATTTGTTTGTATATTCAGGATAAAGTTTGGCCAAATAAGAGTGTTACTATTTGCTAGAATTTTATTTTAGCGTTTTTAAGAGTTATCGATAAATTTCAGTTATTCAAAATATTCTTTACCATATGCCAAATAATTTTTTTATATTCATTCACGAAGTGATATGAATATATTGGTTTTGTGCAATGTCCGTCTTGCTGTCCGTCCGTCTGTCCGTCTGTCCGTCTGTCCGTCTGTCCGTCTGTCCGTCTGTCCGTATGAATGCAATATTTTTCGCGGCTATTGAAGCTAGAGACTTGAAACTTGGAACATATACTCGTATATGTCTCCGATTTATAAAGTGTAAAAATTTTCCATATACGCCCACTAGGGGCGTGGCAAATCGGAAAATGCATTTTCCTGTATGCCAGAAATCATATTAGTTGAAGAGCTAGAGAGCTGAAATTTAAAATGTAGATTCGTGTTGATCACCCAAGATCAAAAAGATATGGCGGATATATCTACGCCCATTGGGGGCGTGGCAAATCGAGCAAAACTGTATCTTCTAAAGTTGTAAAGCTAGAATGCTGAAATTTGGCACGTAAGTAAATGTTACGATTCTATAAAGACCGAAGAAAAAACTATATATCCCCGCCCACTGGGGGCGTGGCAAATCGGATCTAAATATATATTGATTTTCCAAATTCTTCTATATTTTGAGCACTATTGATGTTAGCGACTTGAAATTTGGTATGTATACTCGGGTTGACGACCCAAGATCAATAAGCTATGGCGGATATATCTACGCCCACAGGGGGCGTGGCAAACCGCAAAAGTTTATATCTCCTACAGTTTTAGAGCTAGAAGATTAAAATTTGGATAGTTGAGTTACTGATAATCTCCTCTATCGATGACCCAAAAATAATTGCTACGCCTCTTTGGGGGCGTGGCATATCAAAAAATACCCTGTAATTTTCACATTTTTTGAGTCTAAGCGTCCAAATTTTACAGTTACGTAGCCTTCAGCTCATTCTAAGAACTGGCCAAAAATTATGGGTCTACGACCACTGGGGGCGTGGCAAAACGGAATTTAGACGCCCAATAGCGAATTTCATATGCGTATGCCACCTATATATATAAATATTCTTAATAGGCATTAATAATAAGGAAAGAAACATTTTTAAGAATATTAAAAAATATAAATTAAATTAAAACGAAAAAGTTTTCCGCGGGGTTCGAACCTGCACCTCAATCTACGCCCACTAGGGGCGTGCCATATCGACATTTGCAGCGGCCAAATGCAAAATTCATATGCGTGTGTCACTCACATATATATATATATATATATATATATATATATATATATATATGAGCTTAATAGGCATTGATAAGACAAAACGAAACATTTTTAAGAAATTTAAAAAATATAAAATATATTAAAACAATATAAATTTCGATTTTAAAAAAAATTCCCGCGGGGTTTAAACCTGCACCACAATCAAACAGCATGTTTGTCAAAAAAAATAATAGAAGAGATTCGAACCGCGGACTTCCGACACAACACGCAGAGTCTCTGCTAACAGCGCCACTGCACCGATCTTGCGAAATATAACTAACAACAAACTTTACAGCTACGGCACCTATAGTAAACAAAAACCAAAGTAGCGGCTGAAAATTCAAAGACAATTCAAAAGCAATTCAAAGACAATTCAATCGCAATTGAGATTCTTAGAATTGCTCGAATACGCATTTGAATATACATATATACATACACATTTGCACACGCGTAAAAAACGCTGGCATACTGAAATTGTGTGTGCAGACGAATACATACATTTGTAAGTATGTATGTATGTATGTACGTATAAGCATTTGTGGGTTATTTTAGCAAAAATAAAATTTAACTTATAAAAACTTATAAAAATATTTTACTAATAACAAAAATGTTATGTGTTTGTCATATAAGCTATCATTTTCCCAATAAAATAACTAATTTATAAAAAGACATTTAAAAACTTGACATTAGCGAGATTAGAACCCGCGCTATTCCAGCGCAACTTGCATAGCATTTACCATCAACGCCACTGCAATATACGATCAGGCGGTAGCTAAAACGAAATAGCTTTACTTCGAGAGCGTCATCTGACAAAAGTAAGCTAAAGTAACGGCTGAAAATTTCATGAATCAATTCTTAGAATATGCTAGAAGACACGTTTTTATATGTATGTATATACATACATACATATGCATATGACTGTATGCATAGAATAACCGATCAATGTGTGCATACGTATAGGAAAAACGCTCTGCTCCGCTGCTGCTTGCTGCCTGCAGGTGCGTTTGCTAATTGGCCAAATATTTTGTTTATTAAATATGATCTACATTTCAATTGAATTTTGGTCATTTCTTAAGAAATACCAGCTCATTCACATTGCTACATTTGCAACTAAAATTAAAAGGAGAATTCGGTAAATTTTTGAGCCGACATTCAAAATATAACAAAAATCAAAATTATATAAAATACCCATGCATCTATATGCAAAATTTGGAGAGTCTAGCTCTAAAGATGTACGAGATATAAACGGGAATAGCTCTCTATGATTCCCCAATTTTAATGGGTTCAGGCCCTGCTTTATATTGATTACTATTAGCGCTAGAGACTTGAAATTTAAAATATACTCGGGTTGACAACCCAAAATCAATTAGATATGTAAGGCAGCGTTGGGACTGTGAATGAATATTCCGCAGTCGGTAACGCCCGACTGCAACGTTCTTACTTGTTTTTTATTATTCAAGTAAAAATCCTGTATAACTTTCTAGCTCTAGCCTTAGCCTAAGCCATAAGCCGCAGCTCAACTTTAGACTTGAGTTTTATTATGCAACTTGTTAAAGCTTAAGGTGTTAGCCACAACTTTAACCTGCTGTTAAAAACAGTTTTCAGTTATCGGCTTAACTACAAGCGAAACTTTTCAGGATTAATCCGCATCGCCAAGAGCAGCTAACAGCAAGTGCAATTGGCAGTTCATTTACAATGCAATTGCAGCTTTTATTGACGCTGCGCGTAGCTGCTGTCAAGACACAGAGAGAGAGCGAGAGAGAGTGAGAGAGTGAGAGGGAGAAAGAGAGATAGTGTAAGAAAAAGTAAAGACTATACACTGACAATTTAATATGTACTCGCCTGGCACACGTTGCTCTGCTCTGCTAAATGGAAAATGGCTTGAGAGACTGTTGTGAAAAGTGGAAAGTGGCGAAGCAAGAGAATAGCTGCCATTGGCAACACAAGCTGCGGCTGCTGTCACTTTATGCTCCGTATAATGTGATCAGTAAGCGCATCAAATAGTCAAGTGCAGCGTCGACATCAGATTAATTGTCATTTTGATAGTCAAACGCAATTCTTTTTACAATATACTAATTTGTTTAGCACTGAAATGCGCTTTGCATTCGCTAAGAGGCTTTTCGCATTCAATCATATTTTAATACAAATTTTCCTTCCATTCTTTTGTCTTTGCAGAGTGCGCGTGGAGTACTATGTGAATGAAAACACATTCAAAGAAAGACTGCAACTCTATTTCATTAAGAATCAGCGTTCAAGTAAGTATTTGAAATTGGAATGAAGAGAGAGATTGGCTGGTGATGTGGGCAGAGCGAGGTGGGAAGAGGAAGAAAAATTGATATATTGAGAATCCTTTTTAGGCGAAGCTAATTTGATTAACTACGTGTTTTGCTTAGTAAGTTAGTGCTGCTACAGTAAAACCACAATAAGTTTAACACACTATTTTCTGATATGTGTAAACACATTTGCCTTTATTTTATAAGATATTTAGAGAGAATTTCATATTATTATTTTTATAAAAACAAATACATATATAGGTATTAAAAAATTATATGTACATAAAAAGAATATATATATCTCTTATTTATCTTAATAAGAAATATATATTATATATGTATATATTTAAAAAAATATTATTTATCTTATTTAATATTTTTTTTATATACTGAAATTAATTTTTTTGTACGAGTTTGATTTGAACTTAGCTTGAACTCCCAATTGATTTCATTAGCAACAGATTTTCTACAGTAAAAGTTTGTGAAAGTGAAAGCTATTGACGTCATTATAGTTCTATTAAGGTACAGGTTAACTATGCAGCCTTAAGCCTTTTAGCATATATTCAATTACTCCCAGACATCTTATGTTCACTTAGCTTTCACTTAAACGAGCTTAAACTACACTGAGATTAATAAGTTTTGCTATACTTGTAGAACATTTGAGCTCGATCTTCGAAAGGATTGAATGCGTTAAATGTTTGCTACAGTAAAACTTGGCTTTTGTGAAAACTATCGACTTGATTATGAATGCATTAAATTATATCTCAGCCTTAAAGCCTTAAAAGTAGGGCTTTCTGTACCTCTTCTTAAGCCTTTTTGTATAAACTCATATATTCCCTGCTATATGTATCAAGTAAACTTTACTTTCACGCAAGTTTACTCAAAGGACTGACTACTGTACTCAGTTCAAGCTCTGGCTAGCCAGACTGACACAGAATTCACGAATGTAAATAAACTTATGGCAAAGCGATTAAAGTTTTCGTAGGTCGCACAAACAATTAAATCAATTGGAAAAACAGCAGCAAGAAGAAGAAAAAGAAGCAGAAGAAAAAGCAACAAACCCAACAGCAAACACAGCAACAACAACAACAACAACATCAAAAAGGCGAATGAAATTGCCTATGTAGTGGCAGACGCAATATACTTGAGTAAATATTGATTTGGTTAGGAAATAATTGTACAGGTAAACAGGTCGGCCAGGTAAATAGGTAGATTGGTAAACAGTCAAAAAGTTGGCAGTTGGGTTTATTTTTGTTTTCTTTTTGTTGTTTTTCCATCTCTCTCGCCCACTTGGCTTGACCAAGCCACGTAGCAACTGAGCTAAACGCACCTACATGTTATTTAGCTATTTGACCCAAATTTCTTTTCATTTTTTTTTTTTTGTTGTGTTTCTATTTTTGTGCTACTTTCTCTTTCAAGGCTTACGCATACGAATTGCCGATTTATTCCTTAAGTTACTGTCGTGTGTTCTCTACATAATACGTGTGATATTGGATAAAAATCCAACATTTATAACATGGTAAGCTACTGGCCAACGGCCAAATAACAAATCAGATTTATTGTTCCACATTTGTTATAACCTCCTTTTTGCTGTAGCTATGGCTGCGAAGTGGCCAATAAGACAGAGTTTATCATCTCTGCCAAGCTGACGGAGGAAGAGTTCCAGGAGAATCCAATTATTAACTGGGATGCAATACTCTGGGTGAATCGACCCACTGTCCTCTGGGTGCTACAATTACTTCTAGCCATGGTGTCGTTAACTCAATCTTTGGTTCTAACATATCTAGGCTATAAGGTGAGTTTATTGTGAATATGAGAACTTATAAAAGTAGTAGCTTATTATTTTATAATTTTTTTTTTATTAAAAATAAAATAGTTAAATATAAAACTACACATTACAAAATTAATTTTTAGAAAAAATGAATATAATTTTTGAAAAAGTAAATTTTTCTACAGCTTACAAAGCTATTTACATATTTGTTGTAATATTATTTTTATAAAAAAAAAAAAATAATAATAATAAAAAAATATATTCTTATATTTATAACATTATTTAAAAAGTTTTAAATTATAGATAATTAATTACGATTTTTTTTTTATTTATTTATTTTTTTTTTTTATCCTAATTTAGTTTTTTTAATTAGATTTATTTTAATTTTTTTGCATAGTAATATAAAATAATACATTTTACTTTTAATATATAAATATGTTTTTTATAAAAAAATTAATATTCAAACACAAACATTTTTAATTGAAAAAAGTAAAAAATTCTAACATAAATAAAATATGTTTTAGATTTTTCTTTAAAAAAATAAACAAACAAAAAATATGTTTACAGCTGAAAAAAAACATATAAAATTTGTTTAAAAATAAATAGATAATGTAGCTTTTTGTATATTTGTATATATTATAATATGTATATGTATGTTTTATACATAATTTTAATCATCTAAGATATATATATTTTCTTTTAAGGTCGAACATTATTAGGAATATTTTTCATTAAATTTTTTTTTTTAATATTTCAATCATACATTTTTTTTTAATAACTAAAGCCTATTTATACATTTCCAAAGTACTTTCCTAATCTAATATTTTCAATAATTTTCTCTATTCACAGGGCAACATATGGCAGCAAATACTCTCATTTCACTTTATACTAGAATTAGTAACGACAATACCCTTTGCACTAACGGTAAGTACACTTAGCACAATCAAATCGAAAGCTAAGTGAAATGTTTATTTGATGATTATACACGTTTTATTTCCTTTTTGCTGTCCCTTTAGATTGTGCATCCGCCGCTGCGCAATCTCTTCATACCAATATTTTTAAATTGTTGGCTGGCCAAACGTTCGCTGGAGAACATGTTTGTAAGTGTCTGCATATGTGTGTGTGTGTATTTATTTTTGCGTATGTTAAACTAACCATAATTCCCAATTCGTATGTTGAAACATTTTTTGTGTAGAACGATTTGCATCGCGCCATGCAAAAATCGCAATCGGCTTTGTCACAGCAGTTGACCATTTTGTCGGCCACATTGTTGTGTCTGGTGTTCACCAGGTAAGCTATAACAAACTCACTTACCAGCTTACTCTATCTAACACGCGCTAACTCTCCCTCTCTCTCCCACACTCTCTCTCTCTCGTTCTCTGTCTTTCAGTGTTTGTGGCATACAGCACTTTCAGCGCGCAGGGCATCGCCATTTGAATCTATTCCAGAGCACCTACTATGTGGTTGTAACCTTTTCCACAGTGGGCTACGGCGATTTTGTGCCGGACATTTGGCCATCGCAACTGTATATGGTCATCATGATTTGTGTGGCACTGATTGTGCTGCCCACGCAGGTGAGTAAATGCATTTAATGCCCGACTGCGTTCAACTACTTTAACAAGACGGAGATGAAAAACTTTGCTGCTGCTGCTGCTGTTGCTGCTGGCGACTTATCTCGGCTGCCACAGACTTTTTTATGCCAATATTTATATACATCGTGTAGATGAACGAACAGATAGACGGGCAGACACAGTTTTAAGCTGCTTAGCTGGCATGTTGACCGGGCTCAGTCCATCAATCAAATTGGCTATTAACAGATGAGTCGATGGCGCCTACTAGTCATCAATCTGTCTAAATATATATGTACATATGTATATATGTATACATATATGAGTCATGGTCTTGGGTCAAAACAATTAACGTATAATTGTTTGTTGAATCTAAACAGTTATAGAAGAGACGAATGGACGGCCGAACTGTGTGTGTTCTGCCCAAAAAACAAGAGCATCAATCAAAATGCTTTTTCGTAGCATACTTTTTGGGGCTCTAGCTGCAGGCACTTCTGTCAAACAAGCTGCATGTCAATATGCCCGTCGCGCTCTGCTCAATTTATGACCAGCTATAACAATAGCAAAAAGCAGCAGCAACACTGTGACCAAAATGTTGCCAGTGGGTGTGGGTAGATGCTTTAAGTGTGTGTGTATGTATGTGTGTGTGTGTGTGTGTGTGTGTGTGTGTGTGTGTGTGTGTGTTGTGTGGTGTGTTGCCTGCCAAGCACTTAAATTTTATTGAAAATATTAGTGCTGCAATCGAGACTGCAATCGAGTTAAACAAAAAACGTTCTCCATGTCGCTGCCAATATTGAATGTCAGCAATCTATCAAACTTTAGATATCTGTACACAATATCAAATATCAAGGAATGACTGAGCAGATGTTTGTTTGTGTGTACATATAAAGTGCAGAGCGTCATCAGATAGCTTTAACAGCAATTGAAGGTAACTGAAGGGTGAAAACTGATAGCTGGAAAGATAGAAATAGTTTGAAATATATTTTACATATTTTATAAGATTATAGTAGATTTTTTATATTTTCTTCATGAAATTATAAATAATATTAATGCAAATTTTTGTACTTAACATATTTTTACTTTACATTTTTTTTAAGTATAAACCCTTCAATATAAAAAAATTAGAACGAAAAAAATATGTTAAGCTTATGTTATTTTGTATTATTTAAATTAAACTTAAAAATATTTTTGTAATAGTTAAAGGCTAAGAAAAATGTGTTAAAAAAAAACAAATAAATAAAAAAAAATTTTGTTATAAGAATTTAAGTTTACCTTATTTATAAATTTTACATTATTATAAGATTACATCATATTTTATATAAAAAAATTATAACAGGATTTTTTTTTTATTATTCATATTATAAAAAAAAAAATTAATAATAAGTTATATAAATCCTATAATAAATAAATAAAAATTTTTAGTTAAACTGAAAATTAAAGTCCTGTTATAAGCATAAAGAAATTTATTTATTTCTTTTAAATTTTTGTTTGCTTGTATTTAATTCTATGAGTCTTAAGAGAGGGAATTTATGTCTTTAATCACATAAATTCCCTCTTACAAAACAAAAATTTAAAGGAAATAAATAAATTTCTTTATGCTTATAAATAAGTATAGATTTTATCTTAAAAGTATACAAATTTATGGACATAAGCGTTTAAGTAGCTAGAACCACAAATCTTTGTGCATTTTTGAGTGGGTGACTAGGCCAAGGCTACGAGAATGTCAAAGCACACATACAAAAAAAAAAAAAAAACGAGACTCTTATTCTTCTCAAACATATATTAAGATGGTTTGTGATACTCATATCCGTTCTTTTGCTCATTGCAGTTTGAGCAATTGGCCTTCACCTGGATGGAACGGCAGAAACTGGGCGGCAGCTACTCCTCGCATCGAGCGCAGAGCGAAAAGCATGTGGTTGTCTGTTCGACGACGCTGCACGCGGATACGATAATGGACTTTCTGAACGAGTTCTATGCGCATCCACTGCTGCAAGACTTCTATGTGGTGCTGCTCAGTCCCATGGAGCTGGACACAACGATGCGAATGATATTGCAGGTGCCCATTTGGGCGCAGCGCGTCATCTACATTCAGGTAGGTTAAATATTTGACAAACGGTGATTCGATTTCCAATGCCAAATGGCATTTTGACAAACGCACAGGGCTCCTGTCTGAAGGATGGCGATTTGGCACGGGCGCGCATGAACGAGGCTGAAGCGTGTTTCATATTGGCGGCTCGCAACTATGCGGACAAAACGGCTGCCGATGAGCATACCATACTACGCTCCTGGGCTGTCAAGGACTTTGCACCGAATGTGCCGCAATATGTACAAATATTCAGGTGAGTTACACCTGTGTGTGTTTGGTGTTGCGTGTTGCGTGTAACGGGCGCACTTTGTCACGCCTCAGTTAATTCGATTTCTTTCACTGTGCGTGCCACACAACCAATGCCGCCAATATATAGCTAACAACATATATTTACATTCATCATACATTTCTCTTCTTTTTTTCCTTTCTCTATATCAATATATTTATGTGCGGAAATTCACTGTGGCCAGACCGGAGCACAAGCTGCATGTGAAGTTCGCCGAGCACGTGGTCTGCGAGGATGAGTTCAAGTACGCCCTGCTGGCCAACAATTGCACCTGCCCAGGCGCCAGCACGCTAGTCACTCTCCTGCTGCACACATCACGAGGACAGTACGTAAAAAACACATGTATACATATACAATATACATCATATATTCATATATACTGCATATATAGCCCGTGTAATGCCCGGTCAACTGTTAATGGCCAGCAGGCACTAGCAACAAAAAACAGAGAGAAATGTGCTCTGCGTCAGCAGTTTTGCCGCCTTGATGCGTGTCACCTGTATCACCTGTGTCATCTAGCATTTCGCATCCCATTTTCTGATATCCCGCACTATGCTGGGCAAGCACTTAGGCACTCAAGCGACCAAATTACTTAATCAACAGAAAGGGGCATAGATAAGCTTTATGGCTGGCTATTTGGCTTTACTCATTTTAAATTCGTGTTTTTGCAGCCTTTGATATGAGCAACGAAGCAGCTAAAAAGCTCTTCACCTGAGGCAACCTATTTATTTACAATTTTAATAGGTTTCAAACTCATTCTTTGCACCTTTGCAGTATTTTTATGAAACTTATAGATATAGTGCCTACGATAAGGCCCTTACTCCCTAACTTAAAACTTTATTTCGTTTTTGCTCTCAGTCATATTTGTTTCAGAATTTATATTCACTTTTCACTAGAAAGTTGAAAAGCGTAATTTAAGCTTAATTTTAAGAAAATATAGATTAAAGAAACATTTTGAATCATTTTATTTAATTTACTTCAAAATATTTTTTCCATATGCTTTTGTTCTATATTATTGAAAACTAGTTTTCAAGAAATATATTACAAAAAAAAAAAAAAAAAAATTAATAAGGACAAAATATTGATAATAAATTAGAAAGAAATATGCGAAATAAGTTAGAATAAAATATGAAAAATAAATGACTTGATTACAAATTTATATTTATAAATAAATGTATATTTAGACATAATAAAAATATAGTTTAAAAATTAATTCTTCTATTTTATCGTATTTTCTCCTAATTTCTTTTATATTACTTATTTATTATTTAATTTATATATTTAAAAATAAAATTTTGTTTCCTTAGTATTTTATCAGATTTATAATAATTTCATTTTTCATATTAAATTATATATTTTAAATTTTTTTATATATTAAAAATTATTTTTTTGTTTCTTTAGTATTTTATCAGATTTATAATAATTTCATTTTTCATATTAAATTATATATTTTAAATTTTTTTTATATATTAAAAATTTTTTTTCTTTCTTTAGTATATTATCAGATTTATAATAATTTCATTTTTCATATATAATTATATATTTTATTTTATTTATTTATTTATTTTTATTTTTTTTTTTTTTTTTGTTGTATATTTTTATTTCTTTTTATACATTTTATCAAATTATTTATCACATTTTGTTCTATAACTCAGACGCTTCAAAAGACCTTAACGCTTTCAATTAGTAATTACTTCTTAAATTTTAACCTTGAGTGAACTTTAATTGTCGAGGAGAGCATTTAAGCATGCGTTGGTCGCATCCACTTCCATTTCCTGCATTAAATATTAAACTGGCACAAGGACGGACGCATTTGTAAAAAGGAAATATGCGCAAATCGCGTCAATTTGAAGTGCGAGTTTTAATTAAATTTAATGCGCAATTGTTTCTGGCAGCAAACTGTGTTTTATGCAAATGCTGTCCGCTGCTCAAGTGCGTAAATTAAAAATAAAAATAATAAAAAAATAAAAACAAATAAAGATTAAATTAAATTAAATGCATGGAATACTCTCGGGTTGTGTCTGCGGCTTCAGCACGCAAGCCAGATTAATCATACGCCGCGTAAAACCTGACGCATTAGTTAACCAAAGAATTCTAATGAGTACTTTGAACCCAACACAAAATTGTGGGCGGTGGGTGGTGAATGGAACGTCTCGCATGACGTTGCCTTAACATATTTGTGGCCAGACACCAGAGAATCCAAACAATTGAAACTTGAAACCAGAAAACTTAATTCACCTTTTTGGCTTGCACTTATTTAACTTGCCTTTAACTTCTATGCCTCGCTCTCTCTCTCTATATAGGGAAGGCCAACAGTCGCCGGAGGAATGGCATCGTCTCTATGGCAAATGTTCCGGCAACGAGATTTATCACATTGTGCTCGGGGACAGTCGCTTCTTCGGGGAGTACGAGGGCAAAAGTTTTACCTATGCCAGCTTTCATTCGCATCGCAAGTAAGTGAAAATACTTCAAAATGCTTTTTAGTTAACAAAACTGAATTGACGTTTGACGTTTGGTAGCTAAACAGGGAGGGGCGGGGCGGGGCGGTATGGGGCGCTGAGTGGGGCGTGGCTGGGCACAAATAAATGCCAAGTTGCACGCCTCTTTATCTCGTCTTTCATATTTATTTCGATGCTGCGTCCATTCAAATACAAATTTATGTAAAATGCCAAGAAAATAATGCTAAACATATAAACATGGTTTTTTTTTTTCTACATTTATTTATGCACATAATGAAATGTTAGGTATGGCGTTGCTTTGGTGGGCGTGCGTCCGGCTGAGCTGCCAGAATTCTATGAGGATACCATACTACTGAATCCTGGGCCCAGGCACATTATGAAAAAGGATGACACGTGCTATTATATGAGCATTACCAAGGAGGAGAATTCGGCATTTGTCGTTAATCAAAATCAAACTACGGATACAACAGCGGCAGCCGGCAAGGATGGTGGTGGTGCTGGTGCTGGCGGCAGTGGTGCTGCCGCTGCCAGCCACCACTCACATGCAGCAACTGGTGGGTACAATGCGGCACATGAATGCCAAATGCGAATGAGTGTGTGTGTGTGTGTGTGTGACTGTGTGTGTGTCTCATCAAAAGAATTATAAACTACCAGAAAGGCGAAACACACACGTTTGAATGACTTTGAATGTGGCCCAGAAAAAACATATATATATTTATCAAATATATATTCATATATATATAAATATATTTATAGTTCATTTTCTATTTATAATTTAGCAACAAGTTTTTATTTATGTTGGGTTTTTTTTTAAGGCTGCCTTCGTTTGCGTGCGTTATCGGCAAAGTTTCTAATTTATTTGTCTGTCTTCAAGTAATTTGTTTTCCTTAATTTCATCTCGTTGCGGTTGTCAATTTGTCTGACTTAAAAAATAAGAAATAAATTTGGAAATACTAAAAGAAAAAAAAAATTACCCAAACTGAAACAAAACGCTTTAAATGTGTGTCTGCGCGTGCCCGTCTCTAATTAATATCATTTATTTCTGTCTTGAAAGTTGACGTTTTTCATTTGTTCATTAACTAATTATCTTGCGCTCAAAGTTCGTTTCAAAAGCTAACACAACAAAAAATAGATTCAACAAGCAAAAAACAATACAAAATAATATAAAATTGAAAAAAAAAAAAACTCCACCGCTTTGTTATGTTTGTTCTCTGGCTCTCTAAGAACGTCTCTAACTTCTCTCTTATAATACTTTTTTTTTTACAACTTTGCTTAATGCCAATTAATGCCTCTTGGCTCTACTCAAATTACATTTATATTTCTCTTGTTTCGAGCTTAGACAATATATATACTAAACATAACAAAAAGAAAAAACATTTAGTTTAGCTAGATAGCAATAATCAAGTATATATTTTTAGAACATTTTTTTAGTCATTTCCAAAATGTTGCCAAATTTAGTCAAAAACGCCAAAAATATACTTTAAACGAAAGTAAAGTAATACATTTAATAAGTGATAAAAATATATATATTAATAACAATAATAAAATAATTTATTCATTTTAGTTAAAAAAGTATTAATTAAAAAAATCATAAAATATTTTTAGAAAACATTTATTTAATTTAAACGAATTTTGTTTTCATTTTTAAAATATAAAAATTTAATAATAAATCTAAAACTTGATTAAATATCAATATAAAATAAATTAGAAAAATAAATAATTTCTTTACAATCATTTTTATATAGTAATAATTTTTTTAATATTAAAAAAAAACAAAAACAAAACAACAAAAAAACACAAATTGATTTACATACAAAAAATATATAATTTCGAAACAGTAATTACTTAAAATGTAATAATATTTTTAACTATTAAAATAATATATATATACAAAATTAAGTTTTAAGATACTAACAAAACTAAACTGGTAATCATTTGGAAATTGCTAAGGAATACATAAAATAGTTTTTCACAACTAGTGAAACATTAGAGAAAAACTGAATAAATAAACAGATCTCTAGAGATTACATAAACTACTCAATAAATAGTTGAGTCAAATCTCAGATAAACTAGAACTAAGCATATCATCGATAAAGTCACATTAGATCTTGGCAACTCTGAGTACTATAGCTGAGAACTAAACCTAAAAATACCTACTACACACACATGCACGCACACCTACACACACACACACACACACACACACACACTTACTCCTTAACACACACATACTATATATATAACTCTATATATATATTATAATATCATATATATATCGTATAATGTATGTGTAGCGAATACAACAACAACATCAACAACAACAAAACAATCAACAACAACCAGAACAAGAACAATACCAACAACAATTAGCACGACTCTCACATCATCAACATTATTATCAGCATCAGCATCAACAACAACAACAGCAACAGCAACAGCAATCGGTTTGAATCAATCGACGATTGCACCCGTGCCGTCTGTTTGTGTTCGTGTGCCCCATAGTCCCACCTATGACTCTGGCGCCGGCACGCCCCTAATTGAGAGGCAACACTTGCAACCGTTGTATCCGTATCCGCCACCGTCACCGTCACCATCACCGCAACCGTATCCGCAAATGCAACAACTAACATGTGACAGTGATTATACAACACTATTTGTGCGTGAGTGTGACTCCAAAAAAAACGAAACTCCCAAAACTAAAAAACCTTCTCCAATTGTACTGAACGATTCCAAAAGTTTTTATATACTAATTCATACCGAAAAAAAAAACAAACAAAAATGAATCAAAATCCAAAACAATTAAATAATAATCACCTTTTGAAAACACCTTTACATAACAGTACTCTCTGTCTTACTCTCTCTCTCTCTATAAATATATATATTTAACACTCTTTGTATTGCCTTCTCTTTTTATATACATATAAATGTTTTCTTTTTGTCTAGAACTTAAGTTTTGCTTAGCGCCTGTAAATGCCTTTAGACCCATTTTGTAAGCCTGCCCAGCCCGACAACCATTTTCCGCTATTTGAAAGCCATTAGCGACAGGTGTCACACACACACATACATACACCTACTACATACACTCACACACACTCACTCACACACTTCCGCGTTGCTATTTTTGTCTTTTGCTTCATTTTGCTTTTAGCACTTGTTGTTCCTTTCGACGTATTTTATTGCATGTCTCATATTGTGAACCCCTTTCTAAATGTTTTGTGTCTGTCTCTCTCTGTCTCAATTATTTATTGATTTTGATGGTTAGTTGATATTGTGTTCTTAGAGTCTCCTGTCAATTGTAAATTATATGCAGCGTACACGCAACAATTTGTTGGCACACATCGCGTATACGCAATGTTGTGCGCCGCTCCCACATCGCGTATACGCAACGTTGGCCCACATCTGTCTGTGGCAGCGCTGGCAACTGTTGCGTGTCTGTCAAAGGCAGGCAAAGCAAATATTTCTATCGAAATACTCGTGTATTTTGTGGCTGGAATTTATGTGGCTGCTGTCGCCTTTCGTCTTAATTAAAGCGTGGTAACAAGCCTCAGCAAATGAGGCAGAGTCATTAGGCAAGCCGAGTTGTGTTAAGTTCCAACTATTCACGTTAACTGAAAGTCAATATTTCGAGGCCAAAAAGTAGGCAGCAATGACATTAGCTGAAAGTTGAATGATTGGATATAGATTAGTATGAAGAAATCATAAAAAAATATATTTTTAGTATTTTGTATATATCTTTTTTTTTTCATAAATCTAATATTAAATATATATATATTTTTTGTTTTTATGTATTTAGTGAAACTTTTTAAATGCTTAAAAGGTTCATACATTATATGATACTATGATAGCATCATAATACTCGGCTCTAAATTTTTAATCGATTTAAAGCATTGACTTTTATGAATATATGTATGTATATATATCTAGTCTTTAAGGAATATCCATGATAGATAGGCAAGTTGAATAACAGATAACTTTAAAAAGCTATAAAATATTTAAAAATCCTTTGAATCAGAAAACTATGCAAAAAAAACTTTTAAAGTTTAATTTCCAAAGTTTAATTTCCAAACTATGCAAAAAAAACTTTTAAAGTTTAATTTCCAATTTTAAAAATTCTTCAAAGAGACCTTCAATATTAAAGCTTTAATCAGAACAAATCTTAATGCTTTTCTGGCTACATGAAGACCATTTATATTTGAGCAAAGTCTTCTGTACGCAAAACTTTCATAATTAGTTATCTTAAGTCGGCTGAAAAAAAAAACTATCGTTAGGCTAAACAGTATTTCAAAAGTGATAAATTCTAGAACTTTGAACTTTAAAAATTTGTCAATATATAATTTCATACTTAGCACTCGCATTAAGCTAATGTCATTGGCTCATCTACTGCTGCTGCTGCTGCTGCTTCAGCTGCTGCTGTCAACCACTTGGCAATGGGCAACTTTGTCAGCTGCACAGTTCTTGGTACTTGAATTGCAAGGACTTTTAATGAGTTGAACAGGTTTTCTACCTCTGCACGTCGTTTTCTCTCTCTCTCTCTCTCTCTCTCTCTGTCTTTCTCTATCTATCTCTCTCTCTCTCCTTCCTCCATCCCACTCTGTTTTGTGCCGTCGTCGTTCTGCTTCTTCATCCTAGTTGTTTGTTGTTTGGCTAAACTATTAGTGAATTTTACTTGTAAAGCAAACGACATTTTGTTCAAGTAGCTATAAATTTTGTGCTTAATACTTTGCGTTAATGCACTGCAGTCTAATTGAGCGCGCACAGCAGTACACTGAGCGAAAAGTTTTAATAAATTTCCATTCGAAAAATGTACCCTCTATATAGCCAGCGACACACCGACGGCTGTGATAATATCGGACTCCAGGCAAAATCTAAAGGACACAACGGTGAGCACAACGCAATTGCCGACGGCGGCGGCGGCAACGACGACGACAACAATAACAACCACATCGCTGGGATTGGGCGGCGGTGGGGCTGGCAGCAGTGGGGCGGGCGGGCAAAATCAGGCCAGCTCGAGTAGCAGTGGCGGTCTGGGCGTCGGCCTCAACATGGGCACCTCGCTGAGCATAACACCTGCCGCACTGACCACCACGGGCAATCACCTGGACGTGCCCTTCGCCAACAATCCCAATCTGCTCAGTCCCGATGTGCTCAATCAGCGTAGAGGTAAGCAAAATACCAAGAAAACAATGAAAAACAATGAAAAACAATGAAAGACAATGAAAAACTCTATTTGGCCTAAATAACCCTTATGTTTTACGCAATCTGCAGGCAGTCGTCGACCCTCCATATTGCCCGTGCCGGATATGTTTACGTCCTCATCGTTTAGCATAGCCGGCAACGACGACGGCGACGAGGGCGATGAGAGCGACGATGAGATTGATGATGAGATGCCTTGGCGTTCGCCCTCAGAGAAAATTGCGTAAGTCTATGAATTTGGTTTTACCTGCCTCTGTGTGTCTAGCGAGACCTAAGTAACTTCGTTTTCTTTTTCTTTTGATTAACCAATTGATAATTGAGGCACATTTCCTTCCAAACCCCCCCTCTGTATTGATAGCAAACTTATATGCATAACTGTAACTCTGTGTACACCCCAAAAAAAGAACAACAAGAAAATACTTAAGAGCAATGCAAAGTCCTCAATTCACATAGCTAACTAATAGATATACCTCTAACTGTACCTAACTTTATCTCTCTAACTGTGATGTTTGTAAGAACTATATCCTCTAATTGGCGTGCTATCAAGCATCTGTCTAAATTCTTGATCTATGTATGTATATAAAACTTGAGAAAGCGATATTTTCAGCATTATACCAAAAAATCTATTGAAAATTGAGAAAAATACATCATTTTTGCAATTATTTAAAATGCAATAAAATGACAAATAAAAAGAAAAATTGAGTTGTAAGAAATTACTTGACATAATATTTAAATTTAAACAAACTTAAAAAGTAAATTTTATATATCAGCAAACTTCGTTTTTCCTTAGTTTTGTTTAAAATTTTAATAAAATTTTTTTTCATATTTATTTATTTTTATAATTATTGCAAATTAATTTAAGGTATGCACATTCAAATACTTAAAAAAAATATATTTCGTTTTTAGAACATATGTTATTCATAATATGTGTATTCATAAATATATGTTTTGTAGAATTATATAAAAACCCTTAAAACTGAATAGGCAAATTTAACAAAAACAAGTAAGAAAGCTCTCGTCGAGACTGCCCGACTACGAGCTCCCCTGAATCCATAGCTAATAATACGTTAGTGTACATATTTTTTGAAAGTACTTGCGATAAATATTTAAAAATATAATTTTTCATGCAGTTAAAGTCTTCTCAGTTATCTAAGTCTTCTAGTTTTCTAATTTTTCTAAGTCTTCTTAATTTTCTGCCAAATTTCTAAGTCTGTAAAGTTTTCTAAGTCTTCCTAATTTTCTAAGTCTTTCAAGTTTTCTAAGTCTTCCTGATTTCCAAAGTCTGCCAAATTTTCTAAGTCATTCAAGTTTTCTAAGTCTTTCAAGTTTTCTAAGTCTTCATAGTTTCCTAATTCAGAAAAATTTTCTAAGTGTTTCAAATTTTCTAAGTGTTTCAAATTTTCTAAGTTTTCCTGATTTTCGAAGTCTTTCTTGCAAAATTTTCTAAGTCTTTCACATTTTCTAAGTCTTTCAAGTTTTCTAAGTCTTCCTAATTTTCTAAGTCTGCCTAATTTACTAAGTCTTTCAAGTTTTCTAAGTCTTCATAATTTCATAAGTCTGCAAAATTTTCTAAGTCTGACAAATTTTCTAAGTCTGACAAATTTTCTAAGTCTTTCAAGTATTCTAAGTCTTCATAATTTTCTAAGTGTAAGCCTAAGTCTTAAAACGATCACTAACATTATGTCTAAACTGGCTCTTATAATTAATATTTAAACAATTCTTATATTTATAATATTACAATTGTGCTTAAAGTACTTAATATTATTAACAAATAAAATATTTACCTGACCACACTTTCCTGTCACTTTCACTTTCACTTTCACTTTACTGCACTGCACTATTGACCCCCACCGGGCCTGGACGACTGAAGAAATGCTGCAGCTGCTGCTCTTTATATAGGGCCACTGTCACTCAAACTCCAAGGCGAGCTCAACTGTTGAGCCTGCGTCGAGTGGCGGTCGCTGCCGTCGATCGTGAAGTGACCAATGAGAACACTCTCTGCTGCTTCAAGCATTCTAAATGAGTTACACTTAAATGTAAATGTAGGCAAATATTGCTGCGTACATATAGACAACATAAATGATCTTCTGCAGCTTATTTTCGTTGCTTGCTCCTGCTAGGCAGACAGACAGACAGACAGACAGACTTAGAGATAAAGAGAGAGAGACAGACAGATTTGCAGATATACAGACAGACATACATAGGCAAACAAACAGAGAAGAATATTTAGTCTTTCCCACCAATAACCAATGAGAATATATTCTGCTGTTAAAACAAATTACACAGACAGACAGATAGACAAACAAACATACACATACATACATTCACATGTTATATAGTTTCAACGGCTATTGTCATAAATCATATCATCAATAAGAAATTTGTCTATGATTTTTGACAAGAGCCGATGAAACTATATTACATGTGTATGTCTGTTTGTCTATCTGTCTGTCTGTGTAAATGTCCGATTTCATCCTAATTTTGATAGTGCATGAACAACTCAATTCCTATAAGTAGGATAGAAGAAAACAAGTTTAAGACCTTTATATGTCTGTAGCAATATTTATATTTAAGTAAAACCTATGTAGAATGGTTTAACAGCAGAATATATTCTCATTGGCTATTGGTGGGAAAGACTAAATATTCTTCTCTATTTGTTTGCCCACGTATGTCTGTCTGTATATCTGCAAATCTCTCTCTCTCTCTCTCTCTCTCTCTCTTTATCTCTAAGTCTGTCTGTCTGTCTGTCTGTCTGCCTAGCCAAAGCAAGCAACGAAGATGAGCAGCAGAAGATCATTTCTGTTGTTTATATGTACGCAGCAATATTTGCTTACATTTACATTTAAGTTAAGCTCATTTAGAATGCTTGAAGCAGCAGAGAGTGTTCTCATTGGTCACTTCACGATCGACGGCAGCGACCGCCACTCGACGCAGGCTCAACAGTTGAGCTCGCCCTAGAGATTGAGTGAAGGTGGTCCTATATAAAGAGTAACAGCTGCAGCATTTCTTCAGTCGTCCAGGCCCGGTGGGGGTCAATAGTGCAGTGCAGTAAAGTGAAAGTGAAAGTGAAAGTGAAAGTGACAGGAAAGTGTGGTCAGGTAAATATTTTATTTGTTAATAATATTAAGTACTTTAAGCACAATTGTAATATTATAAATATAAGAATTGTTTAAATATTAATTATAAGAGCCAGTTTAGACATAATGTTAGTGATCGTTTTAAGACTTAGGCTTACACTTAGAAAATTATGAAGACTTAGAATACTTGAAAGACTTAGAAAATTTGTCAGACTTAGAAAATTTTGCAGACTTATGAAATTATGAAGACTTAGAAAACTTGAAAGACTTAGTAAATTAGGCAGACTTAGAAAATTAGGAAGACTTAGAAAACTTGAAAGACTTAGAAAATGTGAAAGACTTAGAAAATTTTGCAAGAAAGACTTCGAAAATCAGGAAAACTTAGAAAATTTGAAACACTTAGAAAATTTTTCTGAATTAGGAAACTATGAAGACTTAGAAAACTTGAAAGACTTAGAAAATTTGAAAGACTTAGAAAACTTGAATGACTTAGAAAATTTGGCAGACTTAGAAAATTTTTAGGACTTGGAAAATTAGGAAGACTTAGAAAATTTTAAAGATTTAGAAAACTTAGAAGTCTAACTGCCTGAAAAATTATATTTTATAAATAAGACTTAGAAAATTAGGAAGACTTAGAAAATTAGGAAGACTTAGAAAATTTGGCAGACTTAGGAAATTTGAAAGACTTAGAAAATTTGAAAGACTTAGAAAATTTTGCAGACTTAGGAAATTAGGAAGACTTAGAAAACTTAGAAGTCTAACTGCCTGAAAAATTGTATTTTCTAAATATTTATCGCAAGTACTTTCACATAAAATGTACACCAACTTATTATTATCTAAGGGTTCAGGGGAGCTCGTAGTCGAGCAGTCTCGACTAGAGCTTTCTTACTTGCTTTTAGTTAATTTTTTTTGTTTAAATTTGTTATTATATTTATTTATTTTATTAATTTAATATTTTATTATTTATTTTTTATTATTAATTTATTCAAGTGTTTTTTATTTGGTAATTCTTTTTTATATTTATTTTTAATATTTTAATTATTGTATTCACAAAAAAAAAAAATCTGTAGTTATAACAAAGAGTGAAATAAATTCAATTGAATTGAATTGAATAATATTTTAATTTAATTTTTCTAATACAACTTCTGTCAATGCTGAAAATATCGCCTTAACCCAGTTCCCTCAATCTATGTTTATGATATATATAGATATAAATATATACATATATGTTGTCTTAGCTGTAACAATTACCCTGCCCTAAGCACCCCATGAAAACCTTTAGCTTAACTTAGCTTAGCTTAGACCCTACTCTCGTGCCCCATATGAAACGCTGAAAACAAAAACAAAAACAAAAACTGAACTCTCGCAGTTGCTTGGGCGGTCACTTTCCACAATCGCGCACGTATTCGCTCATCATGAGCTCCTCGGAGGACTCGTATCAGCAGCGTGGCAGCGCGTTGGGTGGCGCCAACTGTGGCTATTGCAATGCCAATGCCGCCGCCAATGCACCACCAGCGCAACCGCTGCCAGCGTCGCTGCGCCGGCGCACCATGAAGAAGAGCTACAGCTGCGACAGCGAATGCGCTCCGCCGTCTAGCCAGCGGCTGGGCTTGGACATGGGCCTGGGCCTGGGTCAGGGTCAGGGTCTGGCCGGTGGTCCGTTGGCATTGTTGGCGGCACGACGTCGCCAGTTGCAGCGCTGCTCCTGCTGCTGCAGTTGCTCGCACGACAGCTGTGGCAGCAGCAGCAGCACCACCAATGCCAATACCAATACCAATACCACCACCACCACCACTGCAGCGGCTGCCGGTCAGCCGCACTTTCACACCCAAGCCCAGTGCCCGTTCCAAGCACCGCTGCCGCCGCCTCCTGGCTTTACCTTTACGTCGAGCAGCTCCGCAGAGACACGTCGCTTGGCGCGTCCGGTGTGGGCGGCCGACTATTCCGGGTAAGTTGCCGCATTCGAGGCGAAGCCACACACAGCGGGCCACAAGACACCTGCAACTCGGGCTGTGCATTTTGGAATGTTCCATTGTTGAAGAGTTGTTATTGTTGCTATTTGCTGTTGCTGTTGTTGCTGTTGCAGTTGCAGTTGTTGCTGCTTCTACTGTTTTTATTGTTGCTATTGCTGCCGCTTCTTATGCAATGTTTTGTTTGCTTGCAACAGTCGCTAGTTGCCTGCCGCAGGGCACTTTTTAATGACTCGCAACGTTTACCTTGGACGGGAGCGCGCTACGACTTGAGATTTGCTGATGATGCTCCTTCAAGTTTTCAGTCTTGTTTAACATATACCCTGCCAAAATATGAGTGCTAGCTAATGGAGAGTACTCCAAGTGATAACTGCCCTAAGCAAAGCAAATTTGTTTTATATTAATAAAGCTTAAGTTAATTGGAAAAGATTTACGATTTAAACAGAGCTTAAAGTATAATATAACTACATTTAGCTATTGTAAACGACTTTTGTAAAAACAATTAATATCTTCAATTTTCTTTGATTTTTATTAATACTTAAAGGAAAATCCAAATAAGAGCTTTTTATAAAATTACTGGATTTGAAAATTAATTTTTTAGATTTATCCCAAGCTATTTGTTCATTGTTTTTAGTTTTTATTATTAATATTTATTTATTAATTTTTTTCTTTTATTTTTTTATTTTTTATTTCTATTTATTTATTTATTTATTTTATTTATTATTATTATTATTTTTTTTTTTTTTTATTTTTTTTTGTTTAAATAGAAGTTTTAATATAAATATTTAATAAATCATAGCTAATATTTTAAAATATATATATTTAAATATATATATATTTTTTTTTACATCATTTATATTTTAGAAAGTTCTGTTATCACTTTTTGATACGTATTTTGTTTTAATATTTTGTATTCTGTAAATGCTTTTGATTTTTTAGTTTTTATTTCATAGTTTTTAATCTGTTAAATTTTTTTGTTTTTTTTTTTAATTTTATATTTATTAAGTAAATAAAAAAAATTGTTTTTTCAAATTTTATTTATAATTATAATTACATTTATTATATTTTGTTAGTTTTTTTTAAAGACTTATTTTTTGGTTTTTACTATAATACGGACAACTTACAAATAAGCAATTAAAAATTCTCTTTAAAAACGGGTTTCAAAACACACAAAAATAGTAATTAAATAATAATAATTTTGAAGACAATGGAAATACCTTTAAGTATATTCATCATTTATATTTATATGCCCTTCAACAAGTTTTCCTCAGCTTACCTGCTGTTTACCTTTCATAATTACAGCGCATTTATATAGTCCTCCGATGCGACTATTCTATGCCAGCAGTTTACTGTACTATATTCTTGTTGATGTTGTTGATGTTCCTGCTTACGCCTCAGCTTCCTTTATTTTCAGTTTGTTGTTTTTTTTTTTTTTCATTCTTTGCTTTAACGCTGAGTTGCATTTTTGTCGTTTGTCGTTTGCATTCATACAAAAGTTGTTCTTTGGACTCGACTTGTTGTTATTGTTATTGCTGTTGCTGTTGCTGTTGGTGTTCATTTACAGTGCTGGCTGGCCAAGGGCCATGTTGTAGTCACTAGCGATAAGAGCCACAGTTGTGGGTCAGTCTCCGACTCAGGCCAAGTTAGCCAGTTGTAGCAGCTGCTCGTTGGGCCACTTTAATTGCATGCTAAAAGGAAAACTTTATGAAAATCATCATCTATTCAGATACAAACGACAATTACGTAGATAACATTACCATGTAGTTAGAAAAAAATATGTTTTCCATTTTAGATATAGTCCTAAGTTTTTCTGCGCCGCCTGCTCATATCCTGCACTTAGAAAACAATGAGAAACGCTTTACCTTTTTCCTATTTTCATTTGTTCTTGCTTAAGACAAAATTTTGAAATCCATTTGCTCATCTGAGTTCATTTTAACAACTGCCACACTTACATTTTCTGCATTACAGCATTGTCAAAGGTTTTCCGCCAGTCTCGCCCTTCATCGGCGTCAGTCCGACGCTTTGCTACCTGCTCAAAGAGAAGAAACCACTCTGCTGCCTGCAGCTGGCACAGGTGAGAAAGTTTTCGATATAAATAATATGAAATGTTGCCTTAACTTTCTCGCTCTCTCTCTCTCTCTCTCTCTCTCTCTTTCACTTTCTAGGTCTGTGAGCACTGCAGCTATCGCAATGCCAAGGAGTATCAATGGCAGAACAAGACCATCATTCTGGCTGCTGACTATGCCTCGAATGGCATTTACAACTTTATCATCCCATTGCGTGCTCACTTCCGCTCCAAGACCTCACTGAATCCCATTATTTTGCTGCTGGAGCGCAGACCCGATGTCGCCTTTCTCGATGCACTCTCCTACTTTCCACTGGTGAGCTGCCTTGGACTAACTCTCTTTACAACTCTCTAGATTCAAATTTGATTTCCTTTAGGTTTATTGGATGCTCGGCTCAATCGATTGTCTGGATGATCTGCTGCGCGCTGGCATTACGCTGGCCGAGAGTGTGGTGGTGGTCAACAAGGAGCTCTCCAACTCCGCCGAGGAGGATTCACTTTCCGACTGCAATACGATAGTTGCTGTGCAAAATATGTTCAAGTAGGGAGTGGATCTAAAGAGATATCTCTGTTTATATCTAAATTCAATTCTCTCCCTTTAGATTCTTTCCAAGCATCAAGAGCATCACGGAACTGTCGCAGAGCTCCAATATGCGCTTCATGCAGTTCCGGGCGCATGACAAGTACGCCCTGCATCTGAGCAAAATGGAGAAGGTCGGTATTAATGGGGGCCCCGGGGCGGGGTTTATCGCTGCAGTTGTCATTGGTTAATTTGTCGCTCACTTAATTGCAGCGCGAGAAGGAGCGCGGTTCGCATATCTCGTACATGTTTCGCCTGCCCTTTGCCGCCGGTGCTGTCTTCAGTGCCTCCATGCTGGACACGCTGCTCTATCAGGCATTTGTCAAGGACTATGTGATTACGTTTGTGCGGCTGCTGCTGGGCATTGATCAGGCGCCAGGCAGTGGATTTTTGACCTCGGTAAAAAAAAAAATAAATTAATTAATTAAAAAATGAATAACTAAATAATAAAAAAATATATATATAAATAAATAAAATGTATCAAAAAAAAAAGAAATTACTCAAAAAGTAAATACATAAATAAATATATACAAAAATAAGCAAATAAAAATAAATAAATAAATTACTCAAAAAAAAAAAAAAAAAGAAGTAACTACAAAAATGATTAAATAAAAAATAAATAATAAACAAGTTAATAAGTAAACAAACAAAACAAACAAACAAAAATTTTCATAAATTAATCAAAATGTAAAAAATATATATACAAAAAAAAGTGCTCAAAAAAATAGATATTAAATTAAATAAATACAAAAACAACTAAATAAAAATAAGGAAATAAAAAATAATTAAATAAAAAATTAAATATATAAAATAAATGAATAAAAAAAAATAGAAATACAAAATAAATAAAAATAATAATAAAAAAATGAATAAATTAATAACTAAATAAGTTAACAAAATTATAAATAAAAAATTAGATAAATAAATAAATTATTCAAAAATAATTACAAAAAAGAAAACTTACTAACCCACACCCCCTCTCTCTCCCACAGATGCGCATTACGAAAGACGACATGTGGATACGCACCTATGGTCGTTTGTATCAGAAACTCTGCTCGACCACCTGCGAAATACCAATTGGTATCTACCGCACGCAGGACACCTCAAATGCGGACACTTCACATGTGAGTAACTCGCCGGTCGAGAGATGGGGACCCTTCTCCGCCTTCAGCAGGCATTGTGTGCGCTTGCGTCCATCGGTGAGTCCAAAACAAATGCAGCCAAAACAACGAAAAAAAAAAAGAAAAGAAAATAACAAACTAAGAAATCGAACAAAGTTTACTTTCAACCTTTTGGGCCCCCTTTGCCAATCCAATTGGCCGCACCAACTAAACTAACCAAAACTAAAACAACCAAAATTTGTTTTGCCTTCAACTTTTCACACCAAAAATACACAACTCACACAGCCTGTCTCTCTTTCTCTGTCTGTCTCTAACTAACTCTGTCTCTTGCTCACAAATTAGGTATACAAGAAAAGAAATTAAAATGAAATTAATTTGAACTTGATTTAAGTTAGATATTGGTTCTTAATATTTAATTAGCGGACATTCGTTTATGTTTTAGTTTATGTTACTATTGATTTACGTGTTTCGTCCATTGAGTTAATTTTAGTTTTAAATCACACGCTTACGCTTCGATACTAACTGCATTTGAGACAAGTCTGCGCCAATTAAAAAAAAAAAAAAAAAAAAACAAAAAAAACAAAACAAAAATATCTAAACTTCATTTGCATATTTTACTCAATATATATTCTATATATCCTATATCTACTTATAAGTAATCGTATACTATATACTATACTACTACAAAAACTCTCTTTTTCTCAATTTATACTTGAACTTGTGAACGTAATGGCAAAGCTAAACAGATTTTTTATCAAATTTCAATTAACGTAACTTTTACTCGCTTAACAAAGATCTAGAGTTTTTTTCCTCATATATATATACATATATGCTTAGCCAAAGAAACCCTTTTGAAAACATAAAGCATAGCGTGCTGATTTAGCATCAATTGTATAAAAATTTTCCCCCCTTGATTTTGTATATAAACCTTAACAACTTTCGTAGTTGATTTTATATTTTTATATATATTTTATTCAATCAGCCAATCGAAAGAAGAAGTTGTCAAAGTTTTTTCCACCATTTTTAGCTCATCTTTTGCCTACTCCTTACTCGTATTATAAACACATACATTAGCTAAAAAGAAAATGATATGAATTGAAATGAAAACCCCCTTTTCCTACAAATTTGCGAGAAAAAAAAATTACTCATACGACCCATTGCCAAATTTGTCTGTCGAAATGTTGAAATGAAAATAAACTAATTTGCGTTTGTATTGGACTTGACCAGCTATTGAAAATACGCACACGCACGCAGTGAGTCACATAAATATAATTAAAATATAGACTAGTCAAAAAAGGACAATCTAAAAATACAAAACAACAACAAAATATACTTAAAATATACTGAACAACAACAAAATCAATTAAAAATAAAATACATTTCTCATACAACTCTCACAACAACTGCCTGCCTGCCTCATAAGCCATAGCATTCTCTATGGTAATTCTTGTGTTTGTTCTATGTATGTGTGTGTGTCAGTCTGTCTGTGTGTGTGAGAGAAAGTCTGCCTGTGTGTGTGTGTGTTTGTAGATATATAGTATAGTGTAGTTAGCTAGGAATTCGCTTGCATGACTTTGTTTTTCTCTCTGCTCGTTGTACTTTTTTTCTGTTTCCGCTTTTTTTTTTTTAATTTTTCTGCATGCAGACCTTTAATTAGCTGATTGCATTTGCTTGTTGTGCGTCCTGCACGCCAGGACAATAGCTGGCCAAATAACATTGTCTATAGGCGTTTTAAAACACCTCAACCCAACCCCCCCGCTTAACCACTGTGTTGTCTGGACTCTGCTGTCGTTGCAGATGTGTTGTGGTATTTTAAATTTATTAATTATTTAAGTTTACCCCAGATTCTGTTATGACATAATAGTTGCTAGGTTATCGATGCTTCAAAATTAAGATACCTCTTAATTTTATTTAATTTTTTTTTATTATAATTATTTCCATATAAAAGTTGAGGCAACAAAAATAGTTCATAGAATTTTAAATCAATTGGAATATACTAATATTTATAGAGTAATATTTATTTTAGAATTAGACTGCACTTTAGGGACATTTTGGACTATATTAGAAATTTTCAATTATCAGTCTTTTAAAATTCATAAAAAATCTCCGCAGCATATTTATATATGTTATAGGTCAATGAAAATTCTTTTCTACAAAATATTAAAAATATTAATTTTTTCTTTTATATTTAAACTTTTTTTAGTTTCTATTTTTTTATTGATATATAGCCAATATATATTATAAATAGCCAATGAATATTAATACTTTTTTATATTTATATAAAGCTGTTTTTTTTCTTTTGTATTAATAAAAAAGCAATATTTATCTAACTTTTCTTTTATTTTTAATATTAATTTATTTTTAGCTGTAACAAAAACTAAATATTAACTTATCATACTTTTTTTTCATCAAAAACTAAATATAAAACAAAAATTTACAAAAAAATAGTATTTCAACTTTTATTTAAGTTAATTTTATATATCAAAACATTTTTGCTATATTTCACATTAAGCAATTTTATTAAAGCAATTGCCGTACGGTATTTAGACTTTATTCTGTACCTAATTCCACCAGTTTAATACCACTAATTTGCAAAAAAAAAAAAAAAAAGATACATAGATACAAAAAAAAAACCCATAGAAAAAACTTTCGTGCTGTATGTGTCGAAATGCTCATTAAAAATGCTTAGCTTGATTAAAAAATCGATACAAATTAGCGAAACGAACGGCCGACTATGAAATTCGAGCTGCAAAAGCACGAAATAGGCAAAATACTAGACACCATTTCATTTAGCATATTAATTAGATTTTTAATTGACTTTCCAATCATTTCGTTGTGAGAAATTTTTAACAAGCGCTTGCCAAGCACCTTTTACGAACAATAGTTTTTTTTTTTTCAATTTAAATTTTCTTTCGATGCTTTTTCCATTAATTTGATTAAAAATGAAAATTTGATTACGAACATGTTTTGGCTTTTAGTTAACATTTTATTCGGCATGACTAACAATACACATTCAATGTTACCTTGTTTTTTGTACACACACACACACACACGCACACTTACACTAAGTAAAAACATCTATACATATATATAAAGATAACATCGTTAACATTAAGTGAGCATAAAGCCCGAAAAAAAAAGAAACAGTATTATATATATACATATAAAGATAAGCTTTATTCATGCATAGAACTGAAACAATCTGCCATTTCAATTAAAAATCAATTAAATATGTAAATCATTTTGTGTTTAACCGAAAAATTCATTGAAATTTGCATACCAAAAACCATCGCGACCCAAATAACAAACAAATTCCATGCACAGTACGATGAGGAAACTGGCACACCCGACTCCACCAAGGATAGCTCGGAAATGCTGCGAGGTGTTACATATCGTCCGCCGACAGCGGGTAGCGGTGGTAGTGGTGGTGGTGGTGGTGGTGCAGGTGGTGGTGGTGGTGGTGGCCGGCAGCGCCAGAAGTCGGTCAATTGCCTGGGCGGCTGTTCGGAGCGTAAAGGATCATCCGTAAGTAAACTCATTTCAAAAGTCAAAAAGAAAGCACACACACACACACACAGGTATCACAGGTATGTGGGCGTGGCGAGAGGTAGGTGCGATTTAGTTTTTGTTTGTAACTTGGTTCTTGAACGCTTTGACGCATGCTGTTGGTGATGGATGCCAGAAAACTGAGTATATATCTAAGATAACAATATCATTGCACACTCACACACAAAAACAAACACAAACACATACACACACACACACTCACATACATATACATCAATGTGTAACTAATTGAGACAAAAGTTTCTTTGACTTTCATTTATTTTTAATGATTTGCTGTACCAACATCTCTTGCAGTATTCCATCAATTTGGCAGATGAAGCACGCGATAATCACGCCCAACAAATCGAGCGAGCTGAAATCGCTAATTTGGTGCGCAGTCGCATGGAATCGCTCAATTTGCCAACCATCGACTACGACGATGTCAGCGAGAAGCGCAATCATTTGTCCTATGTGATAATCAATCCAAGCTGTGATCTTAAGCTGGAGGAGGGCGATCTAATGTGAGTAGGATTCGAGAGAGTTGAGTTTACTTATGAAGAGATATATTTATCTATAAGAGAGAAATAATAGATAGAAAGGTAAATAGATAGAAAGACAGATAGATAGAATATGCGAATAAGTTGACTTTTATTCACATACTCTACAACTCGTGCTTAATCTGAATCATCTTGATGGAGTCAAAAGCTTAAGTTCCTTATGTTGAGAAGTTTTTTTTTTTTGCAGACTGGAGCAAGAGTATTTTTAACGCTAAACGAAAGATAAGAACTCAGAAAAGTTTCAAAATATGTGCTTATTTTTATATTTTATTAATTATTAAAAATTATGTAAAAATTTAATTATTGCATTAGTTTATGTAGACAAACCTAAAGACTTATATCTACATAAACTAATTCA
The DNA here is from genome assembly GCA_035045345.1 of Drosophila hamatofila. Lineage (NCBI taxonomy): Eukaryota > Metazoa > Arthropoda > Insecta > Diptera > Drosophilidae > Drosophila > Drosophila hamatofila. Next base: position 21,241,213 of record JAWNPA010000012.1, on the reverse strand, counting down.
ATAATCAAACAAAAAAATATCTAAAAAATTTTATAAAATTTAAAAAAGACTAAATTTTAAAATTCAACTATACAAAAAAATAAATAAATAAATAAATAAAAATAAAAATTATTATAATAATAATAAAAATTTTTATTAAATTATTTTCTAATTAAATCTTAGAATCAAGTTGACTGCTCAATAAGAACCCCGCAAAGTATTATTAGTTTAGCAAACTAACGACTAAGACATCTATAAAAAGGAAGAAATTATAATAATTAATATATTAAATCTATTCTTTTATACAATACAAATTTTTAATATATTAAAATATATTAAATCAATAATTTTCTTTTTTCAATTTATAATTATATTTAAATATATTAAATATATTTTAATTTACACTAACTAAATTTTGTTCGCATTAATTTCTTTATTTTTAATTCACAGCTATTTGGTGCGGCCTTCACCGTTCTCGGCCCAAAAGACCTTCGAGCGTCACAACTCGCGCCGCAAGTCGAACATTTCGTTCTGTTCGAACATCAATTTGGGCGCCACCTGTGGGCCACAAATGCAAAATATGAGCAACACCGCCGTCGGAGCTGGTTCGCGACGCGGCTCCGGCATCGCCGGTTTGAACCCCATGCAAATGCAGAGCGTTCAGACATTGGCCGGGTATGGATCATCGCAGCGCTGTACGCCCCCGATGCAGCAAATTAAATCGAATTCTCTTTCTCTACCCGACAGTCCGACGGTGGTTGGCTCGCAGCGCGGCAGGAGTAACTCATTGCGGGTTGGCTATTATTCTCTCTATCCACAACCCCCCACCTCTCTCTGTTTTACTTTCTTTCTCTGTAACTGTCTCACTCACCCACGTACTCACTGTCTCTCTATCTAAGACTCCACCTTCCTGTTTTTACGTTCACGTTTTATCGACACTCCAAGAAATATACCCCACTCCATCTATGTTCACAACTTTAACTAGATAACTGTTTATTTATCAATTGACAGAGTTGCCTTATATATGGCTTAAATTCATAAATTCGATCAGTGCAACGCTGTCATTGCATAAATATACATATTTATCTGCTACATACTACATATTTATAATTTAAATACCTTTGCAGCAACATTTTGAACATTTGGTAAACAGAATTTAAAAGCGAGACAGTTTTTGCAATTTAAAATTTTTAGCTGGAAAATCTTTGGAAATTGTTTAAGACATAAATATCAAAAACATCAATATCAAGCTGAGTGCATAATTAGTTTCACAGAAACAATTAGTTCATTTGCCTTAAACTCACAGTTTTTCATAGGAATTATTAATTTAAAAAAGCTTTTCCTAAAATTTGACGGCGTTTTCTTTAAGTTTAATCAGTATATTCATAGAAGGTTTTTCTTAGAAAATTCAAATTGTGTGTTATTTCTTGGCGTAAATTAAAATGAAAATTAATTAATTAAAAAATTTAAAATATTAGTATTACATAAACTTTACTTTTTTTATTACAACAAAAAATTGTGTGTTTTTTTTTTTAAATTTAAATAGGAATATTTCCAAGCTATTTTAATTATTTTTTTTTACTAATCTTTGGTTTATATTTCAAGTGATTTTATAGGAATTTTATTAAATATTTGTAAAGGAATTTTTATAGGATTTTCTAAAGAATACTTTTTTAGTTTCATTATATTTAAATTAATTTTTAAAAAGAATAAATATTTTTTTACCAAAATTTATATGTAAATATATAAAAAAAAATTAATTTTTTAGTATTTTTATATATATATTTTTAGTAAATATATATATATATATATATATATATATATATATATATATATATATATATATATATATATATACCATATATATATTTATACTAGCTATATACCAATATTTTGCATTTTCAAAAAATAGACCAGCTCATATTACCAAGAGTTCTGCAAATGTATTGCATGCTTCGGTTTGCCGAAGTCAGATTTTACTTTACCTAATTGGCTAACATGACACCTAGACTTGATCAGACATACACACAGTTGTATGAAGAAGCACAATGTATAAAATGCAACAATGTTCACGCACATACAGATGCACCCACACACACATACTCCCACACACACACACATATATAGAGCATCAAAATTTGGTTGCATTTCATTTTCGAAAGACTCGCAAAATCCATTTCACAAAACTGAAGCGTTTCAAAAAGCCGCAGCACTCGACAGCCGCAACAGCCAGACCAACATCAACAACAACAACAACAACAACTACTACAACAACAACAACAACTATGTTATCAACAACAACAACAACAACTATCAGCAACAACAACAACCAAGCAGCAACCATTCATAACCATAAAGCACGCACGCAACGGATATGTCCACATCACGTTTCCGTTTCCGTTAACTCGAGTTGGTTTTGCACCCGCAAGAAAGCAAAAATTAAATCAAATATATAAATAGCGTAACAAAATAATAACATAATATTAATAATAATAATCATCACGATAATAATAATATAATAATGTAATGCAAACAATTTAATCAGCAAGCGTGCGGCACGGATTTCACTTCAATGTGTGTTTAGGCCAACAAAAAAGAAAACAAAAAAAAAGAAAGAGAAATTCTTGTAGCCAATTTGTATTGTGTAATTCATGTGTCTTTGTGTGTTTTTTGTATTTTGTTTTGGCCATTTGCTTGTTGCCTTTGATCTCTAATCTGGTCTCTGCCTTTTGGATATGTCCAATACTATTGTACTTACAGATCGATAATGATATTCTCTTGCGTCGCTCGTCGTCGCTGCGACAGGGCTTGCCCAGCGTTGGCGTCAGCCATGGTCGCCGCAAGTCCTCGCTGGAGGAGATCGGCATCAGTCACTTTACCACGCTGATGCAGGCCACCAATCACAGCAATCCCATTAAGATATCACTCAATGGCAGCATTGGCATGGAGGTAATTCTCACTCTCTCACACTCTGATTAAAGATTTGCTTACAACTTTCTCTCTCTCTCCCTCTCTAGAACCAAATCTCATTGCAAGTGACGCCGCCTGAGGAGCCAACGCCCATGTTGGGTGTGCCGTGTGTGCTGGGCGGCGGCGGTGTGGGCGGCATTAATCCCTCGGCACTTGGTGGCAGCTCTGGCGGCGGCGGCGGCAGCGGAGGTGGCGGCGGTGGTGGCGGTGGTGGCGGCGGTGGTGGCGGCGGTGGTGGCGGTGGCGGTAGTAGCGGCATGCTGGGCGCCGGCTCCTCGCTGGCCATAAATACCGCAGATCTGGGTCCCGGACCGAGCACCTCGTCGGGCGCCTCGCTGCAGGCGCAGGACTCGCTGCCGCAGTCGTCGCAGGCTCCGTCGCCGCAGCACTTGCAGGGCACGATTGTATGATACAACCTGATGTGGGGTCGCCGACTCCGCTCGTCCATGTCCAAAAACAAATGGATATAGAATTCGGCCAGCACACACAGACGTCGAGACAAGTTCTGAAGAGGCAACAATTGCCTCTGCTTACTATAAGGTCAAGCTGCTTAACCCCAAACAAAAAACGAGTATAAAAACCAAAAACCGAATCCAAAACTATTTGAATAAACAAATGGTATAGAGATGAGCACGTGTCAATATATCGTGACAGGCATAATTTAAATTGAGAAAAGTGTTTCATACACAATACAAACTCAATGTAAATTTTTGCTATAATTATTATTTTGTTATTGCTATGCAAATTATTTTTGTAATATTCTTTGTTTGTCATTAAAACTAATAAATATATTTTGTAAAATATTTTTTAATGATTGATATTATGAATTAAAAATATGTGTTTATGGGTATTTATATATTTATTATTATTATTGATAAAAAAAATATATTAATATAATTTATTTGTATATTTATTTTTTATTCATTTCTATTTATTTTATTTATAAAGTATTTTTTATATCATAAAATTTTATTGTTACTATTTTTGGTATTTTTAGTGCAAACAATTTTATTTCCATTGCATATTATTATTATTGTTATTATTCCATATTATTGTTATTAAAATTATTATTACTATCCTCAATATTTTTATTATAGCCCAAACCCCATGTATGTATATGATATCATTACTACTATTTTTATTATGATAAATGTTATTATTTGCATTACCAATATATAATAATATATAATTATTTTTATTATTTTTATAGTATTTAAAATATTTTATATTTTCGTTCAGTTTAATATATATAATAATAATATATAATAATTTATATTAATTTTAAAGTATTTAAAATATTTTCTATTTTCCTTTAGTGCCACAGCTCGTATCACGAATATATCTTTAACTCTCTATTGCTCATCTCTAAGTATTATGTGTTAAGAACCCAACCCACCCAAAAGCAGCCTGTCCCGTGTCTGTGTTGTGTGTGTGTCGCAGCTAACGAAAACTTACTCTAGTATTGCCCCCTAGATGGGGAGTTCCCCTCCTTCAATTTGTCCCCCCTCACTCTCTCTCTGAGTTGGCTTAGTTAAGTGTGCAAAAAACAAAAAACAAATTAATGATATGCAGATGTGGATGTGTTTTATCATTTGGCTTATAGGCAAACTACACATAAGTATTTGAGTAGCAATAAATTAGATTCGAAATTCAGTATGCTTTATTCAAAAAGTGTGCAACAAAAGTGTGTTTTGGGAACAACAAAGTAGTTAAACTATTGGCATGAATGGAATGGTATATACCACTTTAGCTAGCTGTAAATAGTATCGTGCATAAAGATGTGTTAGCTGCTAATGCATTCTATATTAGATCTAAGTAAATTCGATTCATTTCTAGCATATCTTGCTCTAATGCAAATTAGCTGCCCCAAAACAAGAGGCTCAAAACCAAAAATAATTACAACAAAATTGAAACTAATTTAAACAGCTTTTTAGTAGCAATAGTAATTATGTATATACGATAGTTGTAAGCGATAGTTGTAATTGAAATTTGTTCATGATTTGATTCTCTATAAATTTGAAGATTTCGCAAATTGCGCACAGCTACTTCCTTAGGTTTCATATGTTGCACAGAATTTTGAATTGAATTCGTTTTTTCGCTAACGTAATTAAACAATATTTTACTATAAGAAAGGTGCTATCGATGTTTTGTACCGCAGTTTTCTTTCAATTCAGAAACAAAAATATAAATAAACTTTTTAATAATGGTTTTCAGAACATAAAACATTCAAAAGAAACAGGCTTTGGTATACTCTAATGCTTTACAAAGAATAACAAACATAAAAATATGAAAAGTAATAAAAAAAAATGCTATGTAGTTGCTGTAAATAATAGTTCTTAAGATGGTAGCATTCAAGGAACTGCATATTAACTATTAGAACTACAACGCAAAACAACAGAAATTAGTTAATAAAGTTTATGAATATATATAGTCGATAGTTGATAGTCGATAGTCGATAGCTGATAGTCCTTAAGCACTTAGTTCGGTTTTGAGGGCCGTGCTCAAAGCCTAACCCTATAGCTTATAAACGAAACTGTACCAAATTCAATGAGCTATACACATATTCCAAGCATCAACCACATATATATTATATATATCCTAACTGTCGATTGGCACCTCTAAAAAAGAAAAGATAAGAAACCCAAACACGTCCCCAACAACAGGGAAAATTTATTAATGATTAGCCTTTAGCTAAAGCATACAAATGTACCTACACTCCACACACACACATACATATACATATACATATATATATATATATATATATATATATATATATATATATATATATATATACACTCCTATATATATATTCATGAACCTTAAGATATATATATATAGAGCACAAAACAATTTTATACTAAGTGAATTTTACTCGGTTCCAGTTTGAAATGATGCTGAACCATGCATTCCAGTGTCTCAAGAACCTACGCGACCTATGCGCGCTTAGATAAGCCTAGCACATCCAATAATAAAAAATAAAAAAACGAAAAAGAAAATACAAAAAAAAAAAAAAAAAAAAACATTTAGCATCTATATATAAATTAAAAGTATATATTTAGTACTAGGTATTCTATTAGCAGTCACTAAATTAGCAATTAGTAAATGTCTCAATGTACAAAAAGCAAAAAGATGGCAATGCCTACAATTAGTTATCAAAGAACCACAAACAACAACAACAAACAACTAAACAAAAACCAAATGTACTTACTATATTTAATTGATAATTGAATGCTCTTCGCAGCATATTACAAGTTTAGATCATACAACTTTGCTGTAATATTTAACTGTGCTCTTTAAGGCACTCGAACAACAACAACAAAAACCATGACAAGAAAAACTCACAATAAATTCAAAATATATAGTTGATGAAAAGTGATTTGAGTTGTTAATGGTTAAGGGTTGGGCGGGACTTTGAATGTGGAAAAAAGGTTTGTTATTGAAAAAAAATTGTATAATTATAAATTAATTTTAAACAAATATAAAAAATACATTTTTTAACTATAATATTTAAATATAAAAATTAGATTCTTGACGCAATTAAATTTAGTCTAATTTTTGTAATTATTATTTTTCAGTTTTACTATTTCAGTTAATATAATTTTTGATAATAATTTAAATTAACAGATTAAATTCAAAATTAAATTGGATGCAGTTTAATTTTTTCCACATTTATAAACAATTTTTTTAATTTTTATATTTCAGTTTATAAATTATTTATTTTATATTATTATTATTATTATTATTTATTTATTTATTTATTTTTTTTTTTTTTTTTTGTGATATAAAATTAAGTTCTATGGTGCATGGGTATTGTTAGTTTCAATTTTTTTAATTCATTATTTGTATTACAAAACATAATTATGTGTTATATATTATAGCAATTTTCACTTCAAATTTCAATTTATAATATATGTATAATTTATTTGTTATGTTATTTTTCAATTATAATAAAAAATTAATTTAATATTTAATATTTACTTATTCATTTTTTATTTATATTTATTTCAAAAATTATATAAATATAAATGTTATCTATTATTTATCTTGAATTTTGTTTTCTAATTTTTAAACTCATCAAGAGTTAAAATATATATTCGTTATATTATGTACTTCAGAGACTAATAAATATTTAACCCCTGCCCACTCAAATAATTCAACGTAAATATGTATATGTATTTATATATTATTTATTAGATTGAGTAGCTTTACAAAAGATGGCACACACATTAGTTTGATTTGTATTATGAATTAATTGTTTGTTTGGTTTGCTTTGGTACGTGATCTTCAATTTTCTTAGTTTATAGATTTCATTGTTATGCGTATACAAAAATAATTTTCCTTTTCATTTTATAAGTTATTTCTTTTCTTCTTCTCTTTTTTTTGTTTTTTAACTAATTTAATTGTAGACCCTCCTCCATCTTCTTCAGTTACGTGGCACTACATAGTCGTAGGGCGAGGGCACGGTGCAGCCGGTAGAGGCGCTGGTGCACTTGCAGCTCTTGCCGGAGGGCGCCTTGCGGTTGACCAGACAGATCCGTGAATCGGTGCAGCCGCCATTGTTGATCTGGCACTGGCTGGAGTATTGCGGACAGTTCTGCTCCACGGCGGTCATGCCGTACAACTTGTGGCTGCCAAAGAAGGTTGTCTGTATGGGCTTCTGGCGCACGCCCGCGCTATCCACGCTCTCCAGCTTCTTGCTGTGTGAGAGAGAGAGAGAAAGAGAGAGAGAGAGAGAGAGAGAGATCAGAACTAAGAGAATTTCTAAATTATGCTTTCGACCACCTACGTTGTCCAGTCGGTCCAGTAGAATTGATCGTGCGTAAAGGTCAGGCCGAATGGATAGGACAACTCCTGGGATATGGTGCGCGTTTGACGGGTCTGTGCATTGATGCACTCCACCTTTCGGGTGCCCGCATCTGCATAGCACAACTCGCCGCTGTGCTCCACCACCACCAGCGAATTGGGCAGCTTGACATCGTTGGCGCCCAGCAGCAGCTCCCGGCCAGTGCCATCCAAATCAGAGTACTCTATCTTGGGGTTCGAGCGATCCCAGTCGGACCAGTAGAGTTTCCTGCCAAGCGAAATGCGAGATTTGAGAATATGGATCGTGGAGCATTTCTTAGTTCAACTCACTCTCTGTAGGGATCCACAGCAATGCCGCGTGGATTCACCAGATCCTTGTTGATGATGACAGCGCGCAGTGTGGGATCATCCAGGCTGGCCACCTCAATGGTGTCCTTCTCTGAGTCCGTCCAGTAAAGGCGACGCGAGATGACATCAATGGCAATGCCTTCCGGGGATTCAATGTCTGCAAAGGATACAGATCATAGACGATATGGCCTACAGACCCAAAGATTTCTTCCACTTACCTGTGCTGATGAAGACGCGCTCATCGGTGCCATCGTATTTGGAGCTGATGATCTTCCTGGCAGATATATCACCCCAATAGATACGTCCCTCCACACAGTCCTTGTCCAAGCCAATGGCCATCGAGGCCACCTTAATGGGCTGCACATTACGTCCATTCAGGGGCACACGCACCAGCACCACGCCCTGGCTGACAATCAGGAAGTTGGAGTCATGCTGTTGGCGTTCCAAGCAAACAGAGCCATTGCCATAGAAACCTGTAAAAAAAAAATAATTATGATTAAATGGGTAATTTTGTTGTAAATAAAAGGATGAAGTCAACATGAGAAAACTATGCATAGCAATAAAATTCAAGTTAGGTATAAAAAAACTGTTGATCAGAATATGTAATACATATTTGAAATTTTAACATTTCATTAAGACAGACAAAAAAAATGGTTGATAATTTAATTAGACATATTATAAAACTCTTAATATTTTTTTTTTTTTTTTTTATAATGAGAAGTAATTAATCAGCAAAAACAAGTAATTTAATATTCTTTGAGTCGGCAAATAGTGTATACAGTATAAATAAAAGTTTGTACTATCAAAAAATTCGATTCATAATGCATTTTGTGTACATCTTCCATAAGTTAAAGTAATTAAAATTAATTAAATTAAGCAAAATGTAATTAAATGGAATTAGAAACTGAATATAGTTTAAACTATTCAAACTTAACTGTGGTTATATTTACTCGATTACTATAAGTTTTTTCGGTAAGTAATTAAGAGTAATTATTTAAGTACACCAACTAATTGAAAGCTGGAAATACTTATCATATTATTTGCACTATCTGCACACTATATTCTATACGCCTTCTAATATCCTAAGTAATTTAAACTAATTATCTAACGAAAATAAGTACTTTGACTAATTACAAAAAACATACTGCAAGGTACTAAAAATATATAAATATATGTAAAAGTAATTAATAAGAATTCCCTAAAAAAGTGAGTAATTTGAAGGTAATTACCTATTATAATATTTAAGGTATTATAATATATAATTATATAAAACAAAATCTTTCATAGCCTTAAGTAATTAAAAGTAATTGTTCTACAAAATCAAGTAAATGCCCATATTTACAGAATTTTCAAAATAATTTCATCAATATATTGAAGTAAATTTCCCTAGTTTTAAAGTTTCCTCTGCCTCATAATTCACTTGAATATAGTTGGCATTGATTTTGCATTTCGCATTCAATACAGCCCTCGACACATATCGCATCCGATTTCAATATCTAACTAAATTCCTAGTCGTACATATTTTTTTTGGTGAAAATATACACAATTACAAACGAGATGCGTCCCGTACAGAGTATGCTAGCGAAAGTGTCGCGCTTTGGAAATGTGACTGAGTTCGGCCAGCCGGCTGCCTCGCTGCTCAGGGGCAAGACAGCGCTGTGGTCGCTGCGTCAGCAGCAGCGCCGTCAATTGCAGAAGGTGGAGCAATATCGCCGGAAAACAACCACGTTGCAATCCATGCGGGAGTTCTTTATGCATCCCCTGACCTGGGATCGCAACAATGGCTATTTGAACGTGGTGCTGGCCCTGGCCATCTTCACCTTTGTGTTCATCAATTCGTGCACACCCTGCCCCGAGGATCGGGTGCCGCAGCGCAACAAGAAGACGGAGGAGTAGATGAGAGCTCACCTGGATTGCAAACACAGACCAGACCCGAGTTCGTCGAATGGCACTTGGCATTCATATCGCACATGGTGGGATTGCTGAGGCAGTTCTGCTCCTCGATGCAAACGTAGCCGTCGCCGCGATACCCTGCATTGCACTGGCACGTATAGTTGGCGGGATCCCTAGGCGAGAGGAGTGGAAACAATTTACAATCAAGCTGAGGGTTTTCCCTTCGACTCCGTCGGACTCACTCTGTGGGCTCGCAGGTGGCGTGAATGCCGCAATTGTTGCGCACATTACAGGGTATGGGTATGCTGAGACAGCCGGTCAATGCATCGCCCTGATAGCCATCGATGCAGTCGCAGAACTGAACACTCAGTGCCGTGTCCCACTTGCAAATGGCATTGGATCCACAATAGACCGAGCCACAGCGTCCTGTGGGCACACAACGATCGCTCACATCTCGCTCGTAGCCGGCATTGCACTGACAGACGCCGCCATCGCAGTAGGCGTTCTCGCCGCACTGCTCCGCCGCCTGGCATTCCGGAGCCAGCTGGCAATTGTGGCCATCGCCCTGATAGCCACGCTGGCAGACGCACTCCGACTTGCCCAGCTGATCGTTGTAGCCGCAGGTGGCATGGGCATCACAGATGTCCGGTCGCTGCAGGAATCGAAATGCATATAAATATATGCATATATATATATATATTACATATGTGGAAGATGTTCACTTACAATCGCACAGGAGTCCTCGATGGGATCGCAGTTGTAGCCATCGCCGCTGTAGCCGGCATTGCAGGTGCAGATGTGACGCAGCTGATTCTCCCACCAGGCACAGCGGGCATTGACATGACAATTGGAGTCCACGTCGCAGGGCAGCAGATCCTCGCTATTGTCCACCTCATAGCCGCCGGCAAAGCGGCAAGTGCGACTCTCCTCGCTCAGCTCGTAGCCCTCGGGGCAGGTGCAGTCACCCAGAATGTTGCACCTCGGCTCCACCTCATGATCATCCAGCAAAATGGGCACACAGCGTCCATGCTCAAACACCTCATCATGGCCGCAAATGTTCACGCAACTATAGCCATCGCCCGTGAAGCCTTCACGGCAGCCGCAACGTCCCTCGTAGCAGTCCGCATCCGGCGAGCAACTCTGCAAGTAAAAAATCAACAACAATCATACAATATCATTTCCCATTTGAATATTGTGAACCGAACTCGAACGAAAAAAAGAACGATTTTAGTTATTCCTATAAAACTTGTTGCCCCTCCCTAGTTGGGCTTCTGTTAGAGATAAACGAATTTGATGCTTTGTGAATTACACGGCAGGAAAATTGGATGCATCAAAAACTAACTAAAACTAAATCAATTTGTAAAAACACAATATTAAGGCATACTTAACATTATTTTTAAGAATTTTCCAAAAGAATTTAAGAATTTAAAAAACAAATTTTAAGAAATTTGATCTTTAAGTGTTTAGTCGAAACAATAGTTGAGATCATTTTCTTTTTAAATAATTTTCTTAAGAGATATTTTTCTTTTATGTATACTTGTCATTCGAGATACTTTTCTTTTCAGCTGCTTTTCTTTTCAGATACTTTTTTTAGATACATTTTTTTTAAAATACTTTTTAAAAACTTTTCTTTTGAGAAGCAGTTTTTTTAGGTATTGTTTTTTAAAAATTTAAAAATTTTTCTTTCAAATACTTTTGCAGATACTTATCTTTTGAGATACTTTTCTTTTAAGATATATATATATATATATTTTTTTTTTTTTTAAATACGTTTCTATTGGGATACTTTTCTTTTAAGAAAATTTTTCTTTTGACAAGTTTTTTTTGTTGAGATATTTTTGTTTTTAGTTAGTTTTTTATGTACCTGTGTTTTGAAACAATTTTGTTTCAAATAATTTTCTTTTTAGATAATTTATTTTTTTAAGGAAATTTTCTCTTTATTTTGATTTGTTTTTTTTTTTTTTAATATTTTTTTTTTTAGAAACCTATTGTTCAGATATTTTTGTTATCAGATTGTTTTCATTTGAGAAACTTCTTTTAAAAAACTTTTCTTTTAAGTAATTTTTCGCAGATACTTTTGTATTTTTATCCTTTTTTTATCCTTTCTTTTCAGATGCTTTTCTTTTGAAAGACTTTTCTCTGGAAAAATACATCTCTTTTCAGATATTTTTCTTTAGGTAATTTTCTTTTCAGATATTTTTCTTTAGGTAATTTACTTTTCAGATATTTTACTTTTTAAATACATTAACTTGGAGTACATTTTTTATTTTTTTTTTTATTTTTTTTAGATCTATTTATTTTTAGAGTATTTTCTAATGAAAGAATTTAAAAAAAAATTAAATTTGTCTAGAAGAACTAAATGTCTGGAAATACCATAACTCTACAAAGGAATTATGTATGCCATGAAAAAATCTCTCCTTGGGAGATACCGGACTTACTATTCCTATCACTAAATTTCATTCAATTTATTTTCCTTTAATACATACATACTTAGCGAACAAATACCTAAATCTGATCTACATTAAAATATGTCAATTGAATTGTTCCCACTTACATAGCACTCATCCAAATGCTGTCCATTGTTCTGATTGGGTTGATAGTCGACATTCTCGTCCGGCTGCTCTGGGTTGGGCTGCTGTGGTCGTGGCTGCTGCTGCTGCTGCTGATCCTGCTCTGTGGGATAGCCCTGCTGGCCATCGACTGGCGGCTCGGATGGCGTTGGGTATTCAATGTTATCCGCCGTATTATTGCGCAGACAGCGATAGCCGTTGCCCTCAAAGCCAGCGAAGCAGACGCAGCTGAAGCCGCCTTCATTGTTGGAGCACAAGGCATTCTCATCGCAGACATGGGTGCCCAGCACACACTCATCCACATCGATGCAGATCTCGGCGCCACGCTCGTCCACCTGGGCGGAGTAGCCGTGATGGCAGTCGCAGCGATAGGTGTCCTCGTAGGGCACACAGATGGCATTCTCTCCACACTGGACGCTGCCATCGGTGCAGGCATTCGACTCGGCATCGACGCCAATCTTGCTCAGCTCGCTGGTGCGCAGCGCCTGATCCCGCTCGAAGTAGTCCAGTGTGATCTTCGATACCTTCTGCAGCACGCTGCGATCCGTGGGATCGGCATCGTCGTCGCGCAGGCAGCTCTGGTAGAGTATGCGCTGATCCACCTGGAAGCCAATCACACGCTTCTCCTCGCCCAGCTCCAGTTGATGCGACTGCAGCGAGTGCAGCTCGCCGGGACGCACAAACCTGAACTCATCTGTGTAGTCGGGCAGATGCAGTGCAGCCTCGGCTGCCACACGGGGCACGGAGCCCGTCAGCTCAATCTTCACCGTCAGCTGATCCCAGTAGTTCAGGCCCTCGAATGTCTGATTCACCAACAGCATCTCGCCCGTCTCGAACTGAATGCGTGAGATGTGCTGATAGTTGCCTCCGGTCAGCTGATAGCCATTCGCTGCCCCATTGATGGACTTGGCGAACAGCCAGCCCACGGTGGTCAGCAGTGGGAGCACCAGACGCAGCTGCGCCGCCTGCTCCCCACTCACGGGATTGATGGTCGTGTAGATGCGGGCATCTGTGGTCACCACATACGACTGCAGCTTGGCATCTTCACTGACGGCCTGGCCATTCAGCTGGCCGGAGAGCGAGCCTGTCACACGCATGGGCAGATCGTTGGCCAGGCAGGAGCGTCCGTTGCCATAGTAGCCCGGCTCACACACACAGCAATAGCCCTCGGACTTATCGTAGCACTGGGCATGGCTGTCGCACTGATGTCCATTGCCACTGCAGCTCTGAGCGAGGGCTGGAGACTCGGTGCGCGTCTCCACGTTGTTGGGCGCCAAGACATTCTCATTGGCAGTCAAGGGCGCCACCTGGTAAAGCCAGACGCCAGCCACGCCCAAGTTGGTGCTGTCGCTGAGGAAACGTGCCTGTGGAATGGAAGAGCGTGAATTAGTTTTCTCTCTTAATTAGTGGGAAATCAGGGTGTAATGGTTTTACTGAAATGTGTGTAACAGGCAGAAAAAGGCGTGGCAGAGCCCTTATATATTATTATTATATTATATTTCTATTATTATTATATATTACTGAACAGAACGATGAGCTGAATCGGTAGTCCGTCTGTCTGTTTATCCGTCCTCCTGTTTATGCGTCCTCCTGTCCGTCTGTCCGTACGTTTATCCCTCTGTCTGTCCGTATGTATGAACGCGTTGATCTCAGAGCCTATAAGAGCTACATATTTCGATCGAGTTTGTTTCTAAATCGATAACTTGCGTTTTAATGTTATCGATTTAAAACCTTATCAAAATTTAGTTATAAAATTTTGTCTCGTATATTTTTTGAGCTAGAGTCTCCAAATTTTGTATGAAACTTCCTGCATACTTTAGATATTTTGCATTTTTATTATATTTTGGGTACCGGCTTCAAATTTGATAAAATTCTTTAAATTGGTGGTCAGTTATTAATTTAGCCCATATATGAATTAGTTTGGATTTTTTAAAAATTGTTAAACATTCAATAGAATATGTTAATTATTTGCTGAAAGTTTCATTTAAATCTATTTAGAAACACAGAAGTTACTAAACAAAATCTGTGGCTAATTAACAAAAGAACGCGGCAGCAGCGATCCGTGGTATCGGCATCGACAGCTATAAAATTCTATCTCATACGTTTTTCGAGATAGAGTCTCCAAATTTCGCATATAGACTCATGTATATATTCTCTAATTTTGAATTATGTTATATTATGGATACCAGATCCAAATTTGATCGAAATTCTTTAAATTAAAGGTCAGTTGCAAATATGCCAAAATGTGAATGAGTTTGGATTTTTTTTGTAATTGCCACGCATTTTTCGTAAAAATATGCCCTGCTAGCGTATTCTTACTTATTCTTTTTTTTACTTACATTCTCCGATCCGGAGCCATTCAGATTGTAGTAGCGACCATCCTCGGCGACAAAGCCCGCCTGGGCGCGTACGTCGGGCAAGCCGTACTCTCCGGCCTCGCCCTGCAGCCAGTTGAGTCCGCCCTGGGGGTAGATGAACTGCACGAAAGTCTGCGACTCGCCGACAATCAAGGCCACCTGAAAGGTGTTCAGTCTGTCCGTCTTCGAGTTGAAGTAGCCCACATTGCGCCACGTGGCGACAATCAGCTGCCGTGCCTCGAACTCCGTCCAATCGCTGTAGGCATAGCGCACCAGCAGCTGGGCACGATTCAACAGCTGAGGATCCTTGGACTCGAAGAGCGAAATGGAGCTGTCGTCGTTGCTGTTGCTCGTATCGACGTTCGAGTAGAAGGCCGCTATGGAGGGATACTCGAGGGGAAAGGGCTGATTCAAGTACTCCGTAAACTCCACGTTAAATGTCAAAATGCCATTCGTGTTGATCTGCAATGGAGATGTGAATGGGATGCGCTTAGTTGAAGTGTGTTTTAGGTGTGGGTGAGGGTAGGGGTAGGGGGTAGGGGTAGGGGTAGGGGTAAGGGATAGTGCATAAGTGCATATGGTCTATCAATTAGCTGCTTTGTGAAGTGCCAACAGGGCACTTAAGATTTAACGGCCACTGCGCCTGCCGGAAACTAAACAAAAACAAACCATTAATGATCATTAGAGAGTGAGCGAAACACTACCTCTTTCTCTGTCCCACCCTCGTTCACTTTCTCTAATGACTTTTCTAAATTAGTGCTGGATAAATAGACATCGTCGAGCCAACATTATCCAGCTGCGTGACCTGCTCCTGTTTACACAGCGCCAGGCACTCCAATTAGAATTGGAATGCCAAATTCAATTGCCTCACAATTTTTACACTTTTCAACTTCAATTGCACAACTTTGCGCATTTTTCTTGCATTCATTTTGCCTAAATAAACAAATATATATATGTATATATATCTATATATTTTTCTTTTCTTTTCTATCTTTTCTTTTTTGTTGTTGTTATTTTCGGAACTGGAGCACATGTGTGTGCCCAAAACTGATTGTGTTTTGTGGCATTAAACAGTTTTCTAACAAATTAGCACCAAGACTTGCCGCACTTCATCTTCTCAAACTCAGCGGGCTACAAAAATGTGTGTGGAAATATTTGCCAAAGCCACTTGAAATATCTTTGAGACTCAAGAGACTGCATTAGCATTTTCAAATGTTTTTCTTAACAGCTAATTTAACTTGATTTATTGGCTAATGATTTATTGTATTTACTTGAAGACATTTGTGTTTTTGCTCTGAATAAAATTTTAAAAATTTTGTTTATAGCATAAAAAATATTTTGAAAATTTATTACCAATTTTTCATTTTGTCTTAAGGTTAATCTATTTTGCAGGCAGCCTTGCGGTACTTAAATATTATCTTTTTTGTCTTGTTTCAATTTTATGTGAATATAAAAAAGACGTTTTTGAATATTGCTCTACATTTTTAACTAATTTTTCTCTCATACCTAATATTTTACAGATATTATTCCTTTAATAAGAAAATCGATCATTTTTATATAGTCAGTAAAAGTAAAATATAATTCATTATTTAATTTATTTAAAAAAATTAATTTTGTCATCTTTTTATATATTTTGTCATTATGTACAGAATTGTATATCATTTTCTAGTTTTTACTATTCTTTAATATTCAAAAACATTACAAATTTTATTAAATTAAAAACATTAATTATATTAGTTGAAAACAAATATATAATTCTATATATTTGTTGTGTTGTAAATTTCATTTAAAAAAAATATTCATTTTATTATTTATTTATTTATTTTTTCATTACTTTAAATTAAAACAAAAATTAATTCAAATAAATTTAAATTCAATTTTTGTCTATTCTACAAATGTTGATAAATCTGTTTATGTCTCAAATGTCTGTAAAAAATATTTTCTATTTTATCATGTCGAAAAAAATAATCAAAATTAGCAAAAAGTTAATTCATATTTGTTCTTGCATATTTAAAATTTTATTAAAATCATTTTCTATATTTTCTATAAAAATTTATAAAAATCCATATTCTTTAGTATTCGACTTCTTTTCTTTCTTGGATTCTAAAATATATCCAACCTCAATTTTCCCGATTTGATTTCACTTTTACTCGGGTTTCTAATGCGTTTGATCTTCTATTTTTGGCTGCGCCAAAGGGGTTTAATAATAATTAAATTGAATAATGTGATTTGGCTGGAAGAAAGGAGGCTTTTGGTTATTTCTGGTCAAAGGCATTCTCGATTATTTATGCATTTCTATGGCCATAATATTAATGCCACACACACACACAACACACACACAACACACAATTCTGTGCCGCGTGCTATTTTTCGACGTCAGACACATAAATTCAGTTAATTAACTAACAAAAAACAAAAATAGGCGACACTTTCGCCTCGACGCGCCGCTAAGAGCTCATCATAATTTTTAGACATTCAACAAGAGAAAATCATTAAGAACAAAAAATTTCAAGTCGACTAAGCGAGCCAGAGGTAATGAAAATTTTAATGCTCTTACATAGTTAATATATATATTTTTAAATATTATTTAATTGTAGCTCAGTTTCTAGCTGCTGATTATAAAAATGATTGATTTGAAACTGATTATTTTTAAATATTAAGGGAAAGTACAGCGAAATGAAATGAAATGAATGAATACTATCAAGGTTTGTAAATGAAAGAATTTTCATTGTAATCAATTGGGATTTTTGTTTAAATACTAAATAAATATATAATAAAGTGTAAATACATAATAGTCTAAAAAACTCAAGTATTGATTACTGAAAAGGAGTTAATAAAATAGAAAGAGTGAGAGAAATAGAGAGAAAGAGAGAGAAAGAGAGAGAAAGAGAGAGACAGAGAAAGAGCGAGGGAGTAAAACAGAGAGAGATAGACAGAGACAGAACGAGAACGAGCGCAAGAGAGAATGGAAGATAGTAAAAAATTGAAAGTAAATTTTACACACAATATTTGGGCGGCAGAAACATATTTTATAAACTAAACTTACTTATAATCATATATACAAAAAAAAGAACAAGATAAAAATTACGAAATAAATTTGCAAACTGCGTGAACGATTATAAAATGTTATCTTCATGTAATAAATAAATAAAGAAGTCCTCAAACATATTTTTAGTTTTGATCGCAAGTTTGTAGAGCTTGTTAGAATAATCTTTTATGCTTCAAGATCTTAGCATCTTCATTACTGAATATTTTTAAGGATAACAAATTTAGAGAATTCAAAATAAGCTATAAACTATATATGAGCAAAATCAAAAAGTATTTGGAATCATTTAAATATGTGTTGAATGACTTCAACCGCTTTTCAAATCGAAATTTAGCTAAACATATATTTGAATGAGAATGCTGGTTAACTTCTAGCTAACAATATATACATACATATAATACTGAATATGAAAGCTTTTATTATCAAAAATTATAAAACAGATTCTCTTTTCATATTGATTTCCAATGTTGCACATTTTACAACAATTTCCATCTACCCGCCATACAGAGTATTTCATAAAAAAAAGGCGGCTAAAAGTTTGGATGTGCGCCAAGGCGGGCTAAATGTGTGTTGTAGCTACAACGGGAACATCAATGGGTTGACTTGTTCGCTATTTATTGTAGCGTCTGTGACTAAAAAAAAAAAAAAAAAAAACAGAAGAAAAGACTGAAGAACAAGAGTTGCCATGGACCACCCTCAAGTGTTGTATTATTTCGTATTCGGGTTGAGTGCGTGCGAATTGCTGGCGCAGTAAAATTGTATCTATCAGATACAAATGTATCTTTGAGTTAGTTTTACACAGCTTCTGTGATGTTGAAATAAGGCAGAGCAGGCTGTCATATTTTGCCCAAAATGAATGTCGATTGGTGTTGTCTAGTTAGCTATAAATATGCATACAGAGAGTTCTTATTGAAGTAAGCAAACTATTTGCATAATGCCTATTGATAGACAATTGGCTGAAGCTTATCGCTGCGCTCTCTTATCAGCGCCCGTTGAATGCAACAAATATAAATTCATTCAGCACAATTTCTAGAGCTACTTTGTTAACAGATAATATATATACATATATATATTTATATATATATAGGTATACTTACTATATAGTCTCATTATACTCACATAGATCTGTTCATATTTCTCGCCATAGAAGCCAATGGGTTGCTCCAATTGGAGCAGCGCCTGTTCGCTGTTGCCCTTGGCCAAGTATTGTATGCTTCCACTGCCCTCGACGTATTCGTATAGCTCCTGGGGACGCAGACTATCCAGGTAATTCTCGAACTGACCTCTGACCTCCTGACTCAGGCCAAGCAGCAGCAGCGGCAGCAGCAGCCGCCACAATTTTTGATTAAAAGTTTTCATTGCAAAGTGGGAATTTGTTTTTTAATTTTGTATATTTTATGTATTGCTTAAGAAATTCTTAAATTAATATTTCTTGATCTGTGCGTGTTTCACAATTTTGCGATCAGCATTTTTACACACACAGGCACACACACACACTCGCACACACACGAAGACGCGCGCGTAGTGTTTGCTTCCAAAAATATCGAATTTAAAAATAACGAACCGGCAGACAACTGAGTGTCTATCGTCTATAGCAATACTATATATAATATATATATATATATATATACAAATTTATATATATATTTATATATATATATATATATAGGTATAGGTCTATGGAATTGTGTCTTGGAGTGCCTTGTCTCCTTTATAGCTTTCGATGCGACACGATTGTTTAGCGGACCAAAGTGAACCGCACGCGTTGAAAAGAAAATCTTAACTGAATCGCAGCTCCGCTCTGTGGAATGCTCTTTGCTTCGGTTCCATTGACCGTTAGCACTCGCTCTGTGTGTGGGTGTGTGCGTCTGGAGTCTTCATGCCTGCACACTTAACAGAGTCACAGATGTATGCGTCACACTTCACTCTTTCTAACAGCGCCTGGAGTCTTCGTCTTCGCTGCTAACATGCCATCCACACTCAAATGCATTTCGCTGTTAATTCAAATAGCATCCAAATGCATGCATTTAACAGCGAGCGAAAGTTAACAGAGCGTGCAGCGTGAGCAAAAAAGAGCGAAAAGAGCGCCAAAGAGCGGGCACTGATCCAAATAGATCTAGATTTTATATAGACGATTTTGCTTACTTATTTATGACATTTCGCTTTTGGCGTTGACATTTATGTTCCACACGCATTAAGATCGGACGTTTCTTGACTTTTTTGCAAATATTTTACAGCAGAAGAGTTGGGAAAATTAATAGGAAAAATTATAAATATAAACTAAGTGGAAAATTTTTACAAAAAGGATTTTTTTATAGAAATACAAAAAACTTTTTCGACATGTTTTGAATTTTACGAGTTTTTAGAATTGGGAAAAATAGCAATGTGAAATCAATTTTTTATAATTGTCAAATAATTTTATATGTATTTTTGGTAAATTTTTCTAAAACCTGAAAAATTATTAAAATTTATTTTTGGTTTATGAATATATAAATAAAATTTATTTTGTTAAATTTTTGTTGTTTTTTTTCTGATATTTTCTAATACCTGGAAAGTTGCTTACATTTGTTTGTTGTTTTATAAATATTTATAGAATATTATTTTAGTTATTGTGTGTATTTTTGTGATCTTTTTCAAATACCTATTTAATAATTATATAGATGTATATCTATTTTTTATAGAAAATTTATAAATTATTAATTATATTTTTATGTACATATATCTCAAATACATTTTTGGGATTTAAGCAATATTTTAAAATAATTAAAATATTATTATTAAATATTTCTAAAAAAAATTATTTATAAAATATTTTTCAATCAATGTTTTTCAACGTTTGTGTAGATTTATACATGTACATATATATAAAATATTATATTACCTATTAAAATAATTAAGTTTCTAATATTAAATTCAATACCCATTGATGATCTAATGCTAGCAGACCCAACCCATTTAATGGGCTTTATGGGAAATACACCCAGAACTAATATCATAAGAATCCCTACATATATATAGCGTAGAGAGCCCCTACTCTTCCCTAGCTTAGGATTGCTCAATCTGGTGGGTGTGTTTGGGTTGTTTGCCTGATAGCCACAAGGTGGGGCGTCTTTAGGGTGACCCCAAAAATTGAGATCAACATTTAGATGGGGCGAGGCACGCGTTCCAATTCCGCTGAACTGAACTTCAGGCGAGGGCGGGCACGTGCCGCTTGATTGGACTCTGAACTCTCTCTCTCTCTTTCTCTCTTCATGCCACCGTGAAGCGCCGCAAACGTAGTCCCTTTGCCACACACATACATATGCACACTCAGTGGCTCTGTAAAAATAAACAACTGTAAAGTTCTGAGGCAGAGCGACAGAGCGTCTGTGACTCTGGCCTCGTCTTTGGTTTTCGGTATTGTACGTAATGATCATCTACTTGGGCTATTTATGATGTATTTCTCGGTTAATTAGTTGCAGCTGGTTGCAAGAGGTAGGGGGCAGGGGCTGGAGGCAGGGGCATGGCAGTTGCTTCCGCATGCAGCCATCAGTCAGTCCATCATGTCGTCCAACATGGAATTCCAACTCGAAAGTGAATTTTCTTTGGCTTAACTATATTTGGCAGCAGGGCGCGTCTGTCATGGGAATACATATGTAAATATACATATATGTGTGGTAGGTGCCGCTTGATCGGTGATGGATGGCTGCCTACTCCCGAATTCATTTATCTTCAGGGAGTTGCAGCCGAATTCCAGGAATCAGAGCGAAACGTCGGCATAGATCCAACAATTAGTTTTGATATAGTCGTATGTGCATATAGCATTAGAGCAGGGAACTCTAAAGTACTTTAATGTATTTATTATTGGCATTTCAAATAAATTGCCTTATTGTTGACAATTCATAAGACTCTATGTGAAGGTTTGTTGGAGGCAGAAAAGAGACTCGAAAGAGAATCATAATCAGTCGTAAATTCAAGAGGAGAAGGAGAAGCAGTCGGCGGGGAGGAGATTAAAAATATTATATACAGAATGCTATCCAATTGTGTATAACTACATGATTTAGCTATTAAGTAACATATATATCCAATATAACAGTATATCTTTAATATTACTATTTTTAGTACTATGTACTCTAATGTAGATTGCAAATAATTAAAAACGTAAATTAGGCATGTGATTAAAAGATTTTTAAATTGTTTTAAGCCACGGCCAATTAGCTGGACGAGGCCTCCGCTTATAAAAGAGACGAAGTCCAATCGAGTTGCGAATCGCATTCGAAATGTTTTCTCTGTGGTGGCAACTGTGGAATGTTCTGTTGTGGTTTCAACTGGTGCGCATGATGCCACAGCTGGACGAGTTTTGCGACCACCATTCAGCTAATACAATGGTAAATTTTTATTAATTTATATAATTATTTTAGAATATATATATAATATATATGTTATATATACATAGTTGTTATTATTATTATATAATTTTATTTAATAACTTTATATTTATTTTATAATATATATAGATTATTATAAAATAAATATTAAATTATAAAATAAAATATATAATATATATATATTATTATCATAAAATAAATATAAAATTATAATATATATAATAATAACAAATATATAACAATATACATCAAATTCACATATTTATTATTATATATATTTTCATATGTTTTTTTCAGCACGACTTTTGCTGCGATCTTCATGACGAATCGCCGCAGTTTAGCGATTGCCAAACGGATTGGCATGACAAAATTCAGTATACCACCGATGAGGATGAACTGCTCTATTTGTTTGTGAGTATTAAATGGGGCTAGGAGGGGCCTGGAGGCGTATAGGTTGGGGATGTCGAGGTGTAGGCATGGGCTGCAGGAAAGGTGCTATAAGAGTCGAGTTAGGTGCAGCTATAAGATCTATCTTAGATGAGTTAGTCATATGAGTGCGATGATATAGAACCTTAAATAATTTTACAATCCATTCTTACAGCCTATTCCTAGTCTTTTGAAATAATATGTTTACACAGTCTATCTAGTCTAAAACTTAATCAAGAGCATAGCTACTCAGAGAGCCCTACTTACTACAATATCTAATATCTATCCTACTTCCAGTGCACGGCCGAATGCACATACAACAGCACCGACTTCCTGGCAGCCAATCGCCAGTCTCTAAATTTAACTCACGTGCGCGAGCACCTGGAGAACGACCTGGCCAATGCTGAGGATGAGGCGCTGCTCTACGAGGCATACGTCAAGTGCGACAAACATGGTAAACAAAACTCGTTTAGCTACTATCTCGTAATTAACTCCTCTTCTTCAGCTCTAGGACAACTGGAGCACAAGGACGTGCAGTTGCTGGCCAAACGGCTGACTACATATGGCTGTCATCCGTTTCCGGGTCTGGTGATGGAATGCATGGTTAGGGAGATGATATTAAAGTGTCCAGCGGAGCGTTTTCACAAAACAGCGCAATGTCGCGTTGTGCGCCAATATTTGCGAAAGTGCGAGCAACGGCCGAAGTATACATAGATTTGTGTGGAGGAAGGGAGAGAGAGCATGAGTTAGAGCAGCAATAAATGGAAATCGTGAAGAGCAAGCATTCACAATGAGAGCAAGTTAAACAACTATTCCAGAGATGCTGCTTGAAGAAGAGATAGAAAGATTAATTGTTCAAGGCGTTAGAGTGCAGGAATACTGAACCAGCTTATGGATATAAATTCAGGCAGAAATTGTAGTTCCAAGATCACTAAACCAAAGGAGTTCTCCAATCGAAGGACATATCTTCAACTAGAAATAAGTGACAGTTGATAGTCAATTAACTTTCTAAATCAGGAATACAGAAGCAAGCTGAAGAGCATCTCTTCCATAGCCTTAGCTTCAGGCAGGCAGCTCTGGAAAATCCACTCAAATGTTCCAAGTTCTAAGAGCAGAGTCTAAGAGCAGTAATACAGAAGTAAGCTCAAGGGAGGATCATTCACTAGATACAGTCGGTGCCAAGAGTCCTTCAAGCAAATATACCAAAACAAGCTCAGCTCATCCACAGTCTCATCTTAAAAGTAGAAACATTTTAGTTAAGTTAAATTTGTAATTGTTGCTTACACATTTAATTCGTCTCCAACGTTACATTAACATACAGTCTAAATTACGCTAGATCAATGAGGAAGTTGCGGCTAAACGATCTTAACCAAATCGCCCTCAAGCTGCAGTGCATCCGACTTTTTGAGCTGCTTGTCAAAGCGTTTCTCAAACTTCTTGGTCTGCTTCTCGCTGAGCTGTTCGACGGCCAGATGCTTTGTGTACTTCTTTAGCAGCTTCTTTTTGAGCTTCTCCTGGAAAATACCATCGGGTTGCTTGGACACGAGCTTTAGCAGCTGTGCAGCCCAATCGAATTCGTTGGTTTCTTCAGCAGCTTCAGCCGCAGCTGCAGCTGGTTCAGCTGACTCTAACTTGGATTTCTTTTTGGGCGGCGCCTCTTGATCCTGCTCCTTTTGCTTGAGTTCTGCTTCCTTGGCCTCCTTGGCTGCCTGGAGCTCAGCCTGCTTGGCATTCTTCATTTTGTTCAGCTCCTGCTCAAGTATTTCCCACACTTGCGATGCCTGTTGGCGTGGCATACGCATGCAGTTGCCCACAAAGTTCTCGAACTTCACCTTCTTGCGCGGCACATTGTCCACGCTCTGCAGACGCTGGAAGGCGCTGCGCAACGCTGGCGTTAGCTGGTACTCGCTGCTGTCCAATATGGAGCGTATGATGTCCATCCAGCTCTCCTGCTTCTGTGCGTTCTTGTTCTTGGGCTCTTTGGGCACGAAGCTTTGGTTGGAATACTTTTGAGCCTCCGAAATGCATTTGATGTGCGCTACATATTCCTCCTCGTAGAAGTCTTTGAGGCAATCCATGCACGAAACGTTTTTTGTCTTGCCCCGACATTTTGTCTGGTAGTGTTTTTCTACTGCGGGCTTTTTAACGGACTCGCCGCAAATGTTGCAGGTGAAGAAAACCATAGTTTTAGAGAATTATTTAAGGAATTGCAGCCGGATAGTCAGACGCGGTGTATTCCACGTGCGCGCTGCTGTTTGTTATGCTTATCGTTAATCGATTGCAATTTTATTGCCGTTCTGCTTTGTAAACAGTTGTGGCACTGTTGGCTCTGTCTACTAACCTGTTGCGATTTCAGCGATTTTACATAACATCAGCGATATTTGTATATGAGCGCTTAATCTATTTTGAAAGTGTGTTATATATTTAAAGCTGTTTTATTACGGCTGCAGTTGTACAATTGCTTAGAGATAGTGATAATTAATGGCAGCGCTGTAAGTTTTCACAAATTGTTTTGGAACTGTTGTAAATATTTATTGCTGTTAAGATTCGGCTGCCACTGTTAAACTACTGTTAGCAATGAACATTTTGTGGTAACGTGCTATAGCATTCAGCTTGTGACTGCCTTGCTTGCAGAGTTGAGTAGTTCTACCATCTCTAGCGCGCCAATCAGCTGCTTCGCGCACGCTGAAAGTGAAATGTGGTTGCCAATGTTGAAATTGCAACGAATCGTGCCGCATGGAACGCTGCGAACTGTGACAAAGCATTGCATTAGTATGAGCAGCACAGTGTCTACAGCTGCCGCGGAACAAACGCCGCCCGCCAAATACGAACGCCAACCAAATGTGTTGCGTAAAAAGTTGAGCTCCGTTGTGCCGGGCTCTGTGAATTTACAGGTGCTCGGCGCAGGCGCCAACGGAGCACCCAGCGCTGTTTATTTGTTTACCGACCAGTCGCGCTACCTTTTCAACTGCGGCGAGGGCACACAGCGCCTGGCGCACGAGCACAAGACACGCCTATCCCGTCTGGAGCAAATTTTTGTAACAAGGAACACGTGGACCACAGTGGGCGGACTGCCGGGCCTGGCCCTGACCATCCAGGATGCAGGCGTGCGCAATGTGGGTCTGCATGGACCACCTCATTTGGACACCATGCTGCAGAGCATGCGCCGCTTTGTGGTGCTCAAGAATCTCCAGATGCAGACAATTGACAGCACACTGGGCGTTCCATTCGAGGATTCCATACTGAACGTGCAGCCAATTGTGCTGCGCAGCGAACAGCAGCCCCTGCAGCCCATACTCAGCTATATATGCAAGCTAAAGCCACGTCCAGGTGCGCTCAATCTAGTGAAGTGCGTGGAGGCGGGCGTGCCTCCAGGCCCGCTGCTGGGACAGCTGAAAAACGGCCAAGATGTGACGCTGCCCTGTGGCAAAGTGGTGCACTCCGTGGATGTCACCGAGCCAGCCGAGACGGCGCTTTCCTTTGTCTTCATAGATGTGCCCAGTGTCGATTATTTGGAGTCTTTGCAGGCGCAGTCGGAGCAGTATAAACAGCTGGCCAAGTCGGAGTTAACTGAGGTGGCGCTCGTGGTGCACTTCAGTCCACCCGAGCTCACAGCTCATGCGGACTATCTCAGCTTTATGCAGGATAATTTCTCTGCCGGCACACAGCACATTTATCTCAACTCGCATTTAAATAATTTCTCTGGCTATGCGGCGGCTCATCGCATTCAATATCAACTGCATCAGTTGGCTCCGTGTTTCTTTCCGCTGCTCGCCGAGTCGGCGGAGCTGCAGCTGAGCTGCCCCAGCAACACTTTGAGTCATAGCTTAAAGAAAACGAAGCTGGAGAATGGCGTGGAGGAGCAGCAAGAGAATAATTTAAGTGATAGTGAAATAGTTAATGAAAAGAAAGTGAAGCAGCAGCCACAGCAGCTGGAGGTGAGACAGCAGCAGGGCTTCGTTTCTATGAGCAGCTTTCATCTGAGACCGAAGAAGGGTGAGTGCAGAGCTTTTATATATCTATCTATCATATAATACATTTCTTATAAAATAAACTATCTTTCCACTATCTATGTATATCATATTTTATTTTCGATTATTATTATTCACTATTCATTTTGGTATGGATTATTCATAAATTAGTTTAGATTTTTTAAAAAGATTTTTATTTGGGAAGTGCGTTTCTTTATTTTTTAAATATATATATATATAAATATATTTTTTTTTAAATTTAATATATGTAAACAAACAAAACAGAAAAAAAAATTATAAAGAATAAAAATATATGAAAGCTATTTTTTATTTAAATAAATATTTATAAAAAAAACTATAAAATATTTTTTTTTTGAATATTAATTCCTTCATTAATAATTTTTATAAATATATATATATTATATAAAAAAATAACATACAAAAATGTGTATAAAAATTAATATAAGTTTATTTATGTAGGAATAAAATTTATATTAATTTGTATACACATTTTTGTATATTATTTTTTTATATAATATATATATAAAAAAAATTTATTAATGAAGGAAAAAAATGTATATTAATTTTTATACACATTATACATATATTTATTTTTTATATATGTATCAAAAAAAGAAATTATTAAGTTTTGGTTGTAAATGAAAAATATAAAAATATATGAAAGTATATTTTGTGTGAAAATTAATATTTAAAACTTGAGAACAAAATTTAAAATTTGTCTGTTTCCCTTAATTAGTTTTTAAATAAATAATACTTCACCTAAATTTCTTTCCCACAGTAAAAAATTAATTTTTTTTCATAGTATATATTTAATATTTGTTTTTTTTCTATATTTAAATTTTTTTTTTTTTTAAATTTTTTTTATTTTAAAATTATTTTTTGGTTTTATTATGTGTTTGGCATATAAAACTTTATTTAAGTGATTTCTTTGAGAACTTTTCTGTAAGAACTCATGAATATTTAGTGCTTTAATAATGTCCTACTTTAAGTGCACCTAAACAAATTCAGCTACTCCAACATTTCAAACCTGCAAAGAATCAAAAGCTGCTTTAATCCACCTTTAACCCACTCAACTCATCTCATCTAATGGATTCATACGATTTCGAACTCTACACTCTCTGCTTTACCTCTTGCTGCAATTCATAAGGAAATATATTAAGCTAAGCTGAAACTGATATTTACGCAAATTTGCAAATCTTTACGCCACAGGATTGGATCGCTCGCTGGAATCGAAGCTGACGCCCGAGGAGTATATCAAGGAGACGCATGCAGTGCCTGGCTTCAGCGAGCTGCTCGCACAGCTGCAGAAGGAGACGGCGGATACACTGAAAACTGAGAGTCGAAGCTATCCCCGCATCATATTCCTTGGCACTGGCTCCTGCATACCGAATAAGACACGCAACGTCAGCTCAATCCTCATTCAGACTGGGGAGAAGGCATTCATGCTGTTCGACTGCGGCGAGGGCACTCACGGTCAGATCGTGCGTCTCTTTGGACGAGAGCGAGCTCGTGAGGTGATGCGGCAGCTGCAGGCTGTTTATGTCTCTCACTTGCATGCCGATCATCACATTGGACTGATTGCGCTGCTGCGCGAGCGACAGCGCCTGGAGCCGACGTCACCTTTGCTGCTGCTGGCTCCACGTCAGATCGAACCTTGGCTGAACTTTTACAATCGTCAAATCGAACCCATTGCCGATGCCTACACGCTGATGGGCAATGGCGAGCTGTTGGAGCAGCCGCTGACGGGCGAGCGTGTGGAGCAGCTGGGCATTGCTTCGATAGCCACCTGCCTGGTGAGGCATTGTCCGCATGCCTTCGGCATCAGCCTCACGCTGCAGGCGCAACTCGAAGGCGAACCCATCAAGCTGACCTACAGCGGCGATACGATGCCTTGTGCAGATCTCGTGGAACTGGGCCGCAACTCAACGGTGCTGATACACGAGGCCACCATGGAGGATGACCTGGAGGAGGAGGCGCGCACCAAGACGCACAGCACCATCTCACAGGCCATTCAGCAGGGTCGCGACATGCAGGCCAAGCACACCATCCTGACGCACTTCTCGCAACGCTATGCCAAATGCCCGCGCCTGCCCAGCACTGCGGATATGCAGCACGTGGCCATTGCCTTTGACAATATGCAGGTGACTGTGGAGCATCTCCAGCACTATCACAAGCTCTACCCGGCGCTGCTGGCCATGTACGCCGAGTACACCGAGGAGCTGGAGCAGCGCGCCGTCAAGCGAGAGCTCAAGCAGGAGAGGAAACGGAAATTGGCACAGACGTGATTTTTAGCTGAGCTTAGGCCAGAAAATAGTTATGTTATGAAAGGTTTCTATATTTGTATACCAGCTAAGGATACTATGAGCAGATGTTTATAGTTATATAGAAGCAGTGATAATTGTCACACATATAAAGAAGGGACTAAAGCTCAGCTGAGTTTTTTGCTGCTAATAAAGATCTTTCGATAATTGTATATGAGCTAGAGATACTATCAGAAGATTTTTATAATGTATAGATGATACTCTGTTTCATATATAAAGAAGACTCGAGTTTAGGTTGAGCTAAACTTTTATAAATAGTGTTTCGCAATTTATCGTAGGGTAATAAGTTCAGCTATTCTGGGACTCTAAGAACTGTTCACCTACAGATAGCTATAGCTATATAACATCTATGGATAGCTAAGCAACATATTTTCACGTCTATGCAGCATGGTTTAAAAATAGTATCAAGTATAAAGAAAAAAATACTTAAAATATCTAAAAAATAAGATGTAAATTTAATTCAGCAACAATAATTCTAGGCGTTGCTAAATTGTGATTAGAATATGAAATTGTATGTCATGTAGGCAATGACAATATCAAATGTTAATTTATATTAGAAATAAAAGAAAAATAATATTTTTATGTTCAAAGTGAAATGTGGAAATAACCTAAATAAAAAAAAAATTAGATATTCTACTTAATTTTTTGTTCTTATGATTTCTAAAGCAAATGTGTTAATTTAAATGAAATTAAATTTAACATTCATAAAAAATGGATAGCATGGCTAACATATAGTATACCGTATATTTCTATAGCTATTTATATAAACATATACATATATGTATACTTATATAGGTATATGTATGTATGCCTCTATTGGTCATTTCAGGTTATTGTCAATTTATTTGAACCAATTTAAAACCACAACACTATAATTAAATCTTTTTAAAATTCATAAAAAAAAATATATATATAATTTTTTTTTTTTTAAGTACATATATTTTGCATATATATTTTTATATATCATATATATGCATTTAAAATATTTAAGCTGAACTTTAATAAATAAAGCATTAACTTTACAAAAATAAGTTTCTTTCCGAAAATCTAAATAAAAGTTGAAATATATTTACAAAATATATATATATGCAAATATATGATAATATATTACATATATTTAAATTGAAATGAAACAAAATTGTTTTTTGTTTTTGGTGTTTGTTTTTTTTATTATTAATTTGTTTTGTTTAATGTTTATTTGATTCACTTAATACGCACTCGCTTGCAACAGGTGTCTGTGTAATAAACGCTCATAGAATTACAAATTACGAATTTAGTTCTTCAATAATATTATGTAAATGTATAAATAGTCGCATATTAATTTATTAGCATTCTCGACACAACAGAAGGGCACTTGGGCTTTATTTTTATTTTTAATATTATTATTATTTTATATTTTTTGTTAAACTTTTTATATAAGGCACTTTCTCTGTTGATTTCCTAATTTTTTTTTTTGTAAATTTTTGTGATTTTTTTTTTAAATTTTTTATTTTTTTTGGTTTTTGGAAATTAGCTGTGACTAGTTAAAATTAGTAGTTAAACGAAAAAAAATAGGTTTTATTATAAAAAATAATATATCTTAGCTTGAACTTCTTTTCTTTTCTTTTTTAAGTTTAGCTTTCGATATTTGGTGTGTGTGTGTGTATGTGTGTGTGTGGGCTGTGTGGTTCAAACTTCTGGTTAATAATTTTTTGTTTCTTTTTTGTTTTCATATAAATAAACATAATTTCAACATTTGTTTAAAAATAAATAAATAGTTGTACATTATTTAAATTAAAAGAGAAAAAACATCGGCAAAGCTAAGCAGCTGATATTTGTTTATGCTTTTTTTTTGTAACAACAATTGAAATTATAATGTTTTTATAA
Source organism: Drosophila hamatofila (assembly GCA_035045345.1). Taxonomy (NCBI): domain Eukaryota; kingdom Metazoa; phylum Arthropoda; class Insecta; order Diptera; family Drosophilidae; genus Drosophila; species Drosophila hamatofila. The sequence continues at coordinate 21,210,272 of JAWNPA010000012.1, read as the reverse complement.
TTTATATAAATAATTAATAATTGCTTTTGCCTTGGCCTACAAATTAAGTTTAGAGTTGAATTCTCTGCTTAACATTTTTTTTTTTTTAGACTCTTTGGATTGATTTTTTTTTTTGCTTGGCTGTCAAAGGCAAAAGACAAATATCGTAACGGTTCCTAACGCTCCCTCATTAAGATTCACTTTTTATAATATTTTTTTTTTTTTGTTTTTTTGTTTTTTGGGTTCAGGCACGTTCCACATAGTTGCCGGGGAATGTGCCAAAGCAGCCCGTTCTCTGCGAGGTGCCCACAAACCAGCCATCGTCGCACTTCTCCAGAACATGCACCAGATCGCCCTCGAAGATCTCCAGTTCATCGGAGTTCTGTGGCCGATATTTGTACAGAGCGCGATAGCTGTTAAGATAGGAAGAGAACAGAAAGTTAATTAAGTTTAACTTCGAGCTAGTTTTATTTTGTCTGATCGCAGAACTTACGTCAGTGGCTCGGAGCTGGTGTCCACATGGAGTGCATCTGTCTTGTGCAGCGTGCGGGTCTCCTTCAGTATGCCATTGGGCGGATGTGATCCGTTCTGGGTTAGCGTATTGAACTCGTTATTGATATTTGTGCGCAGCACGTCCAGATTTGGACGCAAATTTGTGGTGCTCTGAGTGCTGATAACTGTTGTCGTTCTAGCCGCAATATCTTCCGCACCAATATCGGTTAAGACCTGGGGAAACACACACAATAAGAAAGAAAGAAGAAGAGTTGATAAGGTTTGATTAGATGAGTCATTAAAAGTGCGTAAATTTTGAAGAAATGTTGAAAGTTGTAGACTAGAGTGTTAGTTAACAGTGAAGGTAATAATGGGGAATGCGTTTCTAATTTAACCAAATCTCAATAAATTATTTAATATCAGATGTCTTAAGCAGTCACTCATTCATTCGCTTTCTAGAATATATATAATTTTTTTAGCTGCTCAACTCTCCAGTTTTTGTAAGAAGATTTTGAGATGATAGTTCTAAGGTTGCTTCCAACCTTATTCTTGAATATATTATTGTAAAAGTTTGCATTATATTGAATATGAACATATATTTATTTGACTTGTTATAAGAACTTGTAGAAAATTGTAGAACTTGCTAAATTACACCAGGAATTCATATAGATAATTTAATGCCCTGCTCTTGCATATTTAAAGTACTCTAAAGTAAACATAACTTTTGAGACTTGTATAATTTCAAACAATGAGTTGATGATTCACAGACAATGCTTAGGAAAATTTATGTGTAACTGAAGTAGGCATGAATCATATGAGTATACTCATTGAGAGGTCTAAAAAAATGTATTAAATTTAGTGAGAAAGGCAAGTCAATGACAAGTTGCAGATAATATTGAAAACATATGGTAGGAAGCGTAATGCTGAAACATATTTACTTAGGTAAACATGAAGTTCACACATATTATGAAAGACAAAGTCAATGAACGACCTAGCTATCCATTTATCTGCAGCTGTATTCATAAAGAGTAGTGCGGCGACTGAGCAGTAAATGTTAGACAAGAGTAAAGCAGATGAGAGTGCAGCAGAATCAAATATAGTAGGGTAGAGTATAGTACAGAAGAGTTAAATATATTAGAGTAGAGTAGAGTGGAGTATGGTAGAGTAGAGTAAAGGAGAGTACAGAAAATGAGGAGTCTAGTATAGTAGTGTAGAGTATACTAGAGTTGATTTCAGTTAGGTAAAAGAAAGTAGAGTTCAGTAGAGTCGAGTATAGTAGAGTAGACTAGAAGAGTAGAGTATATTAGAGGAGTAGAGGTACAGAAGAGTCAAATATAATAGAGTAGAGTATAGTAAGTATAGTGGAGAAGAGTTAAGTATAGTAGAGTTGAGTGGAATAGAGTAGAGTAGAGTAGAGCGTAGTAGAGTAGAGCGTAGTAGAATTGAGTATAGAAAATGAGGAGTCTAGTATAGTAGTGTAGAGTAGACTAAATTAGAGTAGAGTAAAGTGGAGTAGAGTAGGAGTAGAGTACAGAAAATGAGGAGTCTAGTATAAAAGTGTAGAGTAGAGTAAAAGAGAGTGTAGAAAATGAGGAGTCTAGTATAGTAGTGTAGACTAGAGTAGAGTAGAGTAGAGTAGAGTAGAGTAGAGTTTAGTAAGGCAGAAGAAAGTAGAGTTCAGTAGAGTTACGTAGAGTCGAGTATAGTAGTGTAGTCTAAGCTAAATAAAAACAGTTATTTACCTCCACATAGGAGACCGGGAAAATGCCCTTCCGATTGGCTATTTTGCCCTCAAACCAATTGCCATCGACACGACGTGTTAGTGTGACCAGCTCGCCCTTGTTCAGAGAGAGCTCAACGCCAGACTGCGCTTGGAAGTTGTATTTGGCACGAGCCTGACCCTCGGAGGGACGCTTCGAAGGTGTGCGAGCGCCGTCGCGACTGATAATCTATAAGAGAGAGTGAGAGAGAGAGAAATAGGTGTAATAGAAGAAGCAACAAATAGAGAATAGAGAGCTAAAGTCTATACCTCCACATAGCTAGCAGGCAGCAATCCAATCATGGCATTATATTCGCCCTCATACCAATTGGGATCGATTTGTCGTCGTATGTAGACGGTGTCGCCCTTGCGGAACGAGAGCTCCCTAAAAGAAAACGAGATAAAAGTTGAGTGAGAGTGAAGTTGACAGAGTTGAGTGTGGCTTACTTGGAGCTCTGTCCCTGGAAATTGTAGAGAGCGCGGGCCACTGTTTTGGGTCCCACCAGCGACTTTAGCGTTACGTCTGTGGGGAAGTCATCGTAACGATTGAGGGCAATCGGCGACTTTTGTGAGGGTGTGAAATTGTCGGTGTGTCGTCGCGAATTCATGTCCTGCAGCTCCTGTAGATATTTGCGTCGTCGCTCCTCCTGATATAACTTTTGCATATGCTCCGCTTGACGTATGGCTAATTCCTCATCCGATATGTGCGGCTTGTACTCATGCCTGAGTGGGGTCTTGAAGTGTATATTGACGTCTGTATGAAACGAGAAGAATTGGATATGGTATCGATGAGTCTATATGTAAATATTGGAAATTGGAAGCCAGGTCTGGCCAAAAGTCTGTTGGTTTGCTGGTGTTTATTGTTACGAGCGATGCTGAAAATACGAAATAAGTAGTTGGGGCATTGTCGGGCAAGTGTAAGACGAGCTAGCCGCAAAAAAAAGTACATAAAAAATAAATAAATTATTGTCGCTGCTGTTATGAAACGAACCGCAGCGCTTATCTGTAACTGTTGCTGTATCTGTAACTGTCTGTAGCTGTAGCTCTAGCCTGTAGCTGTATCTGTATCTGTATCTGTATCTGTATATAGCTATCTTCATCTGTAGTCTAGCGTCTGTGCATGCCAATTGGTAAGCAAATAAACAACGTTAACGCTGTTCAGCGCACGCCTCGCTAAGCAGATAGACCCCACAAAACGCAGATAACCTCTCAGCAAACTGAGAAAGTTGAGATGAATAACAATGTATATATATACATACATATATATATATAAAGTATACAAGACGTAGTTTAGTCTGTGTTGAATCGTTTTCAAATTGAATTAACATTTCGCATTGTATCGAAAATGAGCTGCAATTGAAGTTAATGCTCGTTAGTTTCCACTGATAGCTAAATGAGCCACCAATTGAAATGAAAGTGGTGCCAACTGGGCGTGTGGCTTGAGTGGATGGGTGGGTGGTGGCTGCCGACCCACCCGAATGGGATGAGCTGTCTGCCCAAGTGGTTGCTGCTGTTGCAGCTGTTGTCAGCTCATGATTGGCATCTTAAGATAATGTAGCCCCTATATCATTCAACAATGCAATGGCTGTCAATTAAAAAGGTTTACAAAGAAGAAATTATAATTATAATTATTATTTGCTTATCTGATCAAGTTTTGATAGCTTTTTGAGGGGGTTCTCTATGGAGTTTGGCAATGTTTTTTTTTTTCTTGTCAACAGAGACGACTTGAAGGCAGCTTTAACAGTTTAATTTAAATTGATTTAAAATTGAAATTATGCAAGTAGACATACAGCATATATGATAATAATTTAAAAATATTTCTGAGCTAACAAAAAAAAAGTACAGAATATATATATGTATATATATATAAATATATTATTTATATAAATTAATTTTTATCTCGTTTACGGTCATAAATCAACTTCGCTTGCTTGAAAATATTAGACAAGCTAAACGCTTTTACCATACATTATGCTTTTAGCCATAAAAACTAATTGATAAAGTTGCAATTTATATATAATATAGACTTAAAAAAAAATTCCCTTAAGAGAATATATATATTTTTTTTTAAATGTCAACCTATTTCCTTTTATACTAGGCAAGAAGATTTTAAATATGAACGTCAAACATGATCTGGTAAACTAAATTTTAAATAACAGCTTACAGTTAAAAGTTTGATTAATGATGAAGACATTCATCAAAGCAATATATATATATATATATTTTTGGATACATTTTCAAGCAATTTATTATTCCTAAGTAAATTAACTGTAAACTCAAATCTGATATACTCAAAAAATGTTTTAAAATTCTAAAAAAAAAAATAAAGATAAGAAATTATTATCTATAAATTCAGTTCTAATAAATATAAAATATTTTAAAATTTCCAAAGAAAACTGTGATAATTAGATAAGCAAAATATATATACTAATCCAATTCAAGAATTCCCTCCAAATTATTTGTTTAAAAATACCAAAAGACTTAAGTCAGAGATAAAAGACGTCATCAACTGCCAGATATAAAAGATAAATAGAATTAAATAAGTTAGGTAGCAGAATTAAGAGATGAACTAATAAGGCGTATACGAGGGCAGCCAGAATGATGTGGGAGCTATAATCAGCGTAGAAAGAAGAAGATGAAGAGCTAATTCATTTTATTTAAATTAAATTAGACAGAATATGTTCCTCATTTGATTGAATTGATATTCGATATTTAAACAGAAATTGCAGTTATTAATTGCAGCTCTCTTTTAAATAAAGAAAAATGCTGAACAGCAGCTAAAAATAGATGAAACAATTAAATTTAGCTTATAAAATTAGAATATAAAATTAAATTTAATGTTGTATTCTCTGAATTTTTGTTTAATAAAATTTACCGATAATTTTGTCTTATTAAATTATCTAAATTCCTTAATATTTTATTTTTATATTAAATATCAAATTTAGTTTAATATTTATATATAATAATTCAATATTAAAGAATTTAGTTAATTTGATATGACTAAATATTAATATTTTTTAAAACTTAATTTATTAATTAAAAAAAAATTAATTAAAAAATTAATTTAAAAAAAAATTAATTTAATTTTAAGTTGTTTTCTCTGTATTATTCTTGAATGGAATTTTTAAATAATTTTCTCCTGTCAAATTTTTTAAATTCCTTCATTTTGATATTAAGTATCAAATTTAATTAAATCTTTTTTAATATTTATTTACATAAATATATAAAAATGCTTATAAGTATGCAAAAATAAATGTTGTTTTCCTATTACATTTTAACTTCTGTTCATCCTTATTTTAACAATATTTATATATGAATCTTCTTTAAACGTAAACTAAGCAGAATGCACTCATAATATAATAAGTTAATGCTTCCTTGTAGTAAACAACTCGACTAATTAAACATTAAATTGCATATCTTTGATGAGCTTTAAAACAAAGCCATGAGATTGCCCTGAACAGCTCATACTTAAGACTAAAACAAAGGAAACCTCGAAAAAGACATTTAGTTGAAAAGATTTACAAGATGAACAACAAAGACTAGCAAATACTTGTTTATGAATACCAGTAGTCAAGACAAGATGAGATACTAAAGTTACTCTAAAGTTAGCTTAGTATATACTATATATATTAGTATATATATCATTTGCATAGTTGGTGCAGTTATAAAGTAGAAATATATTCATTTCGGCCTTGGGCTGCATAGTTGGGGGAGATTCTGTTGTGGATATTCATTTGTATATGACGTGACCGCGTTTTACATGGGGAATTGATAGAAGACTCAACTGATATGAATGCCAGTCAAACAATTGGAAATCAAACAAAGTCGTAAAGCGAATTCTAAATGAATTGCGCAGCAGCCAAAGATCAAATTTAGAAATTTTGTTTTGATGAAGGGCTATACAAAAAGCGGAACACAAGCTGTACAAATAATTGTTGTTGTTGTTGATATTGTTGTTGTCTGTGACAATGACAGAATGCTTTAAAAAATCATAAAGCACAGCAAACAAACAGCTTTTTGTTGTTGTTGTTTTGTTGTATGAAACAAACAACAAAAGGAGGAAAAGTAATTGTCACTTGAGAGATTTTTCACTTTCACTGATTTGTTTGAGGCGGCGCAATTTGCAGCGTTTTGAAAGTGTTGCCGATTTTCATCTTTCACTGCACACACACAACACACACACAGGAGACAAACACACACACACACACATACACTCTTATGCACTTGCTTGCCCCGTTAAGCCGGCTTTTCCTTTCGAGTTAGGTTAATTGGCGCTTATACAAAATAAAACCTTTTCTTTTTGCTTCACTTCACCTCACTGTGATTAGTCACACAATCAATCAGAATCACACAGCCAGATAGATAGTATGAGAAGGTCGCTTAGCTGATAAAGTAGCCTCCAAAGTGTCTCGACTAAGTCAAAGCACGAACCTCAATCTAAACTCGTTTACGGCGATCGTTCGCAGGGCGCGCGTCTTTTTAACAACTGCTTCGTAGCACGCGTTGCGCTCAACTGAAACCGAAACTGAAAACTGAAATCCAAACTGAATGAAATGCAAAGATTGAGTGAATGAGCAAGTGAGCAAGTGAGCGAACAAACTGGAAAAAGAAGAGACAGAGAGAGAGAGAGAGACTCTGCTGGAGCTGCTTTGCCGCATTTCAGTTATCGTCGTACAACGAATGCCGTTTCTTTGGCGCCCCACCTCAAATCTCACGTTTATTCAGACATTACACAGCTGCTGGTGCTATTGCTGCTTCTTCTACTACTGATTGTTGTTGTTATTGTGGTTGATGTGTGAAGTGCTTACAGTGGGGCAATTAACTCACGCACAGTTGATAAGAGCGCGGCACGAGTGTACGTGAATTGGATGACACATTGTCAAATGAATCAAATTCAATTGTTGAAATATTTTAATGGAAAAGAATGAGAAATATTTTGAAATTTAAATAAAATGCTATAAATATATATACATATATATTCGTATACTAACTTCTTTTAATTTATCTATATGAATCTTTTTTGTATCATTTAGATCATTTGATCATTTAGCTCGTTTAGCTATCGATTTATCATCTACTGAAAAATCTATTGAACTGCTGCTTAGTTCTTTCAGCTTATTCCTTCAAAACATTTCCGGTTTGAGCTTAGTTTCTTTGGCTCACCTACTAAAAGATTTTAAAAGCTTATCTTTAAATTAAGCAGCTAAACAATTATATTTATCATTTAACAGCATTGTTTAACAGAGCAAATATGTTACTCTTGCAATAATGATAGACTAGAAGCTAATGCATATTTTAAAAATATCGGCTAAGCAGATATATATATATTTTAAATATATAAATTCTGTAAATAAATAGTCGGCAAAATGTGATATTATTATCGAACACGGAATACTATAGTAGAATATTTCCTAGAAATATTTTTTATCACAAACGGAATGCTAGTATAGTAAAATGTTTTCCTTGTATTTTTTTAAATTATAACATACGGAAGAGTTGAGTAGAAGATTGCTTTAAGCCTTTTGTAAGAAAAGGCATTTTAATTTAAAAAAAAAAAATTCTCTAAAATAAAGCTAAGAAATATTTCAATCTAAGAATTGACGAAGACGAAATGCTAAAAATAACATTTTATAACCATTAAATAGGCTTCTCAGTCTCTCTATATATGACCATATGATTGTGGAAGCTGCAATCTCTAATATTTTTATAAACTACTTTTCGAATTTCCCATTAATCCGTTCACACTTTGTCGCTGCTTTGCATTTTATGCGAGCTCTGTCATAATTGAAAATTGGAATATATTAAATATATTCCATGATTGTATTTAAATATCGGTTTCAAGTACTTTTGTGCTCCACTGTCTTAAGCCAAGATCAGAGTTGAAGAGATCGTTGCACCTCAGAAAGCTCGGAACGGCCAGCAATGTGAAGCTTTTTATCACGAAGCACGTGAAAAACGTGAGATGCATGACAAAAGTGTGGCAATTGAAAAAGAGAGAGAGAGAGAGACACACTCTTTTTATCTGTTGCTCTCTCTGCCTCTTTCTCTCACTCTCTGCTTTGATAACAAGTTTCAAGTTTTGCAAAAAAAAAAAAACATAATAGCGTGAGAAAGCGCAAAACTGGAAAATCGTTTAATCAAAAATTGAGAAAGTGAACGTTTTTGCCTTATGAGTGGGCGTGGCAGGAGGCAGCACCTAGGCCAAGGGGGGGCGTGGTGGGCTGTAAGTGAGGGGGGCAGGGTTGGGGAGTGGGTTAGGAGATATTTAAAGCGCTATACTAACTGCCGCTTAGCTGCTGCCATGACTGTTGCTGCTGCAGTTGCTGCTGCTGTTGTTGTTGCAGTCGCTGCTGTTGCTGTTGCAGCTGCAATTGTTGCTGCTGCCACATGAGCAGCGGCATGGAGGCGCCTATGGCATGGCGATTGGCCAAATATGCCTGACGCTGCGCTGGTGACGGCGTATGGGGCAGCCCTACAATATGATAGCTCATTGCTGTGGTTGTTGTTGTGGTGGCTGTCGTTGTTGCTGGCAGTGGTGGCACCATGGGCGCTGCTGCTGCTGTTGCTGCTGCTGTGTCGCGTCGCAGCCACAGCAACTTGCCACAGTTGGGCATATCGCAGACGCTGCGATGCAGCGTGGCAGGCGTCAGGTTATTGCTGTTGTTGTAGTAGCTGTTGCCATCGCTGCTCAGCGGACGTCGCTGCCACTGATCAAAGCTGTTGTTGTTGTTGTTGCGGCGCAACTGTTGCTGCTGCGGCTGCTGCTGTTGAATGTTGTCATCTGTCAGCTCTAAATCATTGCAGCTGCTGTGCAGCTTTTGATGCGACTGTCGCCAGTGCAAGCGATTGCCCGCCGTGGAGGCAGTGCGTCGACTGTGGTTGTTGTTGCTGTTGTTCCGGTTGCTGTTGCTAGGTTGTTGTTGCTGGCCCGCGTAGGTGTTGCTGCGTCGCGGCGCTAACGTTTGATGTATCATAATTATTTTTGAATTTATTTCTATTTCTTCTAGTTTTTTTTTCTTCTATAATTTAGTTTTTTTGGTTTTTTGCACCACTCAGTGGTGCATTATGTAAGTGGAAATTGACGCGCGTCGCATTTAATTAGGAAATGGTCGAGCGTTGACGTTTTTGGCACGGAAAAGTGAAACTAACTGAATTGAAAGGCCGCATGAACAGGTAACCAACGTCAGTTCGGCCAGCTCTTGTTCTTCTTCGTCTGCCTATTCACATTCTAGCTGTTGTTTGTTTTGTTGACACATTTTGGCCATGGCAACGTCTGGGCCGGCTTTGAGGGTGGTTGGATATTCATTCGTTCGGCTATAGTCGAGCTCGTGCTCGGCTTGCGCCTTGGACAGGTGGCTGTAAGCGGGTCAACAACGCGCTGGCCGTCAGAGCTTTAGCTTTCTGTTATTGGCCATATCGATTAATTTGGTCAACTAATGCACGCGGCGCACCTTCAAAACAAAAACCTATTGCTATTGCAGCAATTGCGGAAATTTGTTGCGGTAGTAAAAAAAGAACACACAAAATAACTCAAAGAGCATAAAAACGGAATTTCGCAAAGGTCATTGAATGAACGTAGAACGCAGAGGCGTAGCTAAGAGAAATTCAATGTAAGGGGGGGCTGGGGGATTGGCAGCAAGTTGATAAGATTGACGAAGGAAAATGCGAAGTAATTAAGTTGGGAATTGGGTTAATGTTATAGAAATATGTTGTAAGAGAGATATATGGAGTCAGATTGAAGGCAAAGAAATAGAGGCATAAAGGGGGAAGGGGGGTTTCCTTACTTAAGAACTTTATCAAATAGGACTATATATATGTATATATAATAATTAAACAAAATTGTTTCCTATTTGTCTTTACTTGGGTATCTTTAAAAAATTAATCAAATTTAAGAAATTGCATCTATATTGATATATTGATCTATTGATATATTATATATATTGATATAATTCTCTTAGATCTGAGAGAATTTGCATTTATATTGATATATAGATCACAGTTGTATTAGATTATTCAAAACATTGTTTTAACACAGCTCTGTCAAAAATATATATATTTTTTTAGACCATTTCTCAGCGGACTTGTCTTGAGACTTTAGTATAAATCTAATAATAATACTTAGTACAAGTCTATCTAAATATATAAGTGCTCACAGCTTTTTTTTACACATTCAAATTAGTCAGGGTATTAAATTTCAAAGGCCTCAAGGTCAGAACACAATACTAGAAAACATATTTTTAAGGTATGATAATATTTTGCTATTGCATTTAAAATATTTTTTAAATATATCACTTGTACTAAAACTTAGTACATTTCTAAATAAGCTTCATTCTAATACAAATAAAACTATTTGCCTGATTGGCAGTGTGACCCCATATTTTGTTCTATATAATATGAAAATCACAATATGATAAAAAAGTCTTTCAGCTGGCAGTTTTTAATGCAAATAAATTTTATATAATTTTTTTTTTGTTGGGAAAAGTAAATAATTGTTTAGAATGATGCGAACGAACAAATTTTAACTCCATAATAAAAGTAATTAGCATCCACTCTTGACTCCTTTCAAAATGCAAATCATCATAATTTTCTATCATTTTTAGTACACCCAGTTTGTTTTTAGTATACTTTGCAAGCAACAGTCTGGCAACACCACCGAATGGCTAGCCACCTGCTTGCTTATTTTTCCCCTTCAATATGCAAATCATCATAATTTGCTAAATTTTTAGTACAGTCGATTTGTTTTTAGTACACTCTGCAAGCGTCAATCTGGCAACGCCACCTGCTTGCTGACTCACCTGTACCCGAATCAATCTGATCACCGTTGCTGTAGACAAATGGGCTGTAGGGCTCGTAGCCTGAGTGGCTCCCCAGGCCCTTGAGTGGCGGCTGTGGGGGTATTGGCGGTGGTGGTGCGGCGCTCGAGTCAAAATCTACGCCAGGCAATGGACAAATGGACAATACAGAAGATGGATAAAAAAAATTTCGAAATGTGAAGAGAAAACCAATTGTAAGCCAAATCTCCAAAAAAAAGGAACGAAAAACCAAGCCTAAGACTACGAGATTAGATGAGCAACTGAAGCGCATTCAACGACCCGAGAGAGAGCGAGAGAAGGAGAGAGAGACACACCCACTGCAACACTGTCAGAAAGTTAGGTTACCTTTAAATGTGACCGCCATGGCGCTACGTTTGAGACGTTCCAGACTGCTGACCGGGCAACGCCGGGTAGCCGTACTTGGCTCTCCGTCGGGCACATAGCGCGCCTTGGGGCGATGCTTGTGAGCATCGAATTGCTGATTGGCAAAGATGTCGGAAGTCGTTTGTTGATGCGCCTTGGCCGGACGCATGGGCGAGGTGGAGCTGGCTCTGGGGCCCAGCTGACGTTGGGGTTTCTTGGGCAGCGCCGGCGTGCGCTGTGGATGCTTGTGGGCCACCCAATCCCCGCTCAAATGGGGCGAGATATCGTGCACATCCCGCAAATCAGCCAGCGAGGTGGAGAGATAACGCTGGGGCAGACTCTGGCCCGGTTCGGGGGACTCGTAGCGACTTCGCAGCGTCTGAACTTGGCCCGTGGAGCAGCTGTTGCTGCTGTGACTGCGCGTCGGACTCGCCGTCTTAGCCGGCAGCAGCTCCGCCGTTTTGCTAATGATATCGATGTGCGGCATGAGGAGTCCACGCTGTCGCCGCCGGCCACGATCCGGTGATCCAGTGGGCGTGGCAGCGCGTAACTCAAACTTGTGCGTCAGCTGACTGACATCTTCGGCAGCTGGCAACGCATCCGCAGCGTTGCCCGAGGCGTCTTTTGATCCTCCGGCCTTCAATTGAGGATCGCTGCGCGCCTTCCGCAGCTGGCTAAGCCCAAAAAAATCACGCCGTTCATTGGACTGCTGCCGCTCGATGCTCTCGAACTTCTGCTTCATCTTCTGCACCTCGCCCGTGTAAACCCGCTGCAAGTAGGAGCTGGAGCAGGCGGAGACCTGCGACTGGGGCGACAGACTGCGCGAACGATAGTACGCATCGTAGAGCTCAATGCTGCCAACGGGTGAACCAGGAGCGTAGCTGTGCAGCTCGGCCTCGGGCTCGCCGTCGGGCGGGTGCTCGGCCGGGCTGTGCAAGTGAAAATTTACACGAGCCGCAGCGCGTTCCCCGTAGATGCCACTCAGATCGGTCAGCGAGTTGCTCAGCTCCGTGTGCACCAGCTGAGTGTGGCTGCGCCTCGCCTCCTGCCGGGCCTCCTGCCTGGCCTGCATGTTCTGCTCGATGAGACGCATCACCTCGGCCTCATCCGGGGAGCTGTCCTCGCGTGCATGGTAGATGGTCTTGCTGGGCTCCTCGAACTGACGTTCCTCGAAATATTGTATCTTCTGATTAATGGGATTCTCCTTGGAGTCCTGCTGCTGCTGTGACTCCTGCTCAGCTTTGACGACAGGCTTGCTTGCCTCCACTTTGGGCTTGGGGCGTGGCGGCACCTCGGGTGGCTTGGTCAGCGTCAGCTCTGCATTCTTGGCGGCTATGGCGCCGCGTGTCTCTCGGGCCACCACCACCGGCGACTGGCTGCGCGTGGGGCGTGGCAGCGTCTGCGCCTGCTGCTGCTCCTCGCGCTTGCGCAGCACCGGACCGAGCAGCTGCTCCTTGTTAATGCTCGAATTGCAGCGCACCTTGAGGGTATTCGCATGGCTGCTCGGCTTGGAGTCCTTCTCCACGGTCACCACATATTGCTCCTCCACATTGGCCCTGCGATTGCCCGCATAGATCTCGTTCAGCTGCTGGGTGATCTTCTTGATCTGATCCTTGGAGAGTGTGCTAACCAGATCGTTGTTCAGATGTCGCTCCGGCTGTGATTGCGCCTGGGGCTGCGTCTCCAGGCTGCTCGCCAGATCTGCCACCGTATTGCGTCGCCATTGACGCTGCACCGGCGGCAGCAGCTGGGCCTCGGCTCGTTGCTGCTTCAGCAGCTGCAGCTGCTCGAAATTCTCACGCAAATCCTCCACAGACTTCTGCTTGGCATGTAGGGCCTGATCCGCTTCTTGTCGCCACTTGATCTCATTCACATCCTTGGAACGAAAGTGGAGATCGCGTTCCCGCTGATCCGACTGCAGTTTCCCCACCAGATATTGCAGCTCCTTTTCGGCCCGCTCGTGCAGACGCACCTTGCGCCACTCATCGAAGTCGAGCAGCTCTGCATCCTTGCGCAACGGATGAAAGTTACTGGCCGAGGTGGCACGCTCCAGCTGCCCCACTCGCTCCAGGGTGCTGTAGAAGCGGTTCAGCTCCGTGAAGCGCTCGCAGTTGTTGCGGTAGCGACAGCTCGGACTGTGCCGCTCCAGGTGCACCAGCGAGGTGGCACTGTGCGCCAGTTCGCCGCACTGATAGAGGCCGCCGTTGGTGGCGCTGTCTGCACCACCTTGCTGCCGCTTGCTGCGATCGTCGGCGCTGCTCAGGCTGCTGGCACGTGCCACCGACTGCTGGTGTTCCTTGTCCTGGCGCTGGCTGGAGCGCAGACTGTCGATGCGACGACGCGAGGGCGAACGCACCTCCCGCTGCTGTGTCTGCGGTACGCGCACCTCGCGCGTGGGTGAGAAGCGACGCTGCACCACCTCCGGTGACTGTGGACGTGCGATGTCTGTGACAGCTTGAGGTCGAGCGCCTGGCTGTGCCTTGTTCTCGTACTTCCACACGAGATCCTCAATGCAGCTGGAGGGTGGCTGTGCGGTGTAGTCATAGATATCCTCAGCGTAGCCCGCCGGCTCTACCAGCGAGCAGTATTTGTAGTCGGTGGTGCTGCTGCCGCCATTGATTAGCTGCGGCAGCGAGTGGGGCGTTTGGGTCTGGCTCTGCTTTGCATTGTAATCGTTCCAGAAGTGAGTTTTCTCGCGCACCGTCTCGCTATAGGATTGTTGGGCCACAGCTGGCTTGGTTTTAGCTGTGGTCTTGGTGGTTTTGGTGGTGCTGGCGCGTTTGCGTGGCACGTGACCCTCACTGCGGCTGGTTTGCAGCGGCGCTGGCAGCGATTTGGCTGGCCTTGACTTGCCCACATAGGTTTTGGGCGGTGCTATGGGCACATACTCCTGCCGCACCACCGAGTCTATGGAGTAGGTGGAGTTGCTGCGCGGCAAACTCTCATTGGAGGCACTGCGATGCACCGTGGCAACGGTCTGAGTCTGCGCCTTGGTGCACTTGGGCATCACCTTCTTCAGAGCGCGGCTGCAGTCGAGCAGATTCTGCGGCCGAACCTGCGGAAAGCACATGGTGTGACGCGTGGTGGTGCTGACGGTGCTGTGGCGCAAGCGTGGCAACGATTTGCTGCGCGTATGCTGCGCCTTGCACGTGGCATACGAACGCACCGCCTCGCGCACCTCCTGCGGCGACTTCAGCGAGGGATCCCTCAGTATATTCGTGCTAGCCTCAAAGTTGGTGCGACTCGCTGGCAGCGTGTTCTCCAGTCGCTTCTTCTCCTCGGCGAAGCTGCGTTCCTTGGAAATGCTGCGCCCGAAGGCGACGGGACTGCGACTCGATTGACGCAGCGCCAGGAGACGAGCCGGACGACGACTCGGACTTACAGAGCGTAGGCGAGCATGATGCTGCTGCTGATGTTGATGCTGATGTTGATGATGGTGTTGCACTCTCATCAGGCAACCATCCTTGCTGCGCGTCTCCTTGGTGGCAGTCAGCGTGGCCAGTAAAGTGGACACAGCGCCCGTGGACTTGGAGCGACAGATGGGTTCCCGACGTGCGCTTGACACCTTCCTTAGGGTAATCGTATTGCTATTGACACTACTATTCCCGCCTGGTGGCTGAAAGCATTGATCGTGGCGCGACTTCGAACAGCTGCTCGTTATCTTCTCCACGCGCACCGTGCTCTTCGTGCAGGAGGAGCGACGGTTGGGCGGTAGAGGCGGAGTCTCCTGCTGCTGCTGCTTCTTGCTTAACGGTATAAACGAGGGCAGATTCTTGGAGAAATGCGTAAACATTTTGCTAGCTGAAGCCGGAGGCGGCGGCGGTGGTGGAGGTGGTGGAGGAGGTGGGGGTGCTGCTGGCGTAGCTACCTTGACTTTATCTGATTCTTCCTTAGTCTCCTCTAGAGGCTTCGTGCTCACGCGTATTTTAGTTAGCGTAGGCGATATCTGTATAAATTCAAACTCTTCCACAATTTCTGTTGGTTTTGTCAGAAGAGTCGAAGTCAGGAGAGAGATTTGCATATTAATCATAGGAGCGGCGACTTTATAGAGGGTGCCCGGTGCTGCAGTGCTTCAAAGAACGCTCGACGCATTTGCTGATAACAACTTCTAGTGTGGCAGTGGGTGTGTATACATACTAGTATATATATAAATATATTGTTTACCAATTGATTAAGAACAGTACAAACTAGTTAGGCTAACAGAGTTTAGGAATAGAGTAGAGCTTGAAGGTTGTAGAGAGAAACCAACACCGATTGTAGAATTAGTACGAACAACTGCGCCTTAACTTTAGTTATTTAGTGTTGTAAGAGAAACCATGTTAGGAATAAGTGAACTAGTTCAATTGTGAACTATCCTACCTTTGGGTTTCTCGGGCGCTGGCTTGCGGAAGCCAAACAAAGGCGGCTCACCACCGGCCTGTAAGCTCTTGTAGGCCTGACGCTGCTCCACAGGACTCAGCGGACTGCTAACGGGCAGCTCCTTTTTGCGAAAGACTAGATTGGAATCGCTGGTATAGCCTGATTCTTTGGCAAGAGCTCTGCGGGTGATAGGAAAGTAAAATTAATATAGAGAAATATTTAGGGAGGGATAGATTTGCTTACCTTGACAAATTGCCTTCGGTATAATGCGGCGATAGTTTCGATTGTTCCAAATTCTGTATTGTAATAAATAGAGAAACTGAGATTAGGTAGAGTTTATTTGACTTGTTTTCCAATGAAACGATTTCAAGACTTTTTTTTAACAATTTTTACTGTAAAAATTAGTATTTCGAGTGCCATTTGTGGACGCAATGAGACCCTTTCTCGCTAGCTTAACTCGACTGTCTAGAATTACTTTAAGACTTACTGCATAATTATCAACATCATCGACGAACTCTATTATAATACGTGGTATGCGTGTATGTTCCCTGAGCCACTTAGCGTTAAGCATAATTATTGAATTGGAGAGGGGAAATAGATAAAATATACTACAGGATTTTTTAAAGGATTTCACTATTAAACGGAAAACAGATTTAAAAAAAAAAAAAAAAAACTTTACAGGAGTTTCATGTATAATATACCACTTTTCAAAGGCTTCAGGGTATACAAAAAAATAGTAAAAAGTCTATAATCTATAACTAGAAATTATATAGATTAGCGTTCATACCCCGTTAAAGATGTCCATCACTTCGTCCCACCACTAGAATTGTGAATAGAATAATTTGCTGTGAGTTAGATAAATTGCTACGCGATTTGTGTAGGACGAAAATTATGATGAATAATGAAGGCGTGCGTATGATATCGTGTGTCAGAAATGGGAGGGTATTATTAAATATAGTGAAAGTGTCTATGGGTGGGAAATGTGTGAAAAGCATCTGAGAGCATATGGAAAAAAATTGTGAATGTTTATCATTAGCAGTGGACGAGTTCAAATAGTTTAGTTCTTGATAGGGATAGAGTTCAGTGCGTGACTAGAGACTGCGGCTGACTTGGGCACTTGCCTCCTTCTTCTCCTTCTCCGAAACGGACGAGTGACCCGTGGTGTAGTCCTCGATGCGACCAGGTTGATTCTTGTATGAGTTCTGTGCCGATTTTATGGGATTTGGCATAGTACCATACAATCTGAAGGGAAAGAGGGAAGAAAGGATAAATGAAATATATATATACACAATCCGAAGGAAGAGTTTTCGATAAATTATATATATATATCCTTATAGATATTTTATTCATTAGAGTTCGAATTTCCTCAACTCACTTATCGTCCTGGTTTAGATTGCGCACATTTACAGCCGATGAGACGGATTGCACGCGCAGCGGATTGGGTGTACGATATTTTACTGTTGAGTAATCGGAATCGTAGTTGGGCTCGGGCTCGGAGACATAACCATTGCTCTTATAGGAAGGACGAGCTGTGGATGTTATGATATATTAAAATTAGATTAAATTTTTCCATATAATTTGAAAAAAGTTGTTAGAAATTTACGAGCACTACTGAAGCTGTTGTTCTTGTTGCTGTTGTTGTGGTTGTTGTTATCACGGATGTTGCAATTGTTGTTGTTATTATTATTGTTGTTGTTGTTGTTTTGGGCAGACATAATGTTAGAGCTTGGTGTATGAGTTGGTACTTAGTTTAAGATTAATGTAGAAATTTTATTTAAAGCATTCCAATGAGCTAAACGGCACGAAAATATGACCAAAAAAATAATATAGTATAATATAATAAATCCAATAAGAATAAAATATGATTAAATCGAATTCCGCATGCCAAAACTGATAAAAAGAAAAATATGTCCAAATTAGAAATCATAAATGTTACAGCTACTACCAAAAGCAGGCGAAGCGATAAGTGGGAACTACTTAAGCAAAGCTTAGACTGAATTTTGACTAAATTACAGATATATGTATGTATAAAAGTACGATAAGTTATAAAGAGTTTTAAAAAATCACCTCTGGGACACTTGTAGCGTATCACAAAATCGTCTGTTGAGTGCGATTTGACAAGACAAAGAGAGACAGAGTGTGTAAAGCGTATGGGGATGGGTACAATTGGTGATATATGGTATATATATGTAGTAGAGGAGAGACATTCGAAAAAGAGAATTCAGAGAGTTAAACAACTAGTTCAGCAGGCGCAGAACTGAAGCATTATAAAGATATAGATTAAATGGATCATAAGTGGTCAGATATAGGAATGTGGTTAGGATTGGGTTTCATAATGCTTCAGGTTCTGTTTTATCTGAGTGGCAAAACATTTACCGCCATTCTTCTGCTTATGTATGGTCTGATAGAGTCGCTTATACCATTCATGCTGATGCGGTTCCTGGACCTCCTGCAGCGTAACAGACAAAATATATATCAAATGAGACAGATTATGTTTCGCTCTGCTGGCTAAACTGGGGGAATAGTTTCTGATTTGTTGTTGATTTTACCGATCTGAGTATGATGGGCATTCCATCGTTGGTAACGGGACCGATCCCTTCGTATTGCCGTCGACCTAACTGTGCCATTTTTCTCGGACGATCGCTTTCCGTTTCCGGCTCGCTCATATACTCGTGCTTGACTTTGTAGACTGTAAACCGTAGATTGTTTTAATTCTTGTTTTTAGTTTTAGTGGAGTCAGTGTTGTTTGTTTTTTTTTTTTAGGTGGAATTGGTAAGAAAAGGAGTGGAAAACGAGTGGAAATAAACGTGTGTGGAAAACATTTAGAATGCAGCACCTGCACGTTGCCGCCGTTGTTAATCTTGTGTGTGCGAACGACTTGTGAACGCGCTCGAATTGTTCATTTCATACAACATTGTGAGATTGTTGCATGGGGCCTACAATTGATATACTTACTGACTTCATTGGGCCTATAGACGGCGCGGCTAGTATCGTTTTGTTGACGGCGTGCGAACGGCCTATACAGCTCCGATGTGGAAGCCGAGCGTTCAAATGCTTCACAAATGAGAAAATGTTTAGAGAGACATATGAATATGAATAGGAGAAACTTCTTTAAGCTAGCGACACACTAATAAAGTTCAAACAGCAAAATACTAGCGTTACAAGTGTCAAGACTTTTAGACATGCTAAAAATATTTGTTATAAAAATATAAGAAGATCTTGCTGAAGATCAGAGGTTTTCCCTGTTAATCATAAGATCTTGCTTAAAGATCAGAGGTTTTCCCTGTTAATCATAAGATCTTGCTTAAAGATCAGAGGTTTTCCCTGTTAATCATAAGATCTTGCTTAAAGATCAGAGGTTTTCCCTGTTAAGCATAGCTTCTGCTGTTATTTAGTAAAAACTATAGAAATAGCTCGAATATAATACATATTTTATACTTGTTATGATTCTCCATTATAAAATCAAAACAAATGCTCTAGGTCTCTGTTCTCTAAGATTTGTATATGAAATTCCTGACTTCTCTGATCTCTCATATCTTTTGTTCTTAGATCTGTAATAACTTTAGATACTTATTTAATCATACAAAATATAATCTCTGAAATCAAATTCTAAAATTTATAGCTGATTATATTTATGTTTAAAAAAAAAGAGATCTGTGATCGTAAACAAATCGAGTATCTTGTTAGAAATGTGATATATAAAAATCGCTGTTCACAGATATTTATACATAAGAGATCTTTAATATATATATATAGATCTCTTATTAATATATCTACACATCTAATCTCTAGATCAGTAATCTTAATATCTCTAGATCTTTGATCACCGAGAGTTATATTTATGTATCTAATATGTTTATAGATCGCTGATCTCAGATATTTGTACTTTAGCGATCTTTGATATATCTAGATCGCTGATCTTTGGCATATGAAACTCTCCTCTCTGATTTCTGCTGATATTAATAAATAGACTTCCTAACTGTTGCACACATATTGAGAATTTGTATCTACTTTTGATCTTGTCGGAGACGCTGGCACTGGGTGCCACGGGGCCAAATTGATTGGAATAATCGGTCTCAGCGTAGTCCGAATTGTTGGAGTTGAACGTTGAGGGCGGCGTGCTCAGATTGGTGGTGCTGGTGGTGGTGGTGGTGCTGCTGCGTGGTGCAGGCACCGGACAACTGCCGTTTGTATAAGACCAAGGTGGTATCGTCGTCGTTGTCGCTGGCTGCTGTTGTTGTTGCTGTTGCTGCAGGGCCGTGTAGCGTCGCGGTAATGTGGGCGATTCAAAGCGCACGGGGCGGAACTCCTTGCGTCCGCTCAACGCTGGCGACGGCTGCGGCGTCCACACGGGCTGTGTGGGCGGTGGCGGTGGCGTGGGCGCCGCCGAGGAGCTGTGATCTAGCTCGTTGCTGGAGCCGTATGGTGTTTGGCTCTTGGGTGTCCAGACGCCTGTTGATAGTGGGAATGAGTGGTTGGCTCTAATGACACAGATGTCTATAGTTCACTGATTTAGTGGTTCAGTGGGTGGGCAACACATGACAATTTCAGGGACGCAAGTTCACATTCTAGTTGAGTTTTATGCTCTCTCTCTACATATATACATAGATACATGTATACATATTCTAGCTGCTGACATTTACACTTGTCAACAAATTTATGCTCGTTTTGCGGCTGATGCTCGGTTTCCATTCGGTTTCATTGGTTTCATTGGTTTCTCTAACCAAAATAAATGCTGCAGTCAACAAACCGAGCGAAGACAAATTGACAAACAAACATCGCGACGTTGAACAGCAATAATTAATACGACCAAGGAAGCCGCATTTGGCAGCCATTCAAAATTTGCCTACAGAACACACACATAGACATTTATGTAGACAACACACACACACACACACACACACTTAGGGATGAGTCATCGATTTGGCGCATGTTTAGAATTTACAAAGACTTTTGCAGCTACAGCGCGCAGACTGTTATAAAATTATATTTGAATCAAACGACACGAAACACGCTAAAAGAAACGAAACTCACGAGCTGTTTCAATTGTTAAGTACAGTGAACACAGGCAGTTGAGGAACTGAGGGCTGAGGGCTGAGAAATTAAGACATTTCATTCATTAATATCAGGTTTAGTCAAAAACTTGCTATATTAATTTTAAAATATTCTGAAATTATCTAATACAAATGAAAGATTTGATATAGATAGATAATATCAAATATAAGAAAGAATTCTAAGAGTAGATTCTTATCTATGTTTTATCACAGTCTATTCCCATATTAACATTTTAGAAGTTTTACATTTTTCTTCACAAAAAGGAATTTTATAATCAATTTTTGCTTCGATTATAAGTGATCATAAGAGATAATGAATGACCTTGAGTGATCATAGATGATTGTAAGAAATCATAAATATATAATCACTCGATTATAGATAATCAAAAGCTCCTAAAAGATCATAAGAGATCATAAATGATCAAACATGCTTATCTGCATGCATATAAAATATATAAAATATGCATATAAATATAAAAATATTTTATATAATATACATAAAATTGCTTTTGATTGTAGCTCAAGCACCGCAGAAATATGTAAATATATTTGATATGATATATGCAATTTGCAATTCTCTTCTTTGCATATTTCTATAATTTTGTTTTGCAAGCTGTATAGTGTGACCAAACAAGAACTATACTATTGTCGTTAGCTCTAATTCAGCAACTGTTTGAGCTATCGATAAAATGCTGATGTTTATATAATCTATAAAACCTGACATTTGATTGTGAAACGTCTTAATTACTTTTTTTAAATCTTGAATTTCCACTTTTATGGTTTATGCCCTAATTAGTAATTCATCAACCTGTATTTCTACTTTGAATGTAATATATAGCTAATTTTGAAGCATATCAACTTTTTAAAATTTCAAAACAAAGTTTTGACAAAAAAAAACTCTATCTTCAATTTAAAAATTATTTGAAAACTGTTATCTATTTTTATGACGAAAATTTAGCAAAGTCCATTTTGATTAAAAATATATATATATGTATACATATATAAGGATATATTTTTAAATTGTATACCTTTCCTTTCTATAATTGATTTTTATATAACAAATGGTATATTCAATATATAAAATATAATGTCTGAAAATTATATATAAATATTGTATATTTTCTTTTCAATAACTGACTTTTATATAAAACTAAAAGTGTTCTATTATTTTAGTTTCACTACATTTTCTTTTCAATACCTGACTTTTATATAAAACAAAAATATAGCTCTTGCATTGCAGTTTCAGTAGATTTTCTTTTTTATAAAACAAAGAAAATAGTGATTTCATTTCAGTTTCCCTCGTTTAAACACAATCACAAAACAGCCCTCGTTGTTCTTGCAGTCAAGATCTTTCACTCAGCAGATTTATATGCCACCTGTAATAGCACACAAATACACAAGCAGCCAGCTTTACACACACAGACACACACACACACACATTAGGTACACATAGATCTGTCTACATAGATATTGCCTGCCCTAGGCGCTATTCGCTGCCAGACATTGACACGCATATCGCATATAGAATACGTTTTGGCTACGATATATATAGCGCTCTCTCTCTCTTTCTCTCTATAGTTGTTGTTGTTGTGTTTGTATAGTGGGTGGATGCGCTGACGTCTTAATTCAATCAACACTTGATCGAATTATACAATCGTATCAAAGTCTTGCCAATGCCAATCAAAATCAAAATCAAATTCACAATCCTGTCGCTGACTCATTCACTTAACACTCGCAATTTTGCTGCAGAAAACTTTTTTATATTTATTTTATTTAAATTTTTATTTTTTTTACCCTGCTGAGGATGTGATATAGATTTTGTTATATAGATATATATGTAGGTGTATATTTAACTGGATCGTTGCGACGACGTTCTCGAGTAGCTGACTCCGCGCGCGGCTCAAAGCGACTGAATTTTGCGTGAGCCGTCGTCGTCGAGCAGACCAACTCGGCGTTTACTGATTTTTCTTTTTGGGAACAACTGCTAAATGACTAAAACAACACAAACACACATACACACACACACACATATATATATATATATATATATACAACAGGCAGTCACAGTCAGAGCACACACACCCCGCCAGAGTTCCACAATTTCCCAGCAATTTTAAATAGAAGATCAATTACGGCTGCAATCAAATATGGGAGCGCGTGCTCGATGAAGCGCACACTCAACACAAATAAACATATATACATACATACATACATGCATACATATGTATTTGTATTTATAGTATATTTGATTTGAACAAGACAATAGCAGAGTTTTAGTTTTATTTTGGTTGAAACGCCAATTATGCGTGCAATGCGAAATGGAGCGGATGTGTAAGCAACTAAATATACCATACTCTGAATGCTGAATACACCTATACTCCCCATATATACTATATATATATCTATAAGTATAAAAGAGTCCAGCTAAAGAGTCAATCAAAATGATTTCATTTGTTTTGTAAACTCTTTTTTTTGAAAAAGAAAACAAAAGCCGAATGTGCGTTTGGTTTGCTTCTGACTCGGCTTGGCTTGGCTTGGGTTGGCTTGGGTTGGCTTGGCACTTCCGGTTTGTTCAGCTCTCTGTTCTCTGTGCTCTTTAGAATAAATCAAACGGAAATTTTGCTTCGCTTTTTTTCTGTTCATTTTTGTTTGTAGCCAATAAAAAACAATGCTCATTAAAGTAGCCTAAGCCATTTGAGTTGTAGAGGGAGCGGCAGAAGAGGGCAGGGCAGAGCAGACCAGAGCAGAGCAGGAGCTTAGCTTAGTTTCACCTCTGCCTCTACTGCTGGTGCTTCTGCTGCTGCTGCTGCTTTGGGTGTGTTTTGTTTTTCAAGGAGCGCCCGCGCTCGTTCGTGAAGAAGCGCATTTACTTGGGAGAATCGACTCGTAGCTGCTGGCAATTTATGTGAAATTTATTGATTTGCAAAATGAAAATGGAAATGAAAATATCGCATGGGTCTTTAAGCAAATGGGGAAAACAGCAAAACAGGCAGCAAAAATATATATATTTTCTACCTGCAATTAGAGCACTTTTAATTTTAGGTAGACTGTAGAATGGGCCAACCGTTAAAGAGAGAGAGTGTACAGGTATGAAATGATAAACTAGCTCATGCCCTGTTTTGTATACAGAATATAATATTATTAATGTATACAGGTGATTCCTAGCTATTATTATAGTTTCAATTAGAATTGTTCATTTAAGACTTTTTGTTATAAACAAAACTATAGAAAATTCTTGATTTTGTTCTCTATAAATTCAATAAATAATTTGTAAAAAATAATAATAATAATAAAAATAAAAAAAATATAACCAAAAAATAAATAAATTAAATATAAATAAATTAAATTTAAAAAATAATAAAATATAAAATAAAAAATAATAATATAAAATAAAAAATATATTATATGTAAAAAAAAATTTCAAGAATAAATTTTCTAATAAAAAGATTTTGTTTTTCAATTAAAAACAAATTTTGAAAGACCGAACAAATTTAAAAACAAAAATACGTCATATTTACAAATTGTTATTAAAACATTATCATTTTTTTTGGTTTCTAAATAATTTTTTTTTTTAATCGTTTACTCTTTATACGTTTGTATTAGCCTCATGTGCCTAAACTGACTCACGTAACTCGTCTTAGATATTACCGATCTTTATAAAACATTTAGAAAAGTTTCTAATTTGTAACGCCAGAAAATGAGTAAATTTGCATTAGTCAGAAAAAAAAAGAAGAAAAACATGGTAAAGATAAACATAAAATCCCTTATAATGATTTCTGAGAAAGCTTCTTCAGCTCTTCATGTCTCTTCTTTCAATCCAACTCATTCTTATACTCCTTCATTTCATAGGGTATTCTGTTGAAGCGTTCTACAACTATATTTTTAGTGCCTGTGTCTTGTGGCCTTGCAGCCATAGAAACTGAGGCTGTCCGTCTGGCCGAACTGGTAGCAACCTGTGCGTGCGCCCATTTATTAGGCGATTGGAACGGCCGCCTTTTGGATATAGCGATTGACTCTGGGCTCTGCCCAGCTATCGAATGAGGGCGTGGCCAGCCGCGACCTAAGCACAGCAGCGCTGTGACCCAGCCTGCTTTAGGTGCGCCACATTGATTTCTATTGTGTGTGTTGTTTCGGTTAGCATTCCCGCATTGATTTATTTGGTCTGCCCCATAATTAAGTGTGCAAAGTATTTATGGAGTGCTGCTGCACTAAAGAGCACATCTACTCACTCCCTGGGCCCTTTAGAAAGCGGCACGAGTTTCATGTTTATCATGTTGGGGGCTTAGGGAGTGGGAGTGGTTGAATAGTTGATCTAGGGTGGGGCCAGCAGGTTGTAAAGGTCATTGGGCTTCAATTGAATGAATGAGAGGTGTGGGTAACAGATAGAGAAGTTTAGAAGATTAAAGAAGTAGGAGATTTGAAAACATATTAAAAATATATATATATATATATTTAATAAATCAACTTTTTATGTGCTCCATAAACTTGAGCACACTTTGCTTCTTTTTGGTCATAAAAAAATTAATTTCCTAACTCAAATCCTAAAATCCTTTAGTTTCTTTGACCCTATGCTACATAAACTTTCCCCAAAAAATATTTAATTGCACAATAAATCTTTGGCAATACATTTTTTTCAACACGTTTGCTCAGCAAATGAAGATCCACAGGCGACGTCATCTACAGATATATATAAATATTATATATACATCTTATTCACCTCTTTTTACAATCTTTAACTTAATTATATTCAAATCATTCGTTCATTCTTTCATTCACGCAAATATATCAATAGTCAAGTTCAACTGAATTTATATTAACCATAAATTATGTTCAGTCACTAAAAGTCGCCACGAAAAAATAAATATAAATATATATGTATTTTTTCATTTTCCTCTGCCTTAAATTTAAAAATAACAACGAACAAATTAATGCTTTAAATAAATAAAGGCGCCTTTATGGCCCAAAAGAACTGCTCAAAAAAAAGCAACATAACACATTTTCATAACTGAAAACTTTGCCAGCTAATGCTGGCGGATTGTGACGCCAATCAAATGGGCAATGGGGCGTATACGCATTTTGATAGATTAGCTACGCCTACGGCAAATGAAAAAAGAAAAAAGAAGAAGAAATTTGCCATAAGGTGTTTATATAGAGCACAAAACGCATCAGTTAGGATCGTCGTCGAGCTCATCAAAATTGTTTGAGACATTGATCCTCAATGTGTTTCTGTGTGTACTGTGATTTTTCATTTAGTTTCGATGCCCATCTGGATTTGCTTTGTGTTTATTTTCCATTTTTAATGGATACTGTAGGCGTCTACAATAACAATTCCCCGCTGCACAAAAATATATATATAGTTATATATATATATATATGTATTTGTAATAAATATTGCGCGGCCAACAAATTTTTGGATTGTACGTCATTTTATATATTTAGCACAAAGCAAAGGAGCGCGAAAAAAAACCATGCGCACCTCCAGCTCCAGTTGAAAATATTTGTTTTTCTTATTTTCTTTTTTTGGGGCTGCACAATTAACCTGAACAAATGTGAAATATTTGAAATAAACATATGCGAAAACAGAAATCAAGTTCAAAAATATAAAGAATAGAAGAAAGACACACAAGATCATCATTAACACATCATCATTATTATCTTATCTTGATCATCGTCAGAGGGAAAAGTCGAAAACTAACTGAAAGGAAAATAATCTATAAATACGTGCCAATAAATTTTCAACAACTAAAAAAAAATGGCTCAAAAGTTGATTAGAAATTTGGCCTTAAATAAATAACGAAATAATTTAGTTGATATTAGCGAAAGGCTGAATAAAGAGAAAGCTGAATGATGGGTTCATTAAAATGTTCAAAATAAATATTGAAAAAGAATGAATTGAAAAGCTAAGGAATTTCCATTTGTAGATGAAATGAACGGCAAATATAGCTCGAAATAAAATAATAATATTATTATTAAATAATAATAGTAGTAAATTAAGGAATAGAAATGCGAATAAATTTGGAATAATATTCGGAATAAAGTTGATAATATTCGAAGTAAAATTCGGAATAAAATTCAGAATAAAGTTAGATATGAAATTCGGAATAATATATAATTATTAGCATAGTAAAGTAAGTTTTTAGTATAATTTGAAGTATGGTTTGGAGTAAAATCGAAATTCGCAATTATTTTCACTCCAAATAAAAATACAAAAATTAAATATATTACAAATATTTAGTTGAATTCATAATAAAGTTCGCTGCAATGTTCGAAATATGTTAAGAAAAATTTTGGATGTAAAATTCACAGTAAAGCTCGGAGTGAAAATGAAAATAATATTTAGGAACATCCAGAAAAAATAACTCTCCTTTCCGAACTCTGTCTATTCCGAATGTTTAATTTAACTGTTTGATTTAATTTTACACCAAGTTTAATTTATTAGTTCTTTATCCAAAAAGCTTACAATATAATATACTTATAATATATTATATATTTTTTCAAAATTTCTAATAGTTTAAATAAAAGTGTTAAAACCAGAGTACGCACAATAACACTTATCGGCTTGCACATGCACGCAATTCGTCGGATTTTAAGTAAAAAAAAAAAAAACCAAAACGACATACTCCGATTTTGTCGTTTTGGTTTTTTTTTTTTTCGTTAACGTCCGCGCCTTTGGCCTTGAGTGTGTTGCGTAGACGTCCGAAAATAAGTACTAAAATGTGAGTAGAAAATATAAACGATATTTTTAAACGTCCGCTAATTTATTTCCTGTTTCAAGCCAAATAAATACGGTTGAGTCCGGGCTTGACGACTCTCTAGGGACCGACGATTTTACCAAAAGGAACAAATAATAATTAATAATAAAATAAAATAAATAAAAATTTACACAAATTAACTTTTTATTTAAAAAAAAAAAAATAAAAATATATATATATATATATATTTTTTAATTTTTATTTATTTTATTGTATTTTATTTTATATATGTATATATAATATATATATGCAAAAACATAAAAGAATAATATGTTATTCATTTTATAAATTTAGGAGATAGCATAAAGGAATGCCCAAAAAGTACTGAAAAAGTTACTGAAGTAGGTCACACTTGGGCAAAATGGACAAAAAACCGCGCAAAAAGTACTGAAAAAATGCACTTTTACTCAAAATGGATAAGAAACCTCGCAAAATGCACTAAATTAGATCACATTTACACACCAAATGCACTAAAAAAGGTCAAATTCCTCAACGCAATTCAACGACGCAATTGATCTGCTTAGCGAAAACCACCCCCGTATATGCAAAACGCATGTACATATATCAGTGAAGAGTCTGTGCCAGCCTAGCCTGTTTCAGGCTAGATCTAGCTTATTTGAATATGGAATAGCCTATAAAATTTATAGGAAAAAACCTAAAAAAAAAAATATATATATATTTTCGTAACATATTCTTTTTTCCTTTTTAATATAGATTGCTTTCCAGCATTTCCCTTAATTTTTATCAAATTTTTGCAACTTTTATCCATAATCTAGCTTGCTTTTGAGCGCAGCAGCGGCAACACTGCTGTATTGTGCATGCAACGTTATGAGAAACAAAAAAAAAAGTAAACGACAACGTCCAACGTTATTAGAAAAAAATAAATAAATAAATGATAACGTCCAACGTTGTCGTTTACGGAAAAACGTCCGAAAATAGTACTTATTTTCGGACGTTTTACGCAAAACGTCCGAAAATAAGTACTATTTTCGGACGTTTTGAAATACTCAACGGATATGTGGGAGCTCTGGTTAAAACACATTTATTATTTGTTTGCTGAATCACTTCAAATAGAACTCAATTAAAGTAGATTTATTCTAATTTCAGAAATTCTAGAGAATTGCTCATTGTAGTAAATGACTACATATTTGATTTTCTTCAACTTTTGTTACAGAATGTCGAAATGGCAATAAGTTTCAATGTATTTCAGCCAAATGTTAGCCATTCGAATTTATTGCAAAAATCTGCGAACAATTATCGTTTAAGTAAAATTTTGCTATAATAGAATTTCCTAATAAAAATCCTTTGAAAATAAAATGCTTGAAATGGAAGTCGAACCAAACAAATAGTTACGAATTTATCTAATTATAAAAGAAACAACTGAGGAGATGAGATATATAGAGAAGAGATATAGAGGAGAAATATATATTCAAATTCTCATATAAAACTTTTTCAAAATAGTATTAAATATATAAAAATTGGTCTATCATTACTTAAAAAATACTCTTAAGTCTCTATAAACTTCAAATAAAATAACAATAAATAAATTTTCTCATAAAAGAAACAACTTGAAATTGAGAACTGACATTTCTTTTAAAATTCTCTCCCTTTCAAAATATTAACAAATATATCAAAATAATTATATCATTACTTGATAATTTAAAAACACACTCAATTCTCCATAAACTTCACATAATTAACGCATTTTATCATCCATTTACAACGCACACACACTAAAAAAAATTTCCAAAAATTCAGTAAATGAAATTTTTACAAGAAATTTACAAAGCTCTTAAAAAACCCATTGAAAACGTCATGTTTGCAAGTGCCACACCCACGCATTTGTGCGTTTCCAATAAACCAGCCCACACACAGAGCGTGATGCATCCGAGATCAGATATAGCATCACTAAGGGATCAGCCATATATATATATATTTTTTTACCTGATCCAGTTGGTGCGCGTGCTTTAAACTTGGGCGCAAACATTGTTGTGTTGTTTTGTGTGTGCTCTGCAAAAATGTTGCAGAGATCAGATTAGAATTGGAATTGTGACACGAAACTTGCAACAAGCAACACTTCACTTTTCTTTGCTTTTCTCTCTGTGAACACTGCACTACAAAACACTAGAAAATGTAAATTCTGGAGAAGAGAAAAGCGCGCTAAGCAAATGCTTGGAATGAACGCTCGACTAACCCTGCCCCATATTTGCTTTAGCTTTTCTTTTCGTTTTCTCTGATGTGTGCAAGTGGAAATATAGAAATGCTGCCGCTGCCTACAACGAGAATATATCTATATCTATATCTATATATATTTTATATATATATATTTTGTTTTTGATTTTTTCACGCGCCTTCGCGTTGCGCACACGACTTAAACACGACGACGACTACGCCAGGCGAGAATCTTGTACAAGTTGCTTCGATTTTCTTTCGAAAACAGAAGAATACTAAAATGAAACTCAATTTGTGTGAGCGCCAAAAAAACAACAAAAACAACAACAACTACTACAAATACGTTAGCTGTTCCCTCAACAAAATTTGATTTTCCAATTTTCCGCTTGCGGCGCACAGCATAAACAAAATGCAGATGCTTTCGTAAACAGAGACAGGAAATCAGGAGCGCCAAGAGCACAAAGAGAGAGACTGAGAGTGGGGGAGAGAGAGAGAGTGGAAATAGAGAGAGACGCAAATATAGCTGGCAGATAAAGATACATTTTCACGCCATGAACAAGTTCGCGTTGCACAGGTCGTATACACAATTTTCGTTTTCCATTTCACAAATATTTTTGCTAGCATACTTTGCGGCGGCAGGTGCAAAATGTTTAGTTTAAAAATATAAAAAAATTATGCAAAGGTGTGAGTAAATTTTGTATAGTAAGGAAAACGAGCGCAGACCGATTTACAAAAATGTTTTTTTTTTTTTTTTGCCAATTAGCAAGCAGCTGCGCTCATTTGCCCAAACAAATTGGATTAGAGACATTTGGAGGGCAGACATACGGATTGAATGGACTTGTTAAGGGCAAGGAATATATATATATATATATATATATATATATATATATATATGTTTATACTATATATATATATACAGATCAGGGTTCAGCTTTTGACCGACCGTTGGCATAGAGAAAGCCCTTGGCTAGCTGCAGCTCGTTGTCAATCTCCTTGAGCAGATCGCTCTCGGACCAGCTGCGTCGCTTGCGCTGCTGCTGCAGCAGCTGCTGCGGCGAGAGCAGAAATCGCGTCTGCTTCTGTCGCTGTGACTTCGCTACCGTCGCTGGCTTCGGCGCTGGCATCGTCGTCGTCGGCTTCGGCGTCGGCTTCGGCGTCGTCATCGTCGTCGACGTTGGCGTCGCTGTCGTTTTAATTGCTTTGGCTATCAAAATTGTTGGCATTCGTTTAGTTTTCTCTCACTGCTAGACGCATGCCACATGCTGCACTTAGTCTAAATAGAGAACCCTGTGCTCAATTGTCTCTCTGCAACAACTAAAAACAAAAATGAAAACAAACGAATCGCTTGTTTGTGTTTTTTTGTTGTTGTTGCCGTTACCCTGTCCGTTTCCCTTGTCATGCCAATTGAATGGAATTAATTAAAATTTCCGTTTAATCGCGATTTGTGTGCCTGCCCAATGCAACTGCTTGCAGCGCCCCAGATAAGCCGCCTCAATTGGCAACCGAGGGGCCATTTGGGGCTCGAGGGTCTCGCAGTTCTCAATGTAGAAACACTTGAGCGCAGAGTTGCAGAAACAAGATGAAGATGCGAAATCAGAAAAACAAAACAAATCAACTTAATATTTATTGTTATGAGCATGTAAAAGACTTTTGCTAATGAGAAAACTCTTCATATATATATATATCTTTATCTATATATCTAATATATGTGAGTTGTATGTACGATTGTTTTGTCAGCCAATAAATTCGTATTAAATTAGTAGCATTCATTTTCAATATTCTAGCAAGAATTTCACTTGGAAAATATTTTGTGGAATTCTTTGCAACTGAATGTCATAAATTTATGTCAATGAGAATTATTATTCTCGCTAAATGTCACATTTAAGCAATCGAAATAAATTTGGAGAGCAAGAGCAAGAGATATAGTAGGGGAGAGTGAAAAGAGACTAAGCACATTTAAATGAGAGCATTTAAGAAAAATAGTAAACTGATTTTTCCATTGATAAAATATGAATTAGAAATCTTAACTTTTGAGAGGAACTACTGGTAAATTAAGCTTGAAGTTTTTACAGAAGTTGCCAAAAAGTATTATAATAATAAAGTCTAAGTCTATCTGAATTCAATCAAATTTTTCGCATTTTCTTTGAAAATTGTGATTTTTTGTTTAAGAATTCAGAGTAAAGAAAAAAAAAAGCTTCATTGTATATAGAGCATAAAGCTTTTGCTTATTAGAAAATTATATAATTTTAAATATTTATAAGCAACATTATATAGGGAAAATGCTTTAAAGCACCTTAAAAGCTTTTTACCCTTGATATATTTAAATATGAAAATGCTTTAATGAGCTTTACGAGTTATTACATAATGCATATATGAATATATCTAGAAAGAACAAAAGCTTCTTAAAGCTTTAAGATATTTCTGAGTATATACTTCAGTCAAAAAGCTATTCGTATTAAATGCAAATGCTTGAAAAGGTTTTTAATTATGAATTCATCAATATAATTAGACAAACACAAGAGCTTCAGCTTTCCTAGAATATATCTGCAGAATATTAAGCAGTTATTTGTATCGAATGAAACTATCATATGAAGTTTTAGGGTCAGAATGAGTACACATATATTAAAATTAATGCCACTAATTTATTAATTTTATAAAATCATTTGATTATCATAAATGGTCCATTAAAGTCCATTCATTGAATGTATATATATTTCAAATAATGCTTAAATTATGAATTATGAATGATATTTTTTGTTTGTTTATTAGTTACATTCGATCAATGTTTATTGTATATACTTTTAGGACATTCACAGTATTAGTCAGTTGATCAAGCATCATTTACAAGCGCTTAGCACAAAACAAATCTCTCGATGACACAGCTTAAAGCTAGATCATGTATAAATATATATTGATAGATAGATAAATATTTATATGGATCATGCATACTAAATAATAAACACTAAATAACAATTGAGTTTTGTTAATCAATTTATCATTTATTAAACATTCAACAACACTATATAAATTGGATTTATTTTGTATTAATTTCGAAAGAGAAAAAAAAAACAATTAACTAAATTTGACTAAACATTTTTATATCTTTTTGTTTTTTTTGGTTTTTATTTAACAGTTGCCTAGGACAAACATATATAAATATTGAAAAGTTTTCATTTAGTTATATGTAGGCTGCATGCTGCTGAATTGCTGTAGAGGTGAGGCTGAGGGAAAGGATTTTGTTTAAATATATATTTATTTTGTTTTTGTTTGTTTTTAAAGCGTTTGTTTTTTTGCGGTTCCATTAACAAAGGTTTCTGGGCGTGCGTAACGAGTATTTTGCTATATAGGTATATTCAGAAACTGTCGGACGTGGTTCTAGCCTCGAAATTGCGCCAATATTTATCAAACTCCTCGAAGATTTTCGAGCGGAAGGGCGAACTGGCAAAGAGCTCATCGAAATTTCTATGAAAATTGCCCAAAAATGGCGCAGACGAGGGCATGGGTGTTCCAGTTCGATTGAAGTTCGATTCGGATCGGGATTCATTAACTATATGGCTATGCATAGTTGACGTTGTTTTTGTTGTACTGTTGTTGTTGTTGTTGTAGCTGTTGCTGTTGTTGCTGGTGTTTTCATTGTAGTTGTTGTTGTTGCTGTTGTTCTTATTGTTGTTGTTGTTGGTTGCTGTTTTATCATTGTCTGTGTGAGGGCGGCGATATAGAGAGAAATTTGATATACAAAAGAGCGACACACACGCACAAACACACAAAGTGAGAGACAGATAGAGAGAGACACAGATACAGTTTGTGAGAGTGAGAGAAAAAAGAGAGATTCTGTGTCTACAACAACAATAAACACATATTTACAATACGTTTCGTGAGAGATGTGAGAGGATGTGCCAAATGACCATTCACCAATGAGTTTGCATTTAAAGTACACTCAGAGAAAATTATATGTGCAAGTCACTTGAATTTCAGTAAGAAGTATTGTAAGCTAATGCCGCCTTTAGTTGGAATATTAATTTTTTTATATATTGTCGTATTCATTATTTCAATTTCCAGCATATATTATACTTATTTAAATTTAATTTTTCCTTTTAATATTCATAAATAAATAAGTAAGCTTTGATTAGAAACATTAAGGAAACGTCTTTAAAAGACTTAAGCTTAAAAATTAATATATAAATAAAATATGTTCAACAAAATTTTAACAAAATAACAATAATAATAAATACCAAAAAATTTTATAAATATATTGAATTATTTAAATAACAATTTTTCTTTATTTTATGCAATTTTATTTTTGAAACAAACAATTTTTTCATATATTTTTTAATTTAAAATATTTAAATTTAAATTATATTTTAAATATTAAAATTTTAACTATATTTTAAATATTTAATATTTAAATTATATAAATATTTAAATCTAAATTATATTTTATATATTAAAATTTTAACTCTATTTTAAATATTTAATATTTAAATTATATTTAAATATTTTTAAATATTTAAAATAAATTTTTGCATTTATATTTTCATTGTTATACTAAATTTTTTATTCAATTTAATCTTGTTTGCTTTGTTTAATATATAAGAAAAACATTGTTTTGTTAAATAAATTTAAACTGATGATTTTTTCAAAGTTATTTTACAAGATAATTAAAAATTTTTTTTACAACAAATTTTATATTAAATTTTTGTATATTTTTTTCTTTTTTTTAGTTGCTGAAGAAATTCTATGAAAAAATTATAAAATGGGAAGGCAACAAAACTAAATAGATTTGAAATAAAATTAAAAAGTAAGTAATCTTATTTTTTATTTTAAATTATTTTTTAAATTAAATTTACTTTGCTTTGGTCAGTTTTAAATATTTTGGCAGCTTAAAGAAATTCAAAACCAGTTTTAAATAGTAAAATGTGAAAATTCTTATTAATTTGTAGGTATTTATAAATTTATATGAATCTGTATAGTGTTATTTATATATAGGTTAGGTTCTTACTTATTTGAAATTTATTAATTTAACAGATTTTTTACGTAAAGGAACTAATAGTTTAAAGTTCCAAGAACTGTATGATTCTAGAGAAATTGAAAATCAGAATACGACAAAATATATTTTTTATCAGAATAAATTCCAACTTCTTTGGTCAGGCGTTTAGTAAAAGACCTAGAATTCACACACACAGACACACACATATAAATTTCTCAGAGTGTCTTTTGGACTTAGCCGAACTTGTTCCAGGCCGTCAGCACGGACAGCCCGATTAGCAGAGCTGCACTGACAATGCTGCTAACTGTTGAGCTGGCGGATGAGTCGGATGTATTATTGTTGCTATCGGTTTTCTGGGTGCTAGTTGGTGCTGGGCTGCTGGGACTGGAAAGGGGCGTGGCTTGGGCTATGTGGGAATTAAAATTGGAGTGAGTGGAGGAGGTGGGGGAGGATGGTGTAGAGGGTAAGGAGGGTACAGAGTAACAGGAACCTTTGGAAGCGGAACCACAACCAGTGTCAGGCGTTTGGGAGCGGCGGGAGCTAGTTACAGAAGCGTTGCCTAATTGCAGATTATGACTAACAAGTTTCGCGGTATTCGAACGATAACGATAACGATTGGCAGCCAAAGGGGCGGCTATCGGCTGCTTGTCCTTGGCTAACTCACCCTGGACAGACGGCGGCAGCCGGGACACCTTGTACGTCTTCACAATGGTCGACTTCTTGCTGGCGCTGCACTGTGAATTGTCCGTGGCGCTCTCGTTCCTCTCCTGCTCCTCGTGCCGCTCCACTTGACCACGCACATCGCCCTCCAGCTGCTCACAGCTGCTGAACTTGGCGAATTCACGCAAATGTCGCGGCAGCTCGCGCAGATTCGCCTCCGCCTGACCCTCGAGCACACGCACTGGCGGCGCCGTCTCCACATCCGACTCCGCCTTGCCCTGCACCGGCTGCGACTCGGCCCCACTCTCCCAGTCACTGTCCGCGGGCATGGCCAGCTTGTGGCGTCGCTCCTTGACCCGGTTGAGGAACTCATCGCTAATGTTCGCCTGCTCCTCGGTGGCGTGCTGCTGCTCATCCTCGATCTTGGAGATCTTGATGATCTTGTGCTGGCGCCGCTCCTCGCGC
Source organism: Drosophila hamatofila (assembly GCA_035045345.1). Classification (NCBI taxonomy): domain Eukaryota; kingdom Metazoa; phylum Arthropoda; class Insecta; order Diptera; family Drosophilidae; genus Drosophila; species Drosophila hamatofila. Next base: position 21,174,417 of record JAWNPA010000012.1, on the reverse strand, counting down.
TCCGCCACCTTGTGCATCCACTCCTCGGCCATCTGCTGGCGGAACACCTCATCCTCGCTGAGCGTGGGCAGCTTGGGCGCCGGCCGATAGCTCTCCCGCCTTGGTGGCGGCGCCTGCAGCACTGTGGGCGCCCGCTCCATCTGCTCCATGAGTCGACGGCGCTCCTGCTGCAGCCGCTCAAACTCCAGCTTCAGCTCCTCCTCCTTGCTCAGTATATACTTCAGCTGCTGCTCGTGCAGCTCGCGCGGCAGCGAAGCGCGCCGCTGCTGCCTGTCGTAGGCAGGAGGCTGGCCCGCCTGCTGCGGCGGCTGTGGTGCCGGCGAGACGCCACGCCTTGAGGTGGTGCTGATGTATGTGGGATTGGGATCGCGCTCGATCATCGAGTAGCAGCTGGCGTAGTGCGGTCGCTGCTGCTGCGGCGCCTGCTGCAACATGGGCGCGTGCCTCCTGCCGCCGCCATACGCATTGAAGCTATCGTAGCTGCTGCTGGACAGATCATTTGTGCTGGCCGAGAGACGAGGAGCGCGTATCGAGTGGTGTGGTCTCTGAGCCGGCGCCTGTCCCTGACCCTGACCCTGACCCTGTCCCTGTCCCTGTCGCTGATAGCAAATCTCCACCTCTCTGGCAAAAGGACGCGCAATGTTCTCGGAGTAGCCCAGGTCGTTTGCATAGCGCGCCCAATCGTCCTGCTGCAGGCGCTGATAGTGCTCCGCGGAGCTGTGCGGCCTTGGCACATTCTCGTTGAGATTGCACAGGGACTCGGAGCGACGACTTCTGTAGTCAGGCGCCAGCTCAATGGGTATATCCACAGTGCGTGGCACGGAGGACAGACGCTCCTGTCGCGACCTGGCCGAGCGCTCAATTTCACGCTCCAGCTCCTGCATATGAGCATGCCGCTCACGCTTCAGCTGCTCCTGCTGGCAAGTGTTGCTGTTGTTGCTGCTGTTGTTGGTCAGGCGACTGAGATCGTAGAGCGAGGCTGATTTGTCGCGCTGCTGTCGCTGCTCTCGGCCCGTTTGCAGCTCGGCATTCAGCTGCTGGGAGAGGGCATCAAAGTCCTTGAAGAGCTTTTCATTGTCCGGCGAAGGCTGCGCAATGGCGTCGAGCGCTGCTTTGGCACGTTGCCGAAATTCCTCATAAGTGCCGCTGGCAGTGTTCACCTTGGCAGCTGTAGATGTTGTTGTTGCTACTGTCTGCTTGCTCTCTTTATGTTGCTGCTGCTGCTGCTGCTGTGCGTCATCATTGAAAGTGTTTGACAAGCCATTTAATTTCGTTGCTGACATAATATTAGCTGCTGCCGGTGGTGGCGGCACAGGCGGTGGTGCACAATCCACCTCATCCGCTGCTGCTGTTGTTGCTGTTGCTGCTGCAACTGTTGCAGCTGGCGGCTCGCCCTCTTGCCGCTGCTCGCGCTTGCTCTTGCTGCTGTCATAGACAACTTGTCCATTCTCCACGCGTTTCTGGGACTCAAACGAGCTGGTTTCAATGTTGGAGTAACGTTTGCTTTGGGCCGGCAGCAACTGTTGCCGGTTGCTCGGCTCAATGTTGGAGAAACGCTTGCGCTGCTCGGCAAAGATGTCGCCCTGCTGTGCAATGCTGGGAAACATGCGCGCCAATTCACTCTCCATGCTGGCTGGAAATTTGCTGCCGTTCAGATTGCTGCTGTGGCTCATGTAGTTGCTGTTGCTGCTGTGACTGTGACTCTGACTGTGACTGCTGCTGCTGTTGCTGTTGCTGCTGTTGCTGTGTTTGCTCGACTGCTCAAATGCGTAAGGCAGCGACGGATCAGCTGCTGTTGCTGCTGCTCTTGGTTTATTTTCATATGATGATGTCGCTGGCAATGTTGTAGTTGCTGTTGTTGTTGCTGCTGTTGTTGCTGTTGTGTCTGCTGTTGTTGTGGCTGTTGCTGTTGTTGCTGCTGTTGTGGCTGCTGTTGTTGCTGCTTTTGATTTATTTTCATATGATGATGTTGCTGCTGCTGTTGTTGTTGCTGCTGCTGCTGTTGTTGCTGCTGTCTCTCTCATTGACAGGCTTGCGTCATCTGGCTGTTGCTGTTGCTGTTGCTGCTGCTGCTGCTGTTGGCTCTTTGCCTTGGCCGCTGTCTCAGCGCTCTTCACAGGCACCGGCGGCGGCTGCTGCTGCTGCTGCTGCTGCTGCTGCGGCGTTGGCGATGTTGGCGTGGGCGTTAGACTCTTGCGCAACTCGCGCATTTTGGCCGCCGTTTTGAGTATCTGCTCCTGCTCCGCATTCAGTTGTGCCTGATCCATGGCGCGCACCTGTTCGCTGCTCAGCTCATGGTAGCCACGGCGCTGCACGAATTTCTCGTGCGCATCCAGCAGCTGATCGGCCGCCGGCTGCAACTGTTGCTGCTGTGCCAGGGCTCGCTGTGCGGGCGACAGACAGACCAGCAGCTGAGGATCCGCCTGCGTGGGCACGCCCAGCCAGGCATCCTTCTGCTGGGCCTGCACCTGATCCAGCGATAGCTGCAGCTCGCTGATGTGAGGCAGTTGAGGCAGAGGATAAGGCATGCTCGACTCCTGCTGCTGCTGTTGTTGCTGCTGCTGCTGTTGCTGTTGCTGTTGCTGCTGCTGTTGCTGTTGTATATTTTGTGCTACGCTGGCGAGCTCTTCAAGCATCTGCTCGCCATAGGGCATGGAGGCCAAGGTCTCGGTGCATAGCAGACGCAATTTCTTGATGCGATCCGCTTCCGCTTGCTCAGCTGAAATTGTGGAAAAGGCTGAATGCTGACGCTGGGGTGGAGTGGGTGGTGTGGTTGGTGTGGTTGGTGTGGGTGGCGTGGGTAGTGGTAATGGCTGTGGGGCAAGTGTGTGTGGTGTGGTTGGTGGTGAGGCCATGTTTATGGCGGTGCATTGGCTGTGCTGTGTGCTGTCCGAGCAATGCGAATCATTTGACTCTTGGCGCGAGAGCAACAAAGGATTTTGTTTGGCATGCAAATCAGTAAATTGTGCTTGCTGTTGTTGTTGTAGTGGTTGTGTGGTTGGTGAATAGTGCATGCTGCTGGGCGGTGGTGGCACAGGCGGCGGCGTGGGTGATAACCTACAGCGCAATTCATTTGGCTGATGTTGCTGCTGTTGTTGTTGTTGTTGCTGCTGCTGCTGCTGTTGCTGTTCGTTAGCAGCAGCAACAAAACGCGACGCGAATTCGTTTCCGTTTCCGTTAACATTTACGTTCCCGTTACCGTTTTCGTTCCCGTTCTCATTCCCGTTCTCATTTCCGTTTCCGTTTCCGTTCTGCTCGCGTCGCGTCATCTCGATCAATTCGCGCACTTTGTCCATATTGCGTACGAATGCCTCGCGCGTTGCCGCCAGCGAAGCGGTTGCAGTCGAACTGTTGGCCAATTTGCTCGCCTCGCTTTCGTTGGCCACACCATGCGTGGGCGACGTCGCTGCTGGCGTCGCTGCCGGCGTTGCCGGCGCTGCCAGCATATCGCCTGCGACGGCAACTCTTTGCTCTGGCAATGGGGATTGAGCATTAACAGGTGTGCTCTCGCGACTCGATGACTGCTCGGCCGCCGTTGTTGCCTCCGTTTCCGTGTCCACTTCCGTGTCGACCTGCAATTGTTGTTGCTATACTTGTGGCTATATCGTTTAAACGTATTCTCATATTTTTTTCTGGTATTAGAATTGGCTGTTAGATTCTTACGCACAAAATGAAAATAAATAAATTGAAACAGAAACGTGGCGCAGTTTACGTTCAATTGCGTATTTGTGAAGCGACCCAAATTTCTTGAATTTTTTTGGCCAACAAAACAAAGCAATTTAAGAGCTATTTAATGTGGAGCATATTCCATTTACACTTTCTATAGAATTATGGAATTTTTTTGGGGGATTTTTCATTGAAAATTTAATTCGTTTTTAGGTATATTTCTAAAAAATACTATATATTATTAAATACTATATATTTATATGAGTTCTCTTTATTTTATACTCTTCTTATGGCTGCTGAAAATTTGCCTGCTATTTAGCCTGTTTTATATATATTTTGATAGACTCTTTGCTTTGATAGACAACAGCTGCAAGCATTAAAATTTGACCTAAATTTGACTTTTAACTATGCATTATAAAATACTATACAAAAAATATCGTAAATTTGATCATGATAAACAAGTTGAACTGTGAACTGTTCTGCATAACTTATATAGTCACAAAAAGTTTATTTTTATTTTAGTAGAAATATTTGTATTCTTTTATATTTATATATTATTTGTATTTATTCTTTATTTTACCAATTTATTTATTTCTTTATCTAGTATTTTTAATATATATTATTTTAATATTAAATCATTTGTTTGTTTTTTTTTTTTTTTATTTGAACAATTTTGTGCATTTTTAAATTTATACATTTACTTTTATATCTTTATTTCTCTATTTTTGTATTTATATGTTTAAATATTTTT